>JAJHZJ010000314.1:15088689-15652880 GCA_023548195.1 Bettongia penicillata ogilbyi
GAGTGCAGAGTGATATAACACATAACTGTACAAAAGCTAGACCTTTTTAACTCTCTCCCGTATGGCTCATTTCCTTACTAGCAGGGACAAATGTGTTATCCCACTGTAACTCATTATGTTTCCTACCTCCCTTTGTTCCTCTGTATTATAACAGTCATTAGTTAGTTCAGTGGCAGATTGTTCAGTACTAAAACACAGCCACAGAGGGGTTTTCAAATTGCCCCATGGAAACACTGGATATTCTGTAAGGAAATGGAAGAAATGACGCATAGGGAGTCTAACTATAGAAAGAGCTTGTAAGGAATTGAATCAAGAACAAAAGGAGATGAACATTGGAGGAAAGGAAGGGGAAAAAGGTTCTTTTCCAACAAATAAATCACATTGCAGTATTTTCTGCTGGCCAGGGATCCTTTTCATTGACAGTCGTTAGGGAGAAAAAATTCCTTCAGCACCAAAGCCAGAGGACATAAAGAGAGGATATCACAAGTTGGCAATAATAATGTCTAATTACATTTACTTTGATTTGCCTCAGGGCTGCAGCATGGCTGATATGACATAAGATCTAGTTTCATGTGTAGATATTTGATGAGCTTTCTTGGAGTAATAGCTCTTCCAGAAAGGAGAAAAAAACCCTAAATTGGAATCTGTAAATATTCTTTCATTTATATATGAGTGAATTTCTCCAGAAGGATATAAGCTTCTTGAGGTTAACGACTATTTCATTATTGCCTTTGTTCATCCCATGTACATCAAACTTCTTTGTATATAAGAGGTGCAATAAATGCTTCTTTTTTTTTCTGAAGGCGATTGGGTTAAGTGACTTGCCCAGGTTCATCCAGCTAGTAAGTATCTGAGGTCAGATTTGAATTCAGATCATCCTGACTTAGGGCCAGTGCTCTATGTTTTGCATCACCCTTAATAAATGCTTCTTGAGTTGCATAGAGTTGGTCAAATGGAGTACAAAATGTTAACTTTTCTGAAGTGACCTATTCATCTTTAAGAAGTTCTCATGGCAATGTAGTAAAGTTCAATAATCTGGATTTTAAATCAACTTGAAAAAAATAGTGGTGTTTAATAAACTGGTTTTGAATTCCAATTGGTGGTGCAGGGGATAGAGTGTTGAACCTGGAGTTAGAAAGACCTGAATTCTAATCTGACTTTAGACACTTGCTAGTTATGTGACCATGGGAAAGCCACTTAACCTTGTTTGCCTCAGTTTCCTCAACTGCAAAAGGGGTAACAACACTGACCTTGAAGAATGTGTGAGAATCAAATGAAATAATTTTTGTAAAAAGCATCTAGCAAAGTGCCTGGTACATAGTAAGCACAATATAAATGCTTATTCTTTCCTCTTCCCATTTCTCCTTTGGGTATTTATTAAAATGAGAAAATGTCCTAGGAAATTATGTGAAATCCCTGTCTCTCCTTGCATCTAAGTTTAATAATGAATCATGATAAGAGTACAGAAAACACATAAAGATACTGAAGCAGGGAATATTATTACCTTTCCTTTATTCATTCAGTCTTCATGCCAATGCTGTTAGATCTATTAGTACCCTCAATCTCTCTCTTTGAAGATACTGATGAGTCCAGAGAGAAAAGGACCCTAGTTCAAGGACTATGGTGCACAGCTATTATTTATTCAATAAAAAGCTAGAGGAAAAGAGCAGTCAATATGGAACTCAGCATGAGTGCAGATGGAATTGTTCAAGGCTGAGTAGTATAACTCAATCAGCCAATAATAGTACATTTTCTTTTTTTGTCTTAGAAACACCCTGGAGTTTTTCAAATGTTAATATTTAAAAAAAAACACAAGATTATTAAAACAAGTTCACTGAGTTCCACTTTAAGTATAACCTCAACTGGACAGGGATTTTCTGCCAGCTTCCTGTATATAATTATTGGTGTTTGTTATGTATTTGTACTACATCTTTCATTTTGAAACTGCATAAAGCAATTGGATTTCATACCTGAGTAGCATAAGTCATGTGAACATATCTACTCAGCATCCATGAAACAGTGGAAACTACATTACTTGTCTGCATATGGGGGTGGAGATGGATGATGAAATATTAATCCCTTCCAATGTACTTAAAACAAACTTGTGATACATTGTGAGAGTCAATCTGTCTGCTTATGTGTTTCCCTGCTGCTTATCTCCTTAATACTTTGGTGCTTAAAGTAGAGTATTAGTATTAGACTAGAACACATGATAAAAAGAGAGGGCATTATAGCATGCTTTCTGTTCTTAGGGTTAAGAAGATATTTGAACTCCTATAAACTCTGGACACTAACAGTTGTAATTTTCTGACTGTATCACATGTTTACTTTAAATAGATTGGAAAGGATTGGTAAAATGTACAAGTGTGGTGTTCAGATCTTTCAATTAAGCCTTCCTGGCATTGACTGTTCTGATATCAAGGATTTCTTGTTGATGTACCCACTTAGAAAGCTATAGCCTTGAATGAAAATCTCACCTATTGCCTGTGTTGCTCTGTCTTGCTAGACCCCAAACTCTTTTCAATTTATTCTTTGTTTCTTGATTTCTAAAGACTTGCAGAAAGGAAGTAATAGCTATAGTTATACATATCTCAACCTTTTTTTGTTATCTTGCAAGTGCTGGAATCATAGACATTTAAATACTTGGCAATTTTTATCCCCTGAAAAAATAAATTTAAAGAAAACTCTTGGCATTATAAGGGGTGTCCAATGGAACTTTGGTCTGGGTAGTAATATGATTGAAAATATTTTATAGATGGATATTACTTATATGTGGGGATAATTAAAATCCATTAGCCTTTTGAGTAAACTGTTATCATCCCTTCTTTTTATATAAAGGAACTTAGGCATAGGATAGTTCAATGATTTGTCCACCATCATAGTCTCATAATTTCAAACAAGTCATGTGCAGGGTGTCATGGAAGTAACATATGAAAGGAATAATATTTTAAAAAAAGTTGATCATGTATCAGGAGAGATTGATAGCCAGTAGACAAACTCTCCGCTTCATTGTTATCCACAAAATATCAAGAGATACCCTCAACACATTGTATGGACCCCCATGGCAAATTGAGAGGGGAAATGTTCATAAGAGTTCTTAACAGGATGGATAACTTGGATAGATCAGGACAGGGCCTATTTTATTGTTATCTTGGCACCCTCAACACCTGGTAGAATGCCTGATATATTGTAGGCACTCAATAAATGCTTAAAGACTGAGTGATTGTGATGAGCTATCTCCTTAAGTGATAACACAGATCCTTTGGGGTACTGGAATAATTTTAGAACTGGAAATAAAATATTAGAGTTGGAAAAAAATCTTTTACCTTCTATAGCTAAGGGGAAAATAATAGTCACTGTTGCATGGATGTCTTTTTCACCTGGGCGATTACTCTCACAATAATCTTCAAGCTAATTGCTATGGATCCATCTGAAAAAGAGCTCACTTACATTAATCTGCCAAAGCTTCTCTAATTAATGCAGTTCTTAAATGCTGTCCATTTCAGTTTCAACACTTAGTGATGGAATGAAGGAATTAATTTTTTTTCTCATTTTGCTGAATTTGTCATACTTGGGGGAGTTCTGCTGAAGATTTGGCAGAGATGTTTCCAGGAAGTCAGATTGGATGCATTTGAAAGCAGTTTTGTAAGTTTATCAACAAACAGGCAGATGTTTTCTCTTTGGCTTCCAATTTGGTAAGCACTTGCATTTAATTTTGGAATCACAAATGTATATCAAAAATGATTAGAGAGGATTATACAATGCATGAGCTAACCTGTCTCCTATTAAGCTTAGAGCACTGTATTGGAGTTCAATGGGTAAAAAAGATCAGGTTCTACTTTCAGTTCTTTGTGTTTTTGGCAAGAAAAAAAATGAAAGGGCTCAGAGATTATTAACAGACAGAAGAAGCTAGGATAAAGAGGATGAAAACTATGCATATAAGACAAGGTAAAATGGTGGTGTGGATGAAAACTCAGTTTTAGAGTCAAGAAGACCTGGACTCAAGTCCTGACTCTGATGTATACTGACTATGTGACTCTGGGAAAGTCACTGAACCTCTCAGGGACCCAGTCACCTCCCTTTATAATATTGTAAATTATAGATGCTAATTATTTATCCTGTTGGAGAATTTCCTTTTCAGGAGCTCCTTACACCAGTGAAATCAAAGGCAAATCTAGAGGTATATCTAACATTCCATCTCCTTTACACTGTCCCTCCAGTGTCTCTGTCTCCTTTCCCCTCCTCTTCTCTACTTTTCTCTTTTTTCTCTTCTCTCCTCTCCATCTCTGTCTCTCTCTGTCTCTGTCTCTCTGTCTCTATCTCTGTCTGTCTCTCTCTCTCTTCTGTATTAAGAACTGATTAAATTATTTTCCCAGACACCAGGTCTAAATCTTTCATTGAAGGAGTACCAATGAAGTCAGTTTTCTTTTCTCAGTTGTTAGACTACATACGATGAAAACAGTGACTTTGATATCAATTTTACCTACAGGATGTTCAAAAAGTTTCTGTATATTTCAAAGGTTTAATTATTTTTTAAAATTAATTTATTTCTTTTCAGTTTTCAACTGCCCATCAGATGGGGAATGGTCAAATGTAATATGATATAATAAAATGTAATATAATAAATGCAATGTAATAATGTAATAAATGTAATAAAATAATTGTAATGTAATAAATGAATGCAATAAAATATCTTGTGCTTTAAAAAATAATAAGCAGGCAGATTTCAGAAAAACCTGGAAAGACTTACATGACCTGATGCTGAGTGAAGTGAGAAGAACCAGGAGAACCACAGTAATAGCAATATTGTGTAATGATCAACTGTGACTCATTTTCATAAGTTTTTAATTTCCTCTTCCTCCCTCCTTCCTCCCTCCCTGAGACAGCATATAATATTATATGGGTTTTACACATACATTTTTATTAAATATATTAGTCATATTACATGGAAGAATTAAAATGAATGGGAGAAACCATGAGAAAAACCAAACCAAACCAAACCAAAATATAACACGAGAGAAGATAATGGCTTCATTCTATTTCCTGATTCCATAGTTCTTTCTCTGGATGTGGATGGCATTTTGCCTCAAGAGTCCTTTGGGAATGTTTTAGGTCCTTGCCTTGCTGCGAAAGGCTAAGTGTATCAGAAACAGTCCTCGCACACTGTGGCTGTTACTGTGTATAATGTTCTGATTCTGCTCATTTCACTCAGGATCGGTTCATATAAGTTAAAGTTTAAATTATTAAAGTTTCAATTAATGCTAGGTATACATTTGTATTATATTAGCCCTTTTTGAGGTGGGGAAACAGAATTGTAGACATTTGTGAAAGTCTCTTCATTTCATGTAATAACAAGATTTGAAAGATCAATGTGATTTATCTGCATGCTGGTGCAAAAGGAGGAACAAAAGAGGCCTCTGGCCTTAAAGCAAGAGGATCTGAGTTCAAAGCAAGTAGGACCATTATTTCCCTCCCTCTGTGCCCTTGAGCAAATCACTTGACATCTCCAGGCCTCAGTTTCCTGATTGGATGGTCTCTGAAGTTCCTTTCTGCTCTGTGACTGCTCAGATTGAGCCCCTGCCCCAAATACTCTGTGTCCTTGTCTTCGTCTCTCTGAATTCCAGGCTTCTTTCCAAGCATATGCTTGGTACCACCTCTTACTGGAACCCATTCCTACCTCTCCATCTGCAGTGCTCCCCTCCAGTCTCAAATGATTTTTGGTTTAATCTGTAAATATTTTACAAATACCTATCTGTATAGATATTGAGCTATACATATATTCCACCAGTAGAATGCAAACTTCCCAAGCACATGGACCGTAGATTTTTTTTTTTAGCCTCAAGGCCGAATATATAGAAGGTATTGAAAAATGCTTTCTGAATTGAAATTAATTCAATCTTAATCAAACAATTTGAACTATGTTTTTGTGGACACCAAGCATGAATTTCAATTTCTTATGAAATCAATTCTGTTTGTGCTAAATTGTTTTAAATACATTTGATATACATACACTAAACAAAGCCTAGAAACTTCCTTCTCTATCTCTTTGTATGTATATATATGTATATATATACACACACACACATACAAACACATACATATATAGTGTGTGCTTATGTATACATTTCATAATTTGTACTTATATATTACATCATACAGTATATATTTTAATTTTTCATATATAATTGTAATGTGTGTGTATACACACACACACACATATATATATATATATATATATATATATATATATATATATATATGTATACACACACATGTATCACTTCAAAAGACCCATGGTTTCATTAGTGTGAAGATTACCTCTAGTGATGGACATCACAGACCTCTTTATCTAAAAAAGTCATTATGAAATGCTAAAATAATAGCTAGTATGTATATAGTACTTTAAAGTTTAAAAAGTATTTTACGTTATTTCATTTCATCCTCATAATAACATTGGGAGGCAGGTGATATTATTATCCCCATTCTATAGAGGAGGAAACTATAGACTAGAGAATATATAAGTATTACTTAGGGTCACACACCGGGTAAGTGTCTAAATCAGAATTTAAACTCAGATCTTCCTGATGCCAAGTCCTATGCTCTAGACACAGAGTCATTTAGTCATCAGTGGGGAAAGTTTTTTTTTTTAATTAACTCCTAGTCATACTTCCAGTAATGCTCCAAACTCAGGAAGCAGGTAGGTAGCTTAGTGGATGTAGTGCTAGACCTAGAGTGAGGAAAACCTGAATTCAAACTGGCCTCAGATACTACCTTTATGACCATGAGTGAATCACTTAATTTGAGTCTACTCATCTGTAAAATGGGGATAATAACACTGCCTCCCGGTTTGACTGTGAGGATAAAAATGAGATTATTTGTAAAGCACTTTGCAGACCTTGAAGCACCACATAAAAACAATCTAACTCTTCTTAACTGTGTTAGGCTGCCCTTGTCCAGGAGATGCTCAGATTCTTGTCTTTATGTTTGTGTCTTCCCTTTGGTCAATGCTCAGCATTTTCAGTTTGTAAGAGTAAGCAGAAATTATATTATGCTGTCATAGTTTTCTAGAACCTGGGGTCACTTCCATTTCAAAATAAGACACTGGAGGTGGACTACAATGGAAAATGCATTTGAAATAGTGCACAGACTCCCTCCAGTATTAGTCTGGATATTTAAATTGCTAAAAGATGGACAACTAAAGTCCGTTTGATATTTGGGAATTTAATTTCATAAAATAATTACATTCCTGCAATTCTTTATTGTCCAACTTGGATCTGAAATGACCTTTGCAAATTGCCTCATTAAATCTAGCTGAAATATTGCCAGTGAGGGCAGTTAACTCTCTCATATTCTCCCCATAGCAGTAAACACATTCCAAGAAATTAAAATTTGAAAATTGAAATTCCAAAGTTGAACAATTTGCAATTAAGCTTCTAAATCCTAACCCAAACCTCCTCCTGTGGCAAACTATTTTGATTTTCATTTTTGAATTCTGTAACTCTACTCAGGGGAAAGAAAGGTTGCTGGAGATATTAATTTGTGTAGATCATTTTTAGCATCCTCCACAGTTCAGAGTAACCCAGGCTGAGTCACCAAAGCTCAGATTCTCACTTTCTTCATTTATAAAACCATGGGTAATTTTTGATGGAATATATTATTAACAAAGTCTTTGAATTTCTGAATGGAAGATATATCATTAAGTACAAACTATTCCAGGAAGGAGGGCAACAAGAGTTCATATTGGCAATACCTTCACTGTGCTAGGGAAATAAATAGTGGCCCTAAAGGGACAATACTTAACAGAAATCATGACAGGTCTAATGAAAATCAGACAGCAGGTCTAAAGGAAATTTAGTATATTCTGCCTTTCCTCTTTATTTCCTCCTCATTTAGTTTCCATGGGAATCTGTGTTTGTGGTGAAACTCTGAGAGTATCTTTTTTTCTTTTTAAAGAATGCTTATATTACCCTGCTGGAAGTGGTAGAGCAGTGAGCAAGAGATACTATCTAGGTTCTGACGTTTACCAGGGTAGGCTGTCAAATTAAACACTTTTAAGGTCACACAGAATTCGGATGGCCCCAGTGGTTGACATCAAAACTGTAAGCCAGAGGGAAATAATTTAGGCAAAAATAATGAGCCCCATGTATGGTGAAGCCATCATTTTCTACATCAAGACATATTTGCTGTGATTCAGGGATGCAAGTAAGGTTTCAGAACTCTAATCTGGGAAATTTGCTTGATATAACACACTTCAAAGTAATAAACTTCTTGGATATGTGGTTTGAAGGATCTGTGATTTCTCCCAATTCACAATGGAATTTCTTAATGTGGGAACTTCCTGTAATAAAACACATAGCATCACATGTATAACAGGAGATAAGACCTAGGAATTTGCTTAAGGCACACTTTCGTCAAATGGCTTACCCAAAGTCACAAAACTTGTATGAATTAGAAATGGAATTTGAATTCATGTCTTTCTGATTACAAGAATAGCAATCTAGCCCTCTGAGCCATTCTACCATGGGTTACTCTGAAAATTGAAGTAGACTAGAAACCATCCTTCTTAACCTATGGCTTATTTGTTCCTTATCACATATCTACACTTAAATATGAATTTCCTAAGTATTTTCCCATAACAATACATTTAAATATTTTCCGTGAAAAAATATTCATTTATAAAGATTTTATTTTCTGTTTTTTAACTTCAGATAACTATACTATAGCCATGAAAATAATACCTGATATAAAGACAAATTAACTCTTTAAAGGGGGGGAAAAGGTTAATTTTTCACAATTGGCCACTTCACCATAGTCCTACCCTCCCTCTTCAAGTCATTTATTCTTTAAGAAATATTGGCAGTGGCATATGGCCTGAAATAACTTCAGAGTCAACAGAACAAGATTGAACTTTCAGTATCCAAGATTTATTCATCAAAAATGTCTGGGTCCCCAAACATGTTTTATGAGAGTTAAAATGGAAGATATAGTCCCTCTGTCTCAGGTGGCAAGCAGGCCATATGTCTATGAGATTTATCTCTTCCCAGACATTCCTGATATTCAGTAAGCCTCCAAAATCATGAGTGATTGCTCCAGAGGGGTACATAGTCTATAGCCTGTTCCCAGTCACAGTGCTAATCATCACTTGTAATTACAGTGAGATTACTAGTGTCTAGTAGACATTTTTTATAATAGAAGAAAAAAATCATTATACATTTTTAATATTCAATTTTCAATAATCATGCATTTCACATGAATCCAATTGTGAATGACTGTAAAGACTTTAAGGCAATAGCACCTGGATATAAAGTGTCCACGTTGAAGAATAGTGATACATGCATAGAATCTCACAAGTCCAAGTCTGGTTACTGTTCATGTACTAAGGGGTTAAGAGAATCATATACCACATGACGAGATTTTGATTATTCTTTTTTGTCCTCGTGAAGCTATGCTCTCCTCATTTTTCTCTTTATCTTTTATTTAAAAAGTTGTCATGTCTGCCTTTTTTGCTCTTTCATTCTCTTTATGAGAAAAAATATGTTTTATATTCAAAACACCAAAAATTTGATCTGGGATCTCATCAATGTGAGTACTCACCACACAGAATATAGATGACAATCTATCATGCCTTCCAAATGTGTCTAACTCTTGGCCATGTCTTCCTATAAGATGCCTGCTGGAGTGCAATCTAACATGTTAGGACCTTTCTTCATTCAATCTGATATCTTGGGAAATCTTTAGACACATGTACTCTCTATCATTATCCCTCAATTTGAACACCTAACTAGCCTACAGCATATTTCTTTGTTGACAATGTTTAATAATGCTTTTTCTTGTAAATTCTCTGTTTTTGACATGATACAGACTGCTCACACCCACTATGCTCCTTTCTGCTGTTCTTTGAAGATTATAGATTTCCATGACCCACAGCTATACAGTATATTTGCTCATGCAAGACAGAAAAAAAAAATAAATTGACTTCTCTTCCTTCTGATATGATCTATAAAGTGGCTATATACTAGAGTAGCCAATGATCCAATTAAAAGTCTTGATTGTCTTGAAGCTTGTTGAGTCTTTAACCTAATTTTTTTTTGTCTCAAGTAGACTTGAAAAAATCCACAAAAAACTATGTGCAAAAAGAATAGCCTTTTAAAATGTAGTTTTCAAATACTTTCTAATTAAGAAAGCATGTTAAACTATACATTCTAGTGTGTAAGTACTATCCTTGGTCTTTTACTTTGTATTGTTATTTTGGACTAGACAAATAATTTAATCTTTTTAGACCTCACTTAACTAGGTCGCATGAATGGTAGTATTTGTCAAGAAGGATGCCTTCATATTTTACTCTGAAGATTGAATCAATCACAATCCTTTACCTAGCCATTCACTAAATTTTATTAAATAATGCCTTCTACCCAAATTAAAGGGGTAATCACCATTTTGGGAGAAGAAAATCTATTAGGGTTTTAACTTAAAGAGAATTGAACAACTCACCATAGTTTAGTTATATCATTTCTCTTTTGAAAGGTGGTGGTGGGAGAAGGAAATTTATATACAAACTATCCTTGTCCTTGAATCACATGAATGGTGCATAAAGACGGTTTCATATTCTACTCTTAAAATTGAATCAATCTTCTAATGTTAACCCTTTTAGTATCCATTCCATTAAATTTGACTAAACTACTCACAATAAAATTATACTCACTGTTTTCAGAGACTTCTGAGCACTTGACTATCTAATAGGGTTTTACCTGACAGAGAATTTAATATCTATTTAGTATCATTTATCATATATCACATATCACAGTTTAGTATAATTTCTCTTTTGGTAGGGAGAGTGAGGAGAGGAAGCCATTTATATACAATCTATCTTTGTCTTTAAATCACCCAGAAGCAATGGGTGAAATTCACAAAATACCTAAAAAAAGATGTGGTTAATGATCAGAAACTTTTTTCTTTTTCAAATTTTCTTTTTGAAATTAAATTTTATTTTTTAAAAAAATGTCTTGGGGGAGGGTGAAGTCAAGATGACAGACTAGCAGTATATACTTGCTAGTGCTGTACCCCCAAACTCAGAGAAATACCTGTAAAAATGATTCTAAAGGAATTCTGGAACTGAAGTACTCACAGAATGATGGAGTGAAGCAAATATTCAGCCCAAGACAGCATGGAATATTGCCAGGAAGTGTCTATCTTGTTGTGCTAGGAGCAGAGTACAGCCCAGTGTGGGCTATGCCTGCACAGATGGGACCTAAACAGGCCTTGGGGGGACTGAATCTTGGGTGCCAGTGGTGGTTTCCAGAAGTCAAGACCCTAAAATGCCAAGGAAAAATTGGAAGATCAGTGGAAAAAAAAGTATGGAACCTGTGTGAGAGAATAGAGTGGTCAGGCTCCAGCCCCAGGGCAGCAGAGGAGAAGCCCGCAGCAGCAGGGGCAGAGGCAGTGACTGTTTCTGGAGCACTAGGCCCACAGATTATGGGGGGATCAAGTGGCTGACAGTAAATCCTCCACCTCCACTCGAAGCAGAGAACTACCTTGACAAAGAGCTCAAAAGTCATGTAAATAGCTCAGAAAATGAGCAAAAACCAGAAAAAGAATCAGACTATAGAATCTTACTTTGGTGATAAGAAAGATCAAAGTATATAAACAGAAGACAACAAAGTCAAAACTCCTATATCCAAAGCCTCCAAGAGAATTATGAATTGGGCTCAGGCCATGGAAGAGCTCAAAAAGGATTTTGAAAATCAAGTAAAAGAAACAGAGCAAAAACTGAAAAGAGAAATGAGGGTGATGCAAGAAAATCATGAAAAACAAGTCAACTGCTTGCTAAAGGAGGCACACAAAAAATGCTGAAGAATATAACACTTTAAGAAAAAGACTAACCCAAATGACTAAAGAGATCCAAAAAGCCAATGAGGAGAAGAATGCCTTAAAAAGAGAATTGACCAGATGTTAAAGGAGGTCCAAAAACTCACTGAAGAAAATAATTCCTTAAAGATTAGAATGGAGAAGATGGAAGCTAATGACTTTGTGAAAAAATCAAGAAATTATAAAACAAAGTCAAAGGAATGAAAAAAATAGCAGACAATGTGAAATATCTCATTGGAAAAACAAATGACATGGCAAATAGATCCAGGAGAGACGATTAAAATTTACTGAATTACCTGAAAGCCATGATCAAAAAGAGAGCCTTGACATCATCTTTCAAAAAGTTATCAAGGAAAACTGCCCTGATAGTCTAGACCCAGAGGGTAAAATAGAAATGGAAAGAATTGAACAATCACTTCCTGAAAGAGATCCTAAAAGGAAAACTCCTAGGAATATTGTAGCCAAATTCCAGAGTTCCCAGGTCAAGAAGAAAATATTGCAAGCAGCCAGAAAAAAAAAAAAAAAAACAATTTGAGTATTGTGGAAATAAAATCAGGATAACCGAAGATCTACATCATCTTTCAGCTTGGAAGATAATATTCCTGAGGTCAAGAGAGTTGGGATTAAAACCAAGAATCACATACCCAGCAAAACTGAATATAAACCCTCAGGAGAAAAAAATGGAATTTCAATGAAATAGATGAATTTCAAGCATTCTCGTTGAAACTACCAGAGCTGAATAGAAAAACTGACTTTCAAACAAAAGAATCAAGAAAAGCATGAAAAGATAAATAGGAAAGAGAAATCATAAGGGACTTACTAAAATTCGACTTTTTACATTCCTACATGGAAAGATCATATTTATAACTCTTCAGACTTTTCTCAGTATTAGAGTAGTTAGAGGAATTATACACATATAGACAGAGGGAACAGGGTGAGTTGAATAGATAAGGTTGATATTTAAAAACAGAAAGTTAAGGGGTGAGAGAAGAATATATTGGGAGGAGAAAGGAACAAATGGAAAGGGGCAAATTATCTCACATAGTAGATGCAAGAAAAAGCTTTTTCAATGTAGGGGAAGAGGAGGAAGGTGAGAGGGAAAGAAGATATATAGGAAATGGTGTATAGAAATCTATCCTGCCCTACAAGTAAATAGAGGGGATGAGGATAAGAGAAGGGAGGGGCATGATAGAAGGGAGGACAGATTAGCAGAAGAGGTAATCAGAGCATGTTGTCTTGAGATGGGCAAAGGGAAGAGATGGAGAGAAAATGTGGAACTCAAAATCTCGTGGAAGTGAATGTTGAAAACTAAAATTAACTAATAAATTTTAAAAATATCCTTCTGTAGCTCAAGTTAGGGGGTTAATTTTGGGTAACATTATGTGATGATAAACTTTGAATGACTCAGCTCTTCTCAGCACCACAATTATTCAAGACAATGGACTCATAATGAAAAATGCTATCTACATTCAGATAAAGAACTAATGGACTTTGAATGCAGACCAAAGCATACTATTTTTCATCTTCTTATTTTTCATGCTCTTTTCTTTTGTTTCTTCTTTCACAACTCTGACTAATATGATAGCACATTCATATCCTATATAAAATTGTTTACTGTATTTTAAAGAGAGAAGGGGAAGGAAAAAGAAGAACTTGGAACTCAAAACCTTGTAAAAATGAATCCTAAAAATGTCTTGACATGTAATTGAAAAAATATTATTTAAAAAATCAAATAGGAGAAGTAGAGGAAAAACTGGGAAAAGGAATGAGAATGATTCAAGAAAATGATGAAAACAAAAGAGTCAACACCTTGGTATAGGCAGCACAAAAATACTGAAGAAAATAATACCTTAAAAATGGAATAGGTCAAATGGTAAAAGAGGCACAAAAATCTACTGAAGAGGAAAATCTTTAATAGAATTGGTCAAAAGGAAAAAGAAGTACAAAAGTTCACTAAAGAAAAGAATCCTTTAAAAACTAGAATTTGGGAAGTGGAACTTAATGACTCCATCAGACACCAAGTAACAATAAAATAAAATTAAAAGAATGAAAAAATTATAAAAAAATGTGAAATATCTTATTGGAAAAAGCAACTGAACTGGAAAATAGGTCAAGGAGAGATAATTTAATATTAGTTAAATTAATATCAGACTGCCTGAAAGCCACATGATCAAAGAATAAACCTAGACTTCATTTTTCAAAAAAGTATCAAGTAAACCTGCACTGATGTCCTAGAACTAGAAGGGAAAATAGAAACTGAAAGAATCCACTTATTACTTCCTGAAAAAGATCCCCAAATTGAAATCTCCCAGGAATATTGTAACCAAATTTCAGGTCAACAAGAAGATACTGCAAGCAGCCAAAAAACAAAACAAAACAACAGCAACAGCAAAACAATTCAAATGTCATGGAGGCATAGTCAGATAACACAAGATTTATCAGTTTCTACATTAATGAATCAGGGCTTGGAATATGATATTATAGAAAGCATAGGAGCTAGAATTACAAGCATTCCTGATGAAAAGACCATATTTGAGTTGAAAACCTGACTTTCAAATGCAAGACTAAAGAGAAACATGAAAAGAGAAATTGTGAGGGATTCAATAAAATTAAACTGTTTACATTCCCATTTGGGAAGATGAAACTTGTAAACTCCTAAAGACTATACCATTATTAGGGCCATTGGGAGAAGTATACATAAACAGAGGGCATGGGTCTGAGGTGAATACTTGTAGGATGATATCTACAGAAAAATTAAAGGGTGAGAATAAGGAGTGCTCTGGAAAGTGGGGGGATGGGAGGTAGTATGGGGTAAATTATCTGACATAAAAGAGGCATGAAAACTTATACAGTGGAGGAGAAGGTATTGCTATGTTGAGTATAGAAATCTATCTTACCAAAACTTCCTGGAGCCAAGATGGTAGAGCAGCCAAGATGACAGAGTAAAACTGTAAGTGCTCTCAACCCCTTTTGTGGACCTTAAAAACCCAGAGAATATTGCCCCAGGAAAAATCCTGGAATAGTTAAACCAGGCGAAAAGGCACAGCATTCTTTTAGCTTGGAAGGCTAGGGGAATTACCCCTAGTATTCAACTCACATTCATGCCTTCTGTTTATGTATACTTCTCCCAATGGCCCTAATAATGATATACTCTTTAGGAGTTTACAAGTTTCATCTTCCCAAATGGGAATGTAAACAGTTTAATTTTACTGAATCCCTTACAATTTCTCTTTTCATATTTCTCTTTAGTCTTGCATTTGAAAATCAGGTTTTCAACTCAAATCTGGTCTGTTCATCAGGACTGCTTGTAAAGCTAGCTCCTATGTTTCTTTTTTTTAAATATAAATTTATTTATTTAACTATTTACATTCATTTTCACAAAATTTTGGGTTCCAAATTTTCTCCCCATTTATCCCCTCCCCACCCCAATACACCGAGCATTCTAATTTTCCTATCACCAATCTGCCCTCTCTTCTATCATCCCTCCCTTCTCTTGTCCCCATCTTCTCTTTTGTCCTGTAGGGCCAGATGACTTTCTATTCCCAATTAACTGTATTTCTTATTTCCTAGTAGCAACAACAATACTCAACAGTTGTTCCTAAAACTTGGAGTGCCAAATTCTCCCCATCCCTCCCTCCCCACCCATTCCCTTTGGGAAGGCAGGCAATTCAATATAGGCCATATCTGTGTAGTTTTTGCAAATGACTTCAATAATAGTCATGTTGTGTAAGACTAACTGTATTTCCCTCCATCCTATCCTGCCCCCCATTGTTTCTATTCTGTCTTTTGATCCTGTCCCTCCCCGAGTTTTGACTTCAAATTGCTCCCTCCTTCCATTGCCCTCCCTTCCATCATCTCCCACACCCTGCTTATCTGCTTCTCCCCCACTTTCCTGTATTGTAAGATAGGTTTTCATACCAAAATGAGTGTGCATTTCATTCCTTCCTTTGGTCGAATGTGATGAGGGTAAACTTCATGTTTTTTTCTCAGCTCTCCACTTTTTCCCCCTGCTAAAAAAGTCTCCTGCTTGCCTCTTGAATGAGACATAATTTACCCCATTCCATTTCACCCTCTCTCCTCTCACTACATTTGTCTCTCACCATTTACCTTAATTTCTTTTAACATATGGTCCCATCCTATTCAATTCACACTGTGCTCTCTGTCTCTGTGTGTGTGCATGTGTGTGTGTGCATGCACATGTGTACATGTGTGTGTGCACATGTATACATGTGTGCGCATGTGTGTGGTCCCACCAACTATCCAGATACTGCAAAGTTTTAAGAGTTACAAATATTGTCTTTCCATGTAGGAATGTAACAGTTCACCTTTTGTAAGTCCCTTATGACTTCTCTTTGTTGTTTACTTTTTCATACTTCTTCTCATTCTTGTGTTTGAAAGTCAAATTTTCTTTTCAGCTCTGGTCTTTTCATCAAGATGCTTGAAAGTCCTCTGTTTCATTGAAAGACCATATTTTCCCCTGAAGTATTATACTCAGTTTTGCTGGGTAGGAGATTCTTCGTTTGAGTCCTAGTTCCTTTGACTTCTGGAATATCCTATTCCACACCCTTTGATCCCTTAATGTAGAAGCTGCTAGATCTTGTGTTATCCTGATTGTATTTCCACAATACTGGAATTGTTTCTTTCTATCTGCTTGCAATATTTTCTCCTTGACCTGGGAATTCTGGAATTTGGCCACAATGTTCCTAGGAGTTTCTCTTTTTGGATCTCTTTCAGGTGGTGATCGATGGATTCCTTCAATACTTATTTTGCCCTCTGGTTGTAGAATGTCAGGGCAGTTTTCCTTGATAATTTCATGAAAGATGATGTCTAGGATCTTTTTTTGATCATGACTTTCAGGTAGTCCCATAATTTTTAAATTGTCTCTCCTGGATCTCTTTTCCAGGTCAGTTGTTTTTCCAATGAGATATTGCACATTCTCTTCCATTTTTTCATTCTTTTCATTTTGTTTTGTGATTTCTTGGTTTCTCATAAAGTCATTAGACTCCTTCTCTTCCATTCTAATTTTGAGAGAACTGTTTTCTTCAGTGAGCTTTTGAACCTCTTTTTCCATTTGGCTAATTCTGCTTTTGAAAGCATTCTTCTCCTCATTGGCTTCTTGAATCTCTTTTCCCAATTAAGTTAGCCTATTTTTCAAGGTGTTATTTTCTTCAGCATTTTTTTGGGTCTCCTTTACCAAGGTATTGACCTGTTTTTCATGCTTTTCTTGCATCTCTCTCATTTTTCTTCCCAGTTTTTCCTCCACCTGTCTAACTTGATTTTCAAAATCCTTTTTGAGCTCTTCCATGGCCTGAGCCCTTTGGATATCTATTTCGAATGTTCGGGATACAGAGGCCTTGGCTTCTCTCTTCCGCTGATGGTAAGCATTGTTCTTCCTCATCTGAAAGGAAAGGAAGAAATATCTGTTCACCAAGAAAGTAACCTTCTCTTGTCTTTTTTTTCTTCCCTTTTCTGGGTATTTTCCCATCCAGTTACTTGACTTCTGAGAATCCTCTCCACCCCTGCCTAGATCCACCCAACTAGTGCTTGGGGTCTGAGATTCAAATGCTACTCCCCAGCCTTAGGGCTTTCAGTGGTGGGCGGGGCTGCTATTCAGGGTAAGATTAAATTCAGGTTCTCAGGTGGGGACAGGGCTGCCTCCCAGGCTCAGTTGCCTTAGGGGGTTTCTATGGAGATCTACAGTAATGGATCTGAGGTCCTGTCTGCTCCAGGAGCTCCTGGCTACTGCTGCCTCTGCTGCTGCCTCTGTCGCTGCCTCCCAAGGGGGCCTGACTTATGGAGACACCCTGCTCCCCTCTTGGCCAGTCCAGAAGTCTCTCTCACTGGCCTGTAGCACCTGTGGTTGGAGGGACCTTTGTTGCCACCAGAGGTTCCGTCCCCGAAGCCTGCTTGGATCTGCTCCTCTTGGGCTCTGCTCCGTGTCTGGTGCATGACGGACCTTTGGTGTTGGTTTTTCAGGGCTCTCTGGAATGGAAATCTCCTCCAGTGTGTTACTTCCTGGCTTCCACTGCTTCAGAATTCGTGGGGAGTTCTTTTTACATGAAATTTATGGGCTGTGGGTTCAGAGCTAGCATATGTGAGTCTTTCTACTCCGCCATCTTGGCTCCTCCCCCTCAGCAGAGATCCATTTTAAAAGCTAGGAGAAGAAATGTATTCACAATGGGCAAAGAACAAATTAGGGAAGCAAAGACCATAGATTTTACTATGGGGACAGGAAAGATATAAGTATGAATTCAGAAGAGACATTGACACTATACCCATAGCTGAAACTCCAAAAGAGGATATGAACTGGTCTTAAGCCCAAAAACATTCTTGGAAGAGCTCAAGAAGGACTTTAAAAGTCAAATTAGTTAAGTAGCAGAAAAAAATGCATAACTCTTTTAAAAATACAGTTGACAAAATGGAAAAAAAAAATACCAAAGAAAACAATTCTTTAAAAAAGAACAATTGGGGGGGAGGAGCCAAAATGGCAGAGTAGAAAGATGCATATATGGTAACTCTTCCTCACAGCCCATAAAATACCTGTAAAGAGGAACTCTCAAAAAATTCTAGAGCAGCAGAAGCCACAGAACAACAGAATGGAGGAGATTTCTATCCCAGAGAGACCCAAAAAGTCTGTTGCTCACCAGACGCAGAGCAGAGCCCAACCCTGCCTTGGCCACTTAGCACTGAGAGGAGCAGATCTGAGCAGGCTTCAGGGACAGAATCTCCAGTGGCAGCATAGAGCCGTCAACCCACAGGCACCAAAGGTCAGTGAGAGGATATTTTGGCTGACCGAGAGGGGAGTGGGGTGTCCTCATAACTCAGCTCTCCTCAGGAGGCAGCAGTAGAGGCAGCAGAGGACAGGGCTCCCAAAGAAAGCAGTAGCCTACATTCATTGTTGAGGATTTCATCATAAACCCTCTGAGGGAAATGAGTCCTGCATGGCAGGCCTGTCCCACCTGAGCAGCTGATCTTAATCACACACTGAATAGCAGCCCTGCCCTGCCCAAAACCCCTGAGGTTTTGGAGCAGCTCATCTGAATCTCAGCCCCCAGTGCTTGGCTTGGCGGAACTGGAGGCAAGGTGGTTGTGGAGAGGAAACTCAGAAATGAAGTAACTAGCTGAGAAAATGCCCATAAAAGGGGAAAAAATAAGACCATAGAAGGTTACTTTCTTGGGGAACAGGTGTCTCACCCCATCCTTTCAGATGAGGAAGAACAAGGCATACTGTCAGACGAAATTAAGTCTGAGTCTAAAGGGAACTTAAATTGGGCAGAGGCAATAAAAGACCTTAAAAAACAAGTTATCAGCTTACTAAAGGAGAACCAAAAAAAGTGCAGAGGACAATAACAGCTTTAAAAAGAGGCTAACTCATTTGGGAAAAGAGGTTCAAAAAGTCAATGAGGAGAAGGAGGTTTTAAAAAGTAGAATTAGCCAAATGGAGGAGAAGGTTCAAAAGCTCACTGAACAAAATAATTCATTGAAAGAGAGAATTGAGTTCAGGGAAATGAACGACTTTGAATTAAACCAAGCAGTTAGTAAACAAAACCAAAAAATTGAAAAAATATCAGATAATGTGAAACATCTCATTGGAAAACAACTGATCTGGAAAATAGATCCAGGGGAAACAATTTAAAAATTGTTGGACTACCTGAAAGCCATGATCAAAAAAGAGCCTAGATATTATCTTCCATGAAATTATCAAGGAAAATTGCCCTGATGTTCTAGAATCAGAGGGCAAAATAAATATTGAAAGAATTCACTGATCACCTCCTGAAAGAGACCCAAATGGAGAAACTCCTACGAATATTGTGGCCAAATTTCAGAGTTTGCAGAGCAAGCAGCTAGAAAGAAACAATTTGAGTACTGTGGAAATACAATCAGGATAACACAGGATCTGGCAGCTTCAACATTAAGGGATTGAAGGGCTTGGAATGGGATATTTCACAGGTCAAAGGAACTGGGATTGAAATCAAGAATCACCTACCCAGCAAATCTGAGTATAATACTTCAAGGGAATAAATGGTCATTTAATGATACAGATGACTTTCAATCATTCATGTTTAGGAAAAGACCAGATCTGTATAGAAAAATTGGACTTCCCAAGACAAGAATCAAGAGAAGCATGAAAAGGTAAACAGGAAAGAAAAATCATAAAAGACTCTCTAAAGCTGAACTGTTTACATTACTACATGGAAAGAAAATATTTTTAACTCTTGAATCTTTTTTAAGGATTTGGCTAGATGGAGAGATTGTACATACATACATACATATACATAGATAGATAGAGACTATAGGGTGTGTTCTATTAGAAGAGATGATATCCACACACACACACACACACACACAAATAAAATAAAAATTAAGGGGTGAAGGAAGGAAATACCAGGAAGAGAAAGGGAGAAATGGAATGGGGCAGGTTATAACTCATAAAAGAGTTAAGAAAGATCTTATTCAATGGAGGAGAAAAGAGAGAAGGGGACAGGGGAAAAATGAAGCTACTCTCACCACATGTGGCTGAAGGAGGGAATAACATGCTCACTAAATTTGATATGAAAATTTGTATCACACCACAGGAAATTAGGAGAGGAGGTGGCAAGTGGGGTGAGGGGAATGTTAGAAGGGAGGGCAAATGGGAGGAGGGAGTCACTAGAAATAAACAGTTTTGAGAAGGGACAAGGTCATTTGTGGGGGGAAAGATAGAGTAGGACAGAGGGCAATATAATTAGTATTATACAACATGGTTATTATGGAAGTCTTTTGAAAAATGACACATATTTAGTCTGTATTGAATTGCTTGCCTTCTCAGTGCAGTTGGGGATGGAGGAGGGAGGGAGAGAAGTTGGAATAAAAAGTATTAGAAATGAATTTTGAGAATTTTTATTGCATATGATAGGGAAATAAGAAATATAGGGAATGGGGCATAGAAATTTATCTTGCCCTACAAGAAAAGAGAGAAGATGGGCATAAGGGAAGGGTGGGGTGTGATAGAAGAGAGGGTACATTGAGGGAAGGAGTAATCAGAATGCAAGCTATTAGGAAGCAAGGGGAAGGGAGTGATGGGGAGAAAAATTAGACATGTTACAAAGTGAGGTAAAAGCAATTAATATTAAAATAATTGACTGAATTAATTACTGAGAAATAAATCAATGACATCTTTAGTTTGGGGAAAAGAATTTCAGTCTAAATTTCCTAGAGGAAGATAACCTTGGGTAAAATTTGGCATTGATGGAAAAGTTAAGGTTTTAATGGTAAATTTGATTTTATGATTGCTACTTAGTCAGGAACTAGAACATATACAGAAACGCATGTAAGCCACCTAAGACTTGCCTCAAAAGATGTTCCTTAGATAAAGTGAAATTATAATCATATTTGAAACCTGATTATTGGAACTTGCCATTTTTAGATGCTATGGGACTATTAAGTGACTGTTCTTCTGAGTCTAACTCCAGGTATGGATTGCAAGAAACTCAGTCTGAGCCTCCAAACCATGATGCCAGTAAGCCTGTGAGATGCTGATGTGAACTGCAAAGTGATCTCATGGGAAGTGAGGGAGAGCAGCTGTTCAGCCTGGGCTGATGGAGGATTCTCCTGACTCAATTTCCCCACTGACACCTGGTCGACTTTAAGCCTGACTGAATGTAAGTGGAAAATCTAATCCTGCCTGGAGTTGACATGAAGTTGGGGAGATATTGTATCCCTGCAATGCCTCTACTCTTGGTGGTAATTTCCTAGTCAAAAGTTATGTAAGCTTAATACTAGATATGTTAAATTATAGATTATTGGTAGGGGAACATCTGAGGTTAAGTCTAAAATTAAGCTATCGGGCATAGGACTTTAGATTAACAACAATAAGTTAGGGTCCTTTAATTCTTAGCAATACTGTGGAGACAATTAGATCAAGAGCTTGTGAAGTTAGCAACATAAATATTATTTGTGTCTCAGCTGGTTAATGTTTAAAAAAAAAAAAGAATTCTTTTGTGGTCCATATTGTAAATGGTTTAAAGAGAAGTATCACCTGACCAAAAGACTGAATTGTTTTATCTATTATAAACTGTGTTAAAAATGAAAAATCAAAATTAAAAAACAAAACAAAACAAACCACAATTGGGCACAGGTAGAACCAAGATGATGGAGTGGAAGGATGGACCTGCTATAGCTCTCCCCATAGCCTATAAAATACCTGGAAAAAATGACTCTAAACAAATTTTAGAGCAGTAGAAGCCATAAATTGACAGAATGAAACAGATTCCCAGCCCAAGACAGCATGGAAGGTCAACAGGAAAGGTCTATCACACTGGACTCAGAGCAGAGCACAGCCTAGCCTTGGCATGCAGTATGACATGGCTAGGCCTGGAGCTGATTTCAGGCCCAGCATCATGGGTAGCAGCTGTGATTCCCTAATTTCTCAACCCACAAATGCCAAAGACAGTTTCAAAAGTCAGTAAGAAAGTTCTTTCACCTGGATGACAGGGAAACCCTGTCAGTCCCCACCCCCCAGACTCAGGGCAGTGGCAGACACTGCAGCAGTAACTTCCACTTTTGGAGCCCTCAGCCTAAAGACCATGGGGATATTGAGCAGCTGATGTGGTTCTCAGTTCTGAATGGCATTCCTGGGGTGAGGAGGGGCACTGATATGGTGAAGCTGGTGGTAGGTGTGGAGAGGGAACCTTACTTGCAGGTCCAGGGCAGAAGAGAATGCTTGTTGTTTCTCCCATACCAGGGCACAGTCCAGGAGAAGAGTAAACTTCTCTCCCTTGGTTGTGCCACCTTGGAGGAACTGAGAACTTACAGATCCCTAGAATATACCCTCTACTTGACAAAGGACTCAAAAGTCAAGTGACTGGCTGGGAAAATGCCCCAAAAAGGGAAAAAAGTAAGACTATGGAAGGTTACTTTCTTAGTGAATAGGTATTTTCTTTCATTGTTTTGAATGAGGAAGAACAAAACCTACCTTCAGAGGAAGACATCAAAGTCAAGGCTTCTACATCCAAAAATTCCCAAAAAATATGCAATAGTCTCAGACCATGGAAGATGTCAAAAAGAATTTTGAAAATCAAGTAAGAGAAGTGGAGGAAAACTTGAGAAGAGAAATGATAGTGATGCAAGAAAATCATGAAAAGCAAATCAACAGCTTGTTAAAGGAGACCCCAAAAAATGCTGAAGAAAATAACACCTTTAAAAGTAGACTAAACCAAATGGCAAAAGAGGTCCAAAAAGTCAATGAGGAGAAGAATGCTTTAGAAAATCAGAATTAGCCAAATGCAAAAGGAGGTTCAAAAGCTCACTGAAGAAATATAGCTATTTAAAAATTAGAATGGAGTAGACTTTATGAGAAGCCAAGAAATTATAAAACAAAACCAAAAGGATGAAAAATTAGAAGACAATGTGAAATATGTCAATGGAGAAACAACTGACCTGGAATATAGATCCAGTAGACATAATTTTAAAGTTGTTAGTCTACCTGAAAACCATGATCAAAAAAGAGCCTGGACATCATCTTCCAAGGAATTATTGAGGAAAACTGCCCTGATATCCTAGACCCACAGGATAAAATAGAAATGGAAAGAATTGACTGATCACCTCCTGAAAGAGATCTCAAGAGGAAAACTCTTAGGAATATTGTAGCCAAATTCCAGAGTTCCCAGGCAAAGGAGAAACTATTACAAGCAGCCAGAAGGAAACCTTTCAAATATTGTGGAAATACAATTAGGATAACACAACATTTAGTAGGTTCTATACTAAGGCATCGAAGGTCTTGGAATATGATATTCCAGAGGTCAAAGGAGACAGAATTTAAACCAAGAATCACCTACCCAGCAAAACTGAGTATAATACTTCAGGGGAAAAAATTGAATTTCAATGAGATAGAGGACTTCCCAGCATTCTTGTTGAAAAGACCAGAGCTGAATAGAAAATTTGACTTTCAAATATAAGAATCAAGAGAAGCATGAAAAGATAAACAGGAAAGAGAAGCCTTAAGGAACTCATTAAAGTTGAACTATTTACATTCCTACATGGAAAGAGGTTATTCGTAACTCATGAGATCTTTTTGAGTATTAGGGATATATATACACATACATACACACCTACATATATATATATATGTAGGTGTGTATGGGTACGTATGTGTATATTTTATATGTGTAGGTATGTATATGTACATGGGTATATGCATGTATGTATATCTATATCTATCTATCTATCTATCTATCTATCTATCTATCTATCTATCTATCTATCTATCTATCTATCTAAAGGTACAACAATATTATAATAGAGGGAAAGAAAGTAGGGAGATGAGCATTGTTTGAACTTTACTCTCATCAGATTAGATTCAAGGAGGGCATAGCATACTCAGTTAAATATAGAAATCTAACTTTCCCTACAGGCAGTAGGAGGAAACAGGGGAAAGAAAAAGAAGGGAAAAAAGAGGTTAAAAGTTAGGTTAAAAGAGAGGGAAGAAGTAGTAAGGGAAAAGGGAAAAAAATAGGAGGGAGGCTGATAAAAGGGAGGGAAGATTGAGGGAGATGGTGGTCAAAAGCAAAAAAAAAATCTATCTTACCCTGCAGGGTAGTAGGAAAGAAAGGGGATAATAGAAATAGAAAGTGAATTGGGATATGCAGTAATCAGAAACAGAACACCTTTGAGGAGTGACAGAGTGAAAGGACAGAGAGAAAAAGATGAATAGGCAAAAATAGGATGGAAGGAAATGTACAGCAAGTTTCTCTGTTAAAGGCTTAATTTCTTAAATATATAGAGAACTGAATGAAATTTATAAGACTACAAGTCATTGCCTAGTTGATAAATGGTCAAAGAATGTGAACAGTTTTCATAAGAAATCAAAGCTATCTATCATTATATTAAAAAAAAATTTGCTCTCAATTACTATTGATTAGTAAAACACAAATCAAAAGAACACTAAAGTTCTGCCTCACCTTCAGATTAGCTACCAAGACAGAAAAGGAAAATGACAAGAGGGGATGTAGGAAAATTGGGACACCAAACCACTATTTGTGGAGTTGTAAACTGATTCAACCATTTTGGAGAGCAATTTGAAACTATACCCAAAAGGCTATTAAATGATGCATTCCCTTTGAGTTGGCAATACCATTACTAGGTCTGTATACCAAAGAGATTTAAGAAAAAAAAAGGAAGAGAACGCACAGACACAGACGCAGACACACATAGACAGACACATACATACACACACATATGTGTGTATGTATATATATATATTATATGGCATCTCTCATCTCTTTTTGTGGTGACCAAGAATTGAAGATTGAGGGGTATAATGTTCATCAGAGTTAGAGTTCTTCCCTACCCATTAATAGGCCTCAGATACCTTTTGTTAATTTCTAATGAGGCACTGGGTCAGGAGGGCCATGATGCCTTCAGGCTCTGACAACTGTATGTATCCTCTGAGGTGAGGTTTTACTTTGGGCTTACTTTTTGAAAGAAAGTTCATGTACCAGATGAAACTGTTAAGAAGCCCCCATGACTTTGAAAACGCAGATGTTGATGCTTCTTTCTCTGGTAAACAATGTATACACATAATGGTCAGGCGGTTGGATCTGTCTGTTGATCTGTGATATATGTATTGCTTATGGTCAGACAGTTAGTCTGTTGGTCTTTATTTCTCTGCTTGTATTTTCTCTATTGGTGAATGTAATTAAAGTAGATTGTTGACCCCTCAAAAGTAACTTTCCTTTTAGAAAAACATCTAAGAACCTGCTCATCATGCCCTCCTGGGTATGCCAGGGTCCTTGCTGCACATTAATTAGGGAATGACTGAAAAATATATGATTGTGATGAAATACTAATTTGCTATAAGAAATGACAAGCAGGATGATTCCAGAAAAACCTGAAAATTCTTATATGAACTGATGCAAATTGAAATGAGCAGAGAGAGGAGCTCATTCTACACAATAATGGCAATATTATATAATGATCAATTGTAAATGACTTAGCCAATTTCAGTGAAACAATGATCCAAGACCATTCTGAAGGACTTATGACAAATGCTATTTAGTTTGAGAAAGAACTGATGGAGTCTTAGAGCAGATTGAATCAAACTCTTTAAACTTTCCTAACTTTTTTTTTAATCTGTGTTTTCTTTCACAGTATGACTAATATGGAAATATGTTCTGTGTGACTGCACATGTATAAATTATATCAAATTGGTTGCTTTCTCAAGGAAGGGGGAGGGAAGGAGAGAATTTGGAACTCAAAATTAAAAACAATTGTTAAAAATTATTTTTACATATAATTTGAAAATAAAATATTTTTTAAAAGGCTGCTTTGACTATAGACTGGTGAAGAGAGGTTGTGGTATGAGTAATAATAGTATAATAGTTGGTATTTGAGTAGTTCTTAGAAGATTGCAAGAACTATCTCCTCATCCTCACATCAAGCCTGTGAAGTAGCTGCTGTTGCTTTCTGTATTTTACTGAGTCTGAGGGAGGTTAGATAATTTGTCTTAGGTTACACAGGGTATGAGTGCTTGCCCTAAGCCTTGAGGATCTTACTATTTCATTGAAGAAATAGGATACAAATGCAGAAAAGTATAATCACTCATTGTTCAAGGTAACACCCAAAGAAATCTCACATTAGCACATGAATAAATGAAAAGTTTAAATAACGTTATAGAGTTTCAGAATCTGAGAAGGACCTTTTCAGTGTTGTTGGAGGAAGGGTCCATGAGATCATGAGATTATCTTAAAGATAGAAATCAACTTAAGTCAAAGTACAGGCAGAAAATTACAAGGCAATAAACTCATTTCAGTTTCATGATGCCAATGATCACGTCCCTCTCCTTCCCTCATTCCATAATCCCTCCTTTTCGAAGATACTTCAATTTTTGGAAAGATTTCAAATCTATTTACTGTCCAGATCACCTCCCTTTTAGACCTCCAGTTCATCAATGACATTCGTAAAATATGGCACCAAGAACTGAATAGATCAGATAAGGTCTGATGAGATCCAAATACAATAGCGTTACTGCTTTCTTAATCTAGACATTATAGAATCATTGAATCTTGGTGGTTATTTGTCCCAAACCTTTCATATTATCAATGAGGAAACCAAGGTTCCAAGAGACAGAATGACTAGTTCAGTCACACATGTAGAAAAATGAAAGAGCCTGAACTCAAGTCTTGTGACTATTCATCCACTACTCTTTCCAGGACCCCAAACACACCAAATTAACATTAGCTTTTTGAGACTTCAGTATCACACTACTTATTCACACTGAACTTGTGATCAACTAACACCCTAGGTTTTTTTTTTTCCACCCATCAATCAATCAAAAAGATTTATTAAATGCCTACTATGTGCCACACAATTTATTACATCTTGTCTATGCTCTACCGTGCAAATGTTCCCTATGAAGGAAGTATACAACCAGAGCTTTGGGCATAGACAAAGGCTGATTATAATGATAATAATAATGAATGGGTGAGAGTTTTGAGGAAGCGAATGTACAGAGAAAAGAGCAAAGGACTGAGGACTAGAATCTACTCATATTGGTTGGGAAGAAGAAATGAAGCTATTAAAAGAGTCTTGAAATGAACTCTGGAGTTCTGATATAGAACTCCCATAGAACTTACTGATTTGGAGCAGTTTCAAGTGCTGTAATAATCAATCCAATTAATTAAGAAAATGGCTTGAAAGATGACTTTATCTTACTCACTGACAGTACTACTTTGATGGGGATATTTATGGGAATACTGACACTTTGTTAATCAGATGTGATCAGGAAGAGGAGAAAGCAAAGGAAAAAAGCAAAGAGAAAGCAAAGATGAATTAAGACTATATGGGATAGTGTAAGGAACACTAGACTTAAAGTAATATAACTTTGATTTAAGGCCTAGCTTGAGGTTGCCACTGACACATCATTTGCCTGCAACTCAGTTTAACTCTCTAAATGCAGCTTTTTCACTTTAAATTAGAATAATAACATTTATCACTTTCTTATAATTGCTATGAGAAAACTGTTTTGTAACTCATAAACGTATAAACATGAATTGTTTCCTCTTTGACAGAATGTTTAACTTTTCCTTCAGATAGGAACAGCCATCTTGGGCTATGAATGTACACAGATAAGGTGAGACTGTGAAAGAAATTGCATGCATATGTATATATACACATATACATAGATATGTATGTATACATATGGGGATGGTTGATTCCCATATATATGTGTATATATATACATATATATGTATATATATACACATATATATATATAAATGGATGGTTGATTGCCTTAATATTCTAAGAGCAAACACTGTTGTCATTATAAATCTCTATATGTGATCAGTCTAATTCTTTTTAGTGCCATTATAGCAGATGCTTCCATTTCAATTCTCCAAGGAAAGATTAATCTTCTTCATATCCTCATACATATTCTAATACACACACTAGAATTTTAACATGCTGTACTGGCATGAACTGGCAACATAGCTTCTTTTGGTTAACTGACCAAGCAGAGTAATGCATTCTAAATAAAACACTTCCACGTTAAAAAAAAAAAAAATAAGTGAGACAGTTTCCTGGGGAATTAGATGAGAAGGACTTTCAGATAGAATTCCATCATGACTTTCTTTAAAATCTTCTACTTCAGCTAGTAGAAATTTTTACCACTCTGGATCCTGTTTTAGATTTTATATCTTCAGGAATTTTTAAACTGATTTAGTGTACATTTGGTGGCATAGGGGAAAAGTAATCATAAAACAATACTAGGTTTCAACTCATGCCAACAAACTGAACTGGTCAAACCCTCCCCTCATTAAGTGAATAAAAAAATGTATTTATTAAGCACTATGTATCAGGAACTTTAGATGCAGGTGTAAGCAAGAAAGATTGTTCCTGACTTCAAGGAGAATACAGAACAATAGAGGAGAATACTATACATATACACACATATACATAAACATAGATGAATGCACACACTTACATACATAGATACACAGGTAGGTAGAAGAGTAGGTATGATATGGGTACAGTAGAATGTCACACAGATGTCCAGAAATTAGCATATTGGAGTTAAAGGAGTCCTAGACTGACGAAGACTGGTCAACCAGAGCCCAGGATCAGAGTGAGGTGAGTTAGAGCTCCATGGTGGAGGATTACAGAGAAACTCTGATGGGCTGACCATGTTGTTCAAATGCAAAAAGTGTGTTTGCCTAAAAGACTATTTTACCAAGATCTCATACAAGGCAAGAACTCACATGGAGGTCAGAAGAAGCAATACAAGAACACTCTCAAGGTCTCTTTGAAGACTTTGGAATTGATTATAAATCATGGCACATACTGGCACAGGACTGCCAAGCATGATGTGCCTGCATCAAAGAAAACTCTGTACTCCATGAGCAAAGTAAAATTGTAGTGAGATGTGATGATTTAGAGACATGTCAGTTCCAAACGTTCATGTGGGCCATCTGTGCCAAATCTGCGGTTGAGCCTTCTGACTTCATATTGGTCTAATCAGCCACAGTCGGACACACTGTATCTTAACCCCAGCATAAGGATGTCTTTTTGGTCCCCTTTGAGAAGGAAGGACAACAACCGCTAGAACCTTGACTCTGGGAAGGTTCTATTGACATTAGGAGAAATAATCTAATTGGAGTAATCATAATCATTCTTTACGTATGGAGTACTAAGAGAAGATGAGGATTCAAGCATGATATTCACATAGTTATGTGAACAGTTATGAAGTAGAACTGATTGAACAATGATGCTCTTTGGAATCTGCATTAGGGTGTATCATTTCTCTCCAATAAGAGTATTATCTTGCTTTTTGAGCAAATAGCCTAGTGTTTGCTTGGTAAATAAAAAATAAAATAAAAATAAAAATTTTATTTTAAAAATAAAATAAAAATAAAATCTGTGGAATATAAAGGCAGAGAGGGGAGGGGAAAAGGCAACTCTTAAATATAGACAAATTTAAAACCCAGAAGACTTTGAAATTTCCAATAGTTTTTCTCATTCAATATCCATAAACTATAAATTAGGAGCCACCTGAGACTTCAGGATCTTGTTTGAGCTATATACTTCCAGTCTTTCATTCTCCTTTTATGTTCTCTTGATTTTCATTTAAGAAGGTGTGGGCTAGACCCAGAGTTATTACCAAAATGGATTTTGAGTCTGCCTCTGAAGCATTATACACTACCTCCCTGAGGAAGATAAAATAGATATTCATCAAAGTGTCTTGGTGAATAAAAGATAAATACAAACTGGTAATAACAATAACACCATATCTATATTTTTAAGCCACAGAATCTATCTCTTTCACTTCAAAATTCCTTCTCACCATTACTCTTTTTTAAAGAAAGGTTCTTAATAAAGTTCAGTGAGCTGACAAAGGAAACAGGATGCTGTAAGTAATGGATGGCTAGGAAAGCTGTCTTAAAAGACAAGTACACCTGTGAGAAACACTTGGCAGACTGGTGGGACTTTTATGGATAATTACATTACCCAGGCTCTCATAATGTCAGACGTAATGTAATAAATAGATGCCTCCATTTGGCCGTTCCTTCTAATCAAATAGAGTCATCTATGATACAACTCTTCATTTCCCTGGTTTGTGTAGAAATGATGCCTTTTAGTCAGCAACTCTTTACTTAGCAAAATACTGCAAACACAAGCATTTTCCCCCTCCACAGTATTAATTAAATTACATAAAACTGGCAGTGTTTAAATTCTGGCATCTGTATTGTCTCACTTAATTACATCCCTGGACTCCTTTCAAAATTCTTTCACTTGCTACAGGGACATCTATTGGTGAAAAGAGAGGGAATCAGATACAAGGGGATTGAGTGTTATTTTCCCTCCTCCTACGCTGACATTCCCTGTGGAACTGGTTCTTTCAGCCTATCTGTATGCAGCACTTCCACAGAGGTGCTAAGTGGCTGTAATTACGCAGCATAAGGGAAATAGCGAGATGATGTAGACTCATTTTAGATTAAGAAAATTTAGAGCTAAGAGCTTTATAAATAAAATCATCCTTTCAGTACTGTGATACCTCCTTTTAAAGTACTAGCAAGCAGCCTTATAAGTGGAAATGATGTTTTGAATCCACTCTCCCATTCCAGTAAGTAACTTACTAAAATGACTAAAAAAGAGTCCTTCTACATTGCTCACCCATTGCTAAAAGCACAGACAATAGCGCACCTGACCAGGTGCTGAACAAAGGAGGATGCACACGTTCTTTGCTTACTAATGTCTTAGACTGTGATGCTGGTGGCGACTAGAGTATAAAGAACAAGCCTGAAGCAACCTTTAGAAACATTTCATTCTCAAAGTATTCAGGGACTGAGTACTCAACGGCTGATTACCTCGGCTCGTTCTTCATTTCCCTCATGCTCACTCTTTCTTCGCTGTATGCTGCTCGACAGCAAATTTCAGAAACTTTTAACTAATCAACTCTGCAAACATTTATTGAATACCTACTAAGTTCAGTGCACTGTACTAAGTACTAGATACTAAAAAACAAGCACTAAATAATAGTACAAGTACTAAAATTCTAAGTACAAGATAAAAGTTTCTTTCCTTAAGGAGCATATAATTAGAATGCAGATACATATATGGTTCAAATTAGAATATGTTAAATGCACAAGAGAGAGGCAATATGGTATGGTTGGTAGAGAACTGGTCTTAAAGTCAGTTAGATTTGGGTTCAAATCTTACCACTGACACATTGGTTATGTGACTTAGGGTAAATCAGTAAGCCTCATAATGCCCCAGGCAATTCTACACTGCAAATTGCAAAGATACTGACCTGCACTGTTAGGTAAGTTCCTTCATTCCCAGATTTCCATAAAAATGAAATCACTTATTGTATTGTTAATGCATTTTTAATGGAATTAATGTATTTTTAATGGAATGGGAAGATCTTTCCCTTCCATTAATAGGCCCATATGACCTGCTTATGTCACATGGAAGCCTTAGTCACATGAGTTTGAGTCACATAAAGCTTGTGCTGGGAGGAGCTGGTGAACTGGTGGAACAGGAATTGGTGGAGCTGGAGCAGAGCTGAGAGGAAGATGGTCAGACTAGTCAGAGCCGGGAAGGACAGAGGAAGCAAGCAGCTGGGATTGTGAGTGTTTGTTTATGGGAAGGCCTGATAATATGTATAGACTTGGTTACTATGATGGATTTCTTTGTTGCTATGATGGATTTGGTTTTCTGGTGTTGAGACTGGCTTTCTGATATTCGAATAAATATTTTTCTTCTGCGTTCTATGTGGAGAGTCTGTTATACTTTGCAACTCAGCACTATGACTGCATATTCATAGTTGTCCTTGGTGCTGTGAATATTGCCTTGGTGATACATTTATCCAATGTTTTTTTTTTAAAAAAAGAAAAACAAAGCAAAAAAAAAGTAAAATCAAACATAATAGAGGAGTTCTGTGTTATGAGATACATTGCAGGAGGGTTTTGTTGGAAATATCAGAGAAACTTTGAAAGTGCCATTTTAATCAAATAGGGAGTATTTGAGTACCTACAGATTGCTTTTAGAAAGGATCTGGGCATCAGGAGAGTTTAGATTAGACATAGCCCCTACCTCTGGAGAGCTTATAGGCTAGGGAAGGTATAATACACAGATACAGATAATTCTATATTATTCAACAATACAAAATCAGTTTATAAGAGAGGAGCAAAATCTAAGCGAGTAAAAGTCATGATCAACTGGAAGAAATCACAGATTCTCAGAATTGGAGGGGACTTCAAGTCTTCTAATCAGGGGTGTGCTGGCAAATGCTAACAATAGGCTTTCCAATTTTTTAAAATTTTAATCTATGTTACTAACATTTTCTCCCACCATATTTCTAAATCTAGACAATCAACAAAACAATAAATCAAACTCAGATTTATAGCATTTGCTCTATCTAAGGTGTAAGTGCTCACCACTAGAGATTTAATAACTTGTTCTCTGAGCTGGTATGAGCTGGACTTCAGTGGACTTTTGCTTCTACTCTATCTGAACCTGAGCAAATATCCTCTTTTCAACACCTCTAACAAATAGTAACATACCTTAGGTAGGTAAATGGCACGTTGGTGAGAGTTGGAGTTAGGAAGACATAAGTTCAAATATGGCTTCAGATACTTGCTGGCTATGTGACCTTGGGCAAGTCACTTAACTGATTTGTCTCAGTTTCCTCAACTGGAAAATAAAAATAGTAACATCACCTCCCAGGGTAGTTATGAGAATCATATGACAGAGTAATTGTTTACTTAGTACTTAACATAGTACTTAACTTAGTGCTTAGCATAAGCACATTGGCACATAAGCACACCTGGCACATTGTAGATACCTAATAAATGTTTGTTTCCTTCCATCTTTCATTTGAAAACTTCCAGTAGGGAGGAACTCGCTATATCCCAAATAGTACCTTTCCTTTTCGAATAGTGAATTCTTTACATCTCCCATCCATTGATCCCAGTTCTGCCCTCTGGAACCTGGCTGAAAAAATGTATCCTTCTTCTCATGGTATAGTTCTTTAAATACTTGTAGCTGTTACGTTCCACAATCTCTCCTCAACTTCTGTCAAGTTAAATATATCCAATCTATTCAAACAATTTCTCATTATGATTTGAACTTGAGGTCTTTCACCATCTTGCTTGTGTTGTTCAGGTTGTTTTCCAACTTATCAAATTACTTCCTAAAAATTGACACTCAGAACTGAAGAGGATATTTAAGATGTGGTCTGATCAGTACAAAGTACAGTGATACTACTGCTATGATCTTGGCTGGAAATGTTCATTTCTCTATGTTGCTGCTCACTATTGATTTATTGTACTCATGGGAAAAATCCCCAGAAAGTTGAAAGACACAGGGGCTTGAGGTTATTTGATTGTTTTGTCAAGAACCTTCCTTTCTGTATCTATAGTAATTGTGACTTCTATGGAAGCCAAAGCTAAAGCAGATATCTGCAGAGGCAATTGCTGGGTAGAATTCTCATTGGGGTTGATTTCCTAGACAATGACCATGGGATCAGGATGGAAATAAGAGCAGAGGTCTGCACATTCTTCTATTCCAAGGGTGTTAGGAGAGGTTGTGATAGAAATGGTGGTTGTAGTTTGACATGAGCTGTCACCTATTTTTTTTCTTAGGGCATCTGGCTACTGTGATCTGGTTGATAATAAAGTGTGAATTACAATATAATGGTGACACAGTCTTCACGGCATTATTGTCCTGAGAAAAAGAGCAATTTTAACTCAAAGGGAATCAAGGCTAGTGATTTGGTGCAGGGGATGCACTGCTATTCCTGGGGCTCTTGGGTACAAGGTTCTGGACTCCTTTCAACAGGGATGGAAATTGGTGTTTGAGGTGATATTATTTATGGTTTGGCCCACCTGGAACATGCCACCTCCTGTCCCTCACTAGCGCAAATTGACCTAATTTATCTAAGTGAGAATTTTAATGTGTGCATACCTTTGAGATCTTAAAGAGAACAAAGGTTTGGAATTATTATGGGGGGGTGGAGAAATTGATGGGTCAATAAGAGTAGAAAAGAAGGATGGCTGGGAAGCAAAGAAAGATAAACTGATATAATTTACAAATTTAAATTATGGGAAATTAGCTTGATTTTTTAAAATTGCATTTTCTCCAGTGTTTATCATTTTTGGAATAGCAACAGAAGGATATGATTATTGAGCAAAAGCCATAAGTAGGAACAAATTCAACTGAGTAGAAAGAAGGGACAGTATCTAAAGTATGATTGATTACCTTATGGCGGAGAAAAATTGAATACAGAGGTCAATGGGAGCTCAGATGGTTGAAGAATTGACTGAAAATGCTTCTCTTTGCCCCTGAACCCAGAAGTGGATATAGGCAGTGGAGTTACCAAACAGTATCTGGTCTTGTGTGTAGTGGTAGCACAGGGGTATTCTGTAATCTCTTTCTGGCTAATTGCCAGGTCCCTTTGAGGTCTCTACCTTGAAAGCTTCCAGTGCTGCTGCTGACTCTGTCACCACCACCTAGCCCTACCCACTAGCATTTCATCTACATGGGCTTGCCTCCACCCTAGCATGATAGATGTCCCCAAACTCCCAAGTTGTCTTGGACTGGAAGACTGTCTCACTCTGACCTTTTTTTGACTCTACTACTCTAAAATTTGATTTGAGATGTCATTAAAGTTGTGTGGAAGGGCATGTTGGGAGGGCTCAACTGAGTGCTTTGACTGACCTCTTGAAATCAGAGGAGTCACATTTTCAAGAGAAGCAACCCTACTATTTTCTACTTGTTTGATCTTGGAAAATTACTTTGACTCTGGAGCTTCAAGAGAAGGGTGGGTTTCAGTGAGTTCTAAAAGATGGAAGAAAATTTGAAGATATGATGATGATAAATAATAACAATAACAATAATAGCTAGCATTTATATATTTCAGGTTTGCCATGCACTTCTTAAACATCTCATTTTGTTTCCAAAACAACTTTGAGTGTAGGTACTTTTATTATACTCATTTTTATAGATGAAGAAGATGAAGCAGAGGTTCAATGATTTGTACAGGGTGACACAACTATCAAGCCATTGAAGCAGGATTCAAACTCAGGTCTTCCTGACTCCAAGTCCTACAGTCTACCCAGTGGGCCACTAACTCCTCAATAGAGCACAGTTTAAGAAGGAATAGCAGAAACAAAGGCTAGAGGAAGGTAGAAACATGGGAGAGTTAGGACTGAGTTCATTTACTAAGGTTGTGGAGAAGGGGAAGAACAATGCAGACATTCCAGAATCAGTAATAACACAGGAAAAAAGGGATGAAACACATAGAGTGTCTGAAGGGACAGTTAAGGCAAGATTGTAGACCTATTCAGGACTTTCAGGTTATCCATATTCATATGGGACTGGTGGCATGAACAATTCCAAACCATGGATTTTCTAAAAATCATTTTTATTCAGGTTTGGAATACATAATTTGATTTTTAAATTATAAGACTTATCTTCCTAGTGGTTGACTTAGGCTAATTTTAAAAATTAATTCACATTCCCCAAGCACCTAACAGAGGAAGGCAACCTAGAAGCATGCTTGTAAAAAATTAAAACAGGCTAGAAATGGAAATTGTCCACAGACAAATCATAAAATAGAGATAATCTACATGCATATCACCAAATGCTTATTGTATCTGATCTTCACAATTAATGCAAAAGCCAGGAACTGAATTTAGGTTGTTGGAATTTTTAAACTACTTTATTTTTTAACTAAATGGGTGCCCAACACTGTTTGATGATAAGAATGAGTGTCCAAATAATTTAATGATTGATTCAAGTATCATATAGAAGTTTGCATCTCTAGTGTTAATAGCAAGAAATTATTTGATAGACAGCATATATAGTTGGAAGAAGAGAAGTCATGTATTTTCAAGAGGACCAACCCTGCTACTTTCTACTTATTTAACCTTGGACAAATTAATTAGGGATCTTCAGTTATAAAACTCAGGCAAGTTAGACTAGATGATCTCCAAGGTACCTCCAATACTCTTAAACTCTATGATCATTGAATTAATATTTTCTCTAGTTACTTTTGAGATACTCTTTTTAAAAGACCTGTATCCACATACTTTTCTCACAAATATCACATACTTACTAGGTATTAACAGCAAGGACCCCAGCATATATAGGATGGTCTGATGTACAGGTTCTAAGATCTGCTTTTCTAAAAGGAAAACAACTTTTGAGGGGCCAACAATCTACTTTAATCAAGCACATATATCATTTCCGTAGTTCAGGGGAAAAAGTCAATACCCTGAACTTCAGAGAAAATATAAATAGAGAAATAAAGACCAATAGACAGGGCTTCCAACTCTGATCATTACATGCATATGTAGTTACCAGTGAGAGAAGCACCAACACCTGGGTTTTCAAAGTTGGGCCACTCCTTAGCAGTTACCCAGAATCTCATCTGGCTAAATATTTGCAATGAGTAATCCCCAAAAAAAACCTCACCTCAGAGTATATTTATACATTTTTCAGAGCCAGAGGGCATCACAACTCTAGAGAACCAGTGTTTCATTAGAAATGAACAAAAATTGTGGGCCTTCCCGCAAAACAAATTTCTCCTAATCAAACTTCCCTTAATGGACAATCCAGTTAATGCGAGGGGAAGATCTTTAACTTCATTAACATAATTAACATTACACTAGGCAATATCAGCATGATGATATTTCACTAGATTGGCAATAACAAGGCATCTTTAAGGTAGTCATGCTTATTATGTATTAAAAGGATAACTTCCAACAGGTAGCATTGGATGTCTGTGGACTTGTTTGACATTTATAGTGAACTGTGAGATTTCATGAGTGTTAACAGGTAAATAAGTATGTATTAAGTGCTTACTATATGTCATTCTCTGTTGTAGATTCTGGGACTACTAGGATCAAAGGAAAACATTTCCTGTCACCAAAGACTTTACATTCTAGCTCAAGTAGACTGACTAAAGGCCTACATTGGAAGCCAATGGAAATAATTACCCTAAATTATTATGATAGTAAGTTATCAACTGACTAGACTTTTGAATTATACTCAGGATGAAATTCAATTCCATTCAACAAATATTTTTTATATAACTATCATATGTTGGCTGATAGAGATTCAAGGATTTAAAAAAAAAAACATACTTGGCTTTACAGAGATTACAAGAAAATTACACAAGTATGATATAATAAGTTAGTATTGCCTTTCTTTGTATTCCCAAAACTTAGCACAGTGTTTTGGGCCTAGCAAATGTGTAATAAGTGCTTATTGACTATAAGACAAAAAATTAATAAAGGCAAAAGAGGGAATCTGGAAATTGTTGTGTAAGCAATATGAAAAGATTTGAACTATTGTTCACCGAGAGAATAAGGAAAGAATTCAAGAAAAAAGCAACATTTGAATTTGAAAGAAGGGAATGTATTCAATAGGTAGCAATGTATAGAGTTGGATTCAGAAATGATAAGAGAATTGTCACAGGACTGGGAAAAGGCAGGACAAAATTAAGTAATGGATAGTAGTCTTATCTGAATGGAATATATAGTATGTAAATAGAATTAGAGTAAAACAATCTAGAAAATTGGATAGAAATAGTTTGTGAAATACCTTAATGGCTAGATTAATGAATTTTATCTTTTTTATCCATATAATATAGGCACAATGTTGAGTCTTTGATGACTTCTGAATCTGTAAGTGACAGAGCCAGATCTTCACATTAGGAAGATTATTTTGGCTTATATAAATATAGATGAACATGGATAGAAAGGTAGAAAGAAATAGGGAGGAGCTTAGTCTAGGGAGATCAGTTAGGAGATTATTAATAGTAGCCTAGATAAGTGTGCTGAAGGACTGAATTAAGTTGGTGAGTGGAGAGTAGGAGATGGATACAAGAGTTGTTGTGGCAAGATGGTAGAATAGAGAAGCACTCAGGGGAACTCTTCTAACATTCCCCTCCAAACAACTTTAAAATAATACCTCAAATTGAATTGTGGAGCAGTTGGACCAACAAAAAGTCAGACTGAGACATCCTTCCAGTCCAAGGAAACATAGGAGGTCAGAAAGAGATCTGCCACATGGGAGAGGAAGTTGACCCGGAGTATATGTAGATAAAATACCAGTGGTGTACTAGGTGGTGGTGACAAAAGCAGCAGCAGCTTTGGGAGCTTACAAGCCAGAGACAGTAAGAGGACCTGACAACTGTTCAGAAAGAGATTACAAGGTATACCTGTGCTAGCCCTGGACAGGACCAGATACTCTGGGTGAGAATTCAGGGGAAGAGAGAAATACTTTTAGTTAAGAGGGAAGGGGAGCTCTGAAGGGCAATTGTTTTCAACTTCATTGTTTGTACCCACTTCTGGGTCATAGTTCAAGGGTCCTCTAAATCAATATTGGTTAAGGAAATGCAAATTATGAGATACTGCCTTACATCTATCTATGACAGAAATATATAACTGTTGGAGAGGATGGGAAAATTGGGACATTAATACACTGTTGGTGAAATTGTGAACTGATACAATCATTCTGAATAGCAGTTTGGAACTATGTCCTAAGGGTAATGAACCTGTGCATACCGTTTAATCCAGAAACACCACTGTTGGGTCTGTATCCCAAAGAGATCATAAAAAAGGGAAAAGGACATACATGTACAAAAATATTTATTACATGCCTTTTTGTAGTGCTAAAGAATTGCCAATTAAGGGGATGCCCATCAATTAGGGAATGGCTGAACAAATTACAAATGAATGTAATGGAACACTATTGTGCTATAAGAAATGACACGCAGGATGCTTTCAGAAAAACCTGGAAAGATTTACATGGATTGATGCAAAGTAAAGAGAGGAGAACCAGGAGAACATTTTGTCTAATAACAGTAACATTGTGTGATGACCAACTATGAATAACTTAGTTCTTCTCAGGAATTCAATGGTCCAATACAATGTCAAAGGACTCATGATGGAAAATGATATTCACATTCAAAGAATCGATGCAATCTGAATGTAGTTCAAAGCATATTATTTTCAGTGTGGGGGAGTGTGTGTGAGGGTGAATGTATGTGTGTGTGTGTGTGTATTTTCCTTTTGATCTGTATCCTCTTTCACATGACTAATATGGAAACATATTTTACATGATTGCATATATAGACTATTTCAAATTGCTTATCATTTTAGGGAGGGAAAAGATGAAGAAGGGAAGGAGAAATTTGGAACTCATTTTTAAAAAAATGAATGGTAAAAATAATCTTTATGTGTCATTGGAAAAAATAAAATTGTATTAAAAATAAGAAATAAAAAGCAAAAAAAGATGTTAGCTGAGGTAATAATACAAAAAAAAGAAATTAAAGTTCAATTTTGTCTTTTCTGTAAGGAAAAGTTTATGGTAAATTCCACACAAAATCCTTATACATTATAGAGGACAATAGAGCTTGTATTCTCAACAGTAAGCCACTTTATTTTTTCACATTTCAAATTTCACCAATCCTCACTATCTTTTGACTTCTTACCTCTTAAACTTGAGAGGAAGAGGTGGAATATATTTTATTTTATATGATTCTATTTTTAAAAAGAATGCTAATCTGCCTCATGGAGAGAATAAAAGTGAAATCAAAGGAGATGGATATAATATTATTTAAAATATGCATTTTAAAAATACATATTGAAAGCTATGGCCCATTAATGTAAATTATATGGTAATGAAAATATTTAATTATCTCTCCTAGATAACAAATAAAAATGCAAATGTTTTAATCTAATGCTAATAACATGCCTATAGAGAAGTGGGACAATTAAGAATCTGGGGTAAATTCAAAAGTGCTATATCCTGTGAATTTCCCTAAACAAATCTTTATGCTGGGTAATGTTTTTAGATATTTCTTTAGAAAAAGGCTAGGAAAAATATATAATCCACTGCCCCTGCCTCTGGTCAGAAAAGAAATATTTCTCAACCTCACTAAAACTAAAACTTCTGTTAGAGCTTAATTTTCAGGGAGATCAATTAAGAAGTTATTGTAAGAGTATTGGGTAGAAGGAATGAAGACCTGTGTGAAGATGATGGCCATATGAATGGAGAGAAAGAATAATTCCAGAAATGTCACATTTGGCAAATGTCTGAACATATAGGAAAGGGTCTCACCCTATTTTTATGTCCTTTCCCTGTTTTTGAAATGTCAACACTATACAAACAGTTTAAATTGATTTACAATCTACTTAAGAATTAATAAGTCTACTTCTCAATTCTCATGTGGAAGAAATCAGTATATTGTTATTAAGGATATTCAATCTAACATCCTTTGCATTTTTGTAGGTATACTCCCAGGTCAAGAAAAGGAAATATGACAATTTCAAATATTCTACAGGACCAGGTTAATAAAAACTTACACAATAAAATGGAAAACTGACTTTATAGTGACCAGCCAGTTTCCTTATATGTATTTTAAGAACTTGTGAACTTTTTGATTCTGTGATTTCTCCATCAGGTATTATTTAGTTTCTTTATTTTCTATAATCTTGGTCCAAAGTCCTTTCAAGTCTAATGGCATAATAGAGAAAGACTGGGGAATTATAAAAATAATCTGGAAAGGAAAGAAGACCTTTCTTTTCCCCCCAAAATTTACTAATTTGTTTTCAGTTTTCAACAACCACTTCTTTAGATCCAAATTTCCTCACCTTCCCTTCTCCCTCCCTTCCCAAGATGGCGTGCAATCTTATACGGCTCCTACAATACATTCCTATTAAACACACTTTCACATTGCATAGAAGAATTAAAACGAATGGGAGAAACCAAGAAAAACAAAACATAAAAAAAGAGAAGATAGTCTGTGTCATTCTGCCTTCTGACTCCATAGTTCTCTGGATATGTATGGGATTTTGCATCATGAATCCTTTGGAAATGTTTTAAGTCCTTGCATTTCTGTGAAGGGCTAAATCCAATGTGTCCTTGCACATTGTGACTGTTACTGTGTATAATGTTCTCCTGGTTCCACTTACTTCACTCAGCATCAGTTCATATAAGTCTTTCTAGGTTTCTCTGACGTCTACTTGTTTATCATTTCTCATAGCACAATAGTATTCCATTACATTCACATACCACAACTTGTTCAGTCATTCCCCAATTGACGCACATCCCCTTGATTTTCTCTTCTTGGCCACCATTAGAAAGAGCTGCTATAAATATTTTGGTAGACATGGGTCTTTTCTCATTTTTATGATCTCTTTGGGATACAGTCCTAGAAGCAGTATTGCTGGGTCAAAAGGTATGCACAATTTTGTAGCCCTTTGGGCAAAGTTGCAAATTGTTTGCCAGAATGATTAGATCAGCTCACAGGTCCACCAACAAAGAATCAGTGTTCCAACTCTCCCACCTCTTCTCTGACATGCATCATTTTTCTGTTTTGTCATGTTAGCCAATCTGATAGGTGTGATGTGGTACCTCAGAGTTGTTTTGATTTACATCTCTCTATTCAATAGTGATGTAGAACATTTTTTCATATGCTTATAGATACCATTAATTTCTTCCTCTGAAAAGTGTCTGTTCATATCTTTTGACTATTTATCAGTTGGGGAGTGACTTGTATTCTTCTATATTTTTTACTTAGTTATTTATATATTTTAGAAATGACATCTTTATCACAGACACTAGTTTTCTGCTTTCCTCCTAATCTGAGTTACATTGGCTTTGTTGGTGCAATTTAATGTAATCAAAATTATCCATTTTGCATTTCATAATGTTCTCTATCTCTTCTTTGGTCATAAACTCCTCCATTCTCTAGAAATCTTACAAATAAACTATTCCTTGCTCCCCCAATTTGTTTATAGTATCAGCCTTTATACCTAGTTCAAAAGACTTTTCTTTAGATAAGAGTCTTTAGTACTTGATTTTTATCAGTATTTGTAGTTTAATAAATATATGTCATGCAGTTGAACTATTTAAATTTCACTATTCAAGTATCTGTAAATAAATATGTATTTTTGTTTATTAAATGAATATGTAACTTACAGTAGATTAATGTTTATACTGTTTCCACAGATAACAATTCATATGTGCCATCTTATTTTATGTGATATTTACTCATATTCTTCCATAGTTTCTTTGAGAAAGAACTGCTGAACACATAGTAGGCCATGCTTTGGGATTTTTACTACTTCAGGGATACCCACACAACACTGGGTGTATCCATCTATTTTTCTATTATAACTCAGTCTAATCCATCAATCCCAAACATTTATTAAATATGTAACTGTGTAACTACCCTGACAAGTCCAAGATGACCAATTCTGTTCCCAGATGATCTGGAACTACATAGAGATGCAAAGCAATGCTTTCTCTTTTTAACTTTTCGTTGACTTTTTTTTCATTTCTATTCTTAACAGTATCTTTACACCACTTATTATTATTGGTTGTACCATTATTGGCAATATGCTACAATCTACTTACACCTACCATACTTTATTGTCCTTTGGTTCAGTCATGACCTTGATTCTTATGAGATTTTGGTGTTTCCTGATTTGTAGACATATAGAATCAACTTCCTGAGTATCTCCAATGTGATTAAATTACTGGCATTTATTTTTAAAGTGTTATCTGGCCATTAGTAATCAGAAGAGTTACCAAGTAATAAAATACTTTACTTTCATTTGTATAACTATAGTACCAAATAGGACATAATCCCAGGTGGGCTACAAAACCAGCCTCAGAAATTGAATTCACACTTCTTTGTCCTTTACGTCTTTAATCTACCATAAGTTGGATGCCACTTGCTCCTCCAGGAGTGAAGAGCCTCTGTTATCTTTTCCCACTACTAAGAATGTGTGACTTGTTAGATAATTGACTCGGTATCAACAGCACTGTTCAGGGCAATTGGGTTTTGGTTCTTCAAAAACCATGGAGATATTCTTATGACAGAAAAAATTATCTTTATCTTACAATAGAGTAGGTAAACTATAAGTTTCTCTTACTTCTAAAAATAAATATCATCCTGATGCTCTTTTTTAATTTGAGGAAGGACTTAAAATAAAAGTAAACTCTGGAAAATAAGGTAACATGTTGTAACATCAATTTCAAAAAGGAAACTTTCTAGACAAAGTCATTTAGTTTGAAACTCTAGAGAAACATTTGGATTTTCTACACACTTAGTAGGGTCAGTAAAAATATATCTGATTATACAGGTAGAAATAGGGACAGAGATTAGGCCTGTGACTTCACAGGTATGGACAACTGCAAGTTGGAGAAACTCCCTCTTTCAATATACCTTTTCTACAACTTAGAGTCTGAAAATTGTCTAGAGCAGAAGTGCAAAAAACATGACCAGTAATTGCATGTGGCCAACAATGTTCGCAAGTGTAGCCTGATGTGGATTAAAATGTATTTGGGAAATACCTACTTTAAAAAAATAATAATAATACATAAATAATGCCAATATGTTTTTTTCTAAGTTAATGCAAGAGGGCTTAGTGGCCCCTGTTCCTATTTGAGTTTGATTTCATTCGTCTAGAGTACTGAGAAATAAAATGACTTATCCAAGGCCACTCAGTATGTATCACAGGGGATACATGAACTCGTTTTTTTTCTAGGTTCAAGGACAGCCCTATAACCACTCTACCATGTTGCAACAGAGTCTGTGCCTATGCAGTTTATCATTTTCCTCCAGAGCACCTCCCTAACTCTTAGTCAAAATTGAAGTAATTCTATTCCCCACTCACTAATCTCAGTGAGAACCAAAATATATTTTTTTCTTAGTTAAATTTATTTATTTAGCTTTTTACATTAATTTTCACAAAATTTTGGGTTCCAAATATTCTCCCCTTTTGTCCACTCCCCCCACCCCAATACACCAAGCATTCTAATTTCCCCTATCACCAATCTGCCCTCTCTTCTATCATCCCTCCCTTCCCTTGTCCCCATCTCCTCTTTTGCCCTGTAGGGCCAGATAACTTTCTATTCCCCATTACCTATATTTCTTATTCCTAGTAGCAAGAACAATACTCAACAGTTGTTCCTAAAGCTTTGAGTTCCAACTTCTCCCCATCCCTCCCTCCCCACCCATTCCATTTGGGAAGGCAGGTAGTTCAATATAGGCCATATCTGTGTAGTTTTGCAAATGACTTCCATAATAGTCGTGTTGTGTAAGACTAAGTATATTTCCCTTCATCCTATCCTGCCCCCCATTGCTTCTATTCTCTCTTATGATCCTGTCCCTCCCCAAGAGTGTTGATTTCAAATTGCTCCCTCCTCCCATTTCCCTCCCTTCCATCATCCCCCCTACCCTGCTTATCCCCTTCTCCTCTACTTTCCTGTATTGTAAGATAGGTTTTCATACCAAAATGAGTGTGCATTTTATTCCTTCCTTTAGTGGAATGTGATGAGAGTAAACATCATGTTTTTTTTTTCTCAGCTCTCTTCCTTTTCCCTCCACTAAAAAGTCTCCTACCTGCCTCTTCTATGAGAGATAATTTGCCCCATTCCATTTCTCCCTCTCTCCTCCCAATACATTTCTCTCTCACCACTTAACTTCATTTTTTTAAGATATGATCCCATCCTATTCAATTTACTCTGTGTTCTCTGTCTCTGTGCGTGCCTGTATGTGTGTGTGTGTGTGTGTGTGTGTGTGTGTGTGTGTGTAATCCCACCAACTATCCAGATACTGAAAAGTTTCAAGAGTTACAAATATTGTCTTTCCATGTAGGAATGTAAATAGTTCAACTTTAGTAAGTCCCTTATGACTTCTCTTTGCTGTTTGTCTTTTCATGCATCTTCTCATTCTTGTGTTTGAAAGTCACACTTTCTTTTCAGCTCTGGTCTTTTCATCAAGAATGCTTGAAAGTCCTCTATTTCATTGAAAGACCATTTTTTCCCCCTGAAGTATTATACTCAGTTTTGCTGGGTAGGTGATTCTTGGTTTTAGTCCTGGTTCCTTTGACTTCTGGAGTATCCTATTCCACGCCCGTCGATCCCTTAATGTAGAAGCTGCTAGATCTTGTGTTATCCTGATTGTATTTCCACAATACTGGAATTGTTTCTTTCTAGCTGCTTGCAAGATTTTCTCCTTGACTTGGAAACTCTAGAATTTGGCCATAATGTTCCTAGGAGTTTCTCTTTTTGGATCTCTTTCAGGTGGTGATCTGTGGATTTCTTGAATAATTATTTTACCCTCTGGTTCTAGAATCTCAGGGCAGTTTTCCTCGATAATTTCATGGAAGATGATGTCTAGGCTCTTTTTTTGATGATGGCTTTCAGGTAGTCCCATAATTTTTAAATTGTTTCTCCTAGATCTATTTTCCAGGTCAGTTGTTTTTCCAATGAGATATTTCACATTCTCTTCCATTTTTTCATTCTTTTGGTTTTGTTTTGTGATTTCTTGGTTTCTCATAAAGTCATTAGCCTCCATCTGTTACATTCTAATTTTGAAAGAGCTATATTCTTCAGTGAGCTTTTGAACCTCTTTTTCCATTTGGCTAATTCTGCTTTTAAAAGCATTCTTCTCCTCATTGGCTTTTTGAACCTCTTTTGCCAGTTGAGTTAGCCTATTTTTCAAGGTGTTATTTTCTTCAGCATTTTTTGGGGTCTCCTTTAGTAAGGTGTTGACCTGCTTTTCATGCTTTTCCTGCATCTCTCTCATTTCTCTTCCCAGTTTTTCCTCCACCTGTCTAACTTGATTTTCAAAATACTTTTTGAGCTCTTCCATGGCCTGAGCCCATTGAATATTTATTTTGGATGTTTGGGATACAGAAGGCTTGCCTTCTATGTCTTTCCCTGATGGTAAGCATTATTCTTCCTCATCAGAAAGGATGGGAGGAGATATCTGTTCACCAAGAAAGTAGCCTTCTATGGTCTTATTTTTTTCCCCTTTTCTGGGCATTTTCCCAGCCAGTTACTTGACTTCTGAGATTCCTCTCCACATCCACCTGACCTCTAGATCTCCCCAGCTAGTGTTTGGGGGCTGAGATTCAAATGCTGCTTCCCAGCGTCAGGGCTTTCAGCGGGGCCTGGGCTGGTATTCAGTGTGAGATTATGTTCAGCTGCTCCGGCGGGGGCAGGGCTGCCACACAGGTGGTTTATGTGGAGACCTTCAATAATGGATCCAAGCTCCTGCTGCTTTGGAAACTCCTGTCTGTTGCTGCCTCTGCTGCTGCCTCCTGAGGGGACCTGAGTGATGGAGATACCCCGCCCCACTCTTGGCCAGCCAAACAGTCTCTCTCACTAACCTTTGGTGTCTGTGAGTGGAGGAACTTGCTTGGCTGCTGGAGATTACGTGTGCTCGGATCTGCTCCTCTGGGTGCCATATGGCCAAGGCAGGGCTGGGCTTTGCTCCAGGTCCATTGCATGACTTACCTTTGGTGTCTGTTTTTTAGGGCTCTCTGGAACAAAAATCTCCTCCACTCCATTGTTGCATGGCTTCTGCTGCTCCAGAATTTGTTGGGAGTTCTTCTTTACAGGTATTTTATGGGCTATGGGTTCGGAGCTAGCATATGTGAATCTTTCTACTCCACCATCTTGGCTCCTCCCCACCAAAAGATATTTTCTAAGAAATATGTATGCCATGCATTATGGAGGGCAAAAAAGAAGTACTAGAGGTGAGCACCCTTATAACTTCAAATGAAGCATGACATATTGATGTTGAGGAACAAGATAGAAAAAAGCAAACACTAAAAATTTTTACTTTTTTTCAGTCACTTCAGTTGTGTCCAACTCTTCATGACCCTTAGGAATTTTCTTGGCAAAGACTTTGGAGTGGTTTGCTGTTTTCTTCTCCAACTCATTTTTACAGATGAGAAAACAAAGGAAAACAAAGTTAAATGACTTTCCCAGGGTCACATAACTAGTTAGTGTCTGAGGCTGGATTTGACCCTTAGGTGTTCCTGATTTCAGGCCTGGAATTCCATTCACTGCATCACCTCCCTGCCCTCCCCCAAAAATCTAATGTAAGATCTCAAAAAGTATAGCCATCTGTGGACATTGAACTTGGGGTTAAATTGCACTGCAAATCTCAATATTCTCAGAGGTTATTACGTAGCAAATAACTCATAATAGAAACAGTAATAGTGACCTGCATTTATATAAAACTAGATACTTTATAAAGCACTTTCCTCAAAGCAATCCTAAGAAGTAGGTCTTGGAACAATTATCTCCAAACTTCTAGGTCATGTAATCAAGTATGAGAACTAGATATTTTTCTCCAGTCCCAATAACTCTCAAAAAACCTCAAATAACTTTTGTTCCTTAGAGATAGAACAATTGAAACTGAATCCATGGAATAAGAATTAAAAACAAAAAACAAAAACAAAATGACAACTTTATGAAATAACCAGTGAAGAGTGCTAATTCTTCACACACTCACTCCGTATCCCTTATGTGTCCTCTACATTTTCTGATATACATGAAGGCAAGATAGGAGTGAAGAAAGTCCTCCCTTGACATAAAGGGACAAGTGAGGATATGTGAGAAGTCATGAGTTCTAGTGAAGTATTGCTTTGCATCTTCAGCTCTGCTTCTTTCACATTAGTGCAGGTCGAATACATCTGGTAGGCACTTGATAGAGTTCTCAAAAAGGTCTAGCATAAAACCTGAAGAAATGATGAGTGCCACCAGGATAAGAACTCTCCATTTTGTGACCACATTAGTAACTGAAAATCTTGAACTTCAAAGCATTTTGGCCACATATTTCAGGGGTGATGAGGAAAGGGAAGGAGGAAATTAGATGAAAATTTGTGACTGCAATCATTTACCCAAGTCAGTAGAGGGTATAGGTAGCTGGATTTCAGGGAGATAGTTCTTATTTCCCCTATGTGACCTTGAAATTAGTATTTTTTTTTAGTGCACCTGGGGAAAATCAGGGAAAGAAGACTGTGAAGAGAATGTAGCTGGGGTTGCTGTCTTAAATGTCTTTTTTAAAAACTATATTTGTTACTCCTGATTTTGCTTTAGTTAATGCATCTAACCTATATATTAATTGAGCAGTTCTTACTGGGCTTATGATAAGGAGGAAATATAGAAAGGAGAACCAAGTAGGATAAAGTGAAGTAATCAAATAGTGGTGATTTTTGTGTGAATTAATATATGACTTTTTACTAGATAAAAATCCAGGAAGGATAACTATGGGGCAGTTTCCCATGTTTGGTTAGCATTATACTGGTAGATACAGGCTGGGATTCTGGGTTTTATTGGCACATGAACCTTAATAAGTAAGTTGGTGCAGCTAAACTAGGCCCTCCATAGATATTTCCCTCTAAGTAAGTTTTATCCTTTAGTGCCAGTGAAAAACATGGGAAGACTGTGTGAGGAACCAGAAAGGGAAGAAATGAAAATATATTTGCTTTTAAATATAAAATTTACACAATATAACAATATATACTCTGTTTATTTCACAGGTTTATGATAAGGATCAAATAAGAAAATAACTATAAATCTATTTTTAAAAAATATTTCATTTTTCCATAATTACATGTTAGAACAATTTTTCAACTTTTAAAAAATGTTTTGAGTTCCAAATTCTATCCTTTCTTCCTTCCCTCCCCTTCCCTTCTTCCTGAGATGGTAAGCAGTCTGATACAGTTTATACATATGCAATCATATAGAACATTTCCATCCTGGTTATTTTGTACAAGAAGACAAAAATGTATGAATGAAAGAAAGAAAGTAAAAAATAGCATGCTTCAGTCTACATTCAGACAATATTAGTTCTTTCTCTGGAGGGCAGCATGCTTCATCATTAATGCTTTGGGGTTGCAATATTCCAGTTAGTCAAAGAAGACCTGGATAAGCTAGAGCTTCTCTGAGATATTTGGTAGCAGGACAAAATCTGTGAACATGGCAAGTTCTTCAAAATGTTTGGCAGTTGAATATAGAATCATGCATATTAGAGCTGGAAGGTAACTTATTCAAACTTAATCATTTTATGGATGTCAGTCACAGTTCTTCATTGTACAATACTGCTATTACTGTGCACAATGTTCTCTTGGTTCTGCTGACTTCACTTTGCATCAGTTCATTTAAGTCATTCCAAGTTTATAAATCTGTTTTTGAAAAGCATAAATGTCTATGAAATTCTATGATGGCATCATCTTCATCTCTGCTTTAATGAGCTGCACAAAATGCCCAGGATTACGTAACTTCCCTTGCTTTCCTTTGACTTTCAATTGTGATTAGACAAGATCACTTATCTCTTCTTCATATGTTTCATTTTTGTTTGTGAACCAGAGAGACAGCATGGTCCTGTAACGAAATGGTATATTTATATTCAGAGAATTCATATCAGTGCATGCCACTTCATACCTGTGTGACCTTAGTCAAGTCACTCACTTTTCTGAGCCTTGGTTTATTCATCCATAAAATGATTAAGTTTGAATAAGTTACCTTCCAGCTCTAATATGCATGATTCTATATTCAACTGCCAAACATTTTGAAGAACTTGCCATGTTCACAGATTTTGTCCTGCTACCAAATATCTCAGAGAAGCTCTAGCTTATCCAGGTCTTCTTTGACTAACTGGAATATTGCAATGATTCAGAAAACTCAACTCACAGGTTCCCTATAATGCCATTTTCCCCCCTGCTTCCAACAAAGAAATGCCCACTAAATTTTCCTCATTCCTTTACCTGTAACATGGGGATAGGAACTCCCAGGTGAGAAAATCCCCTTTCCCAAGGCAGATTGATACCTTCTCTGCAACTCACAGTCTTTTAGATTTGCCAAGAGCATTAAGAAATGAAGTGACCTACCTAGGTCACATAGCCAGCATGTGTCAAAGGTAGAATTTGAACTCAGGAGTTCCTGGGTTTCTAAACACTAAGCAATGCTGCCTCTCACCTGTAATATGTTCTCAATAATTCTTAACATATAATTATAGTAAATCTTAGGTTGCTGACTTTTAGGAAGATTATGACTGTATTATTGTTTTGTATATAGCACCATTCACAGGTGAGAATTCAATTAAGTGTCATTAATACTGATACTATTAGCTAACATTCAAATAAGATTTAAAACTTACAATAAAACTGTACATAGATGATCTTATTTGAATCTCAATAACCTCATGAATTAGGTATTTTAGGCATTATTATTATTCTTACAAATAAGGGAACAGAGGCTAAGAGAGTTACTTTCCTTTTGTCACAGAACCAAAGAAAGTCAAAGTTAAGGTTTAAATTCAGGTTACTCTTGCTTCAAAGTTCAGCACTCTTTCCACTAGACTAAACATATATAAAATGTAAATATATAAGTATATACATACATACAAACATACATAAACATGTATATGTATTGTGCATGTATATATATGCATATATACACCTTTTCTCTTCATATACATATATATACATAATATGCATGCATATATGTGCTCACACATATATGTATGTCACAGAGTCGTAGAATTTTATGGTTGGTTTAGACCAATTTATAGTCCAAAGGAATCCCCACTAAAAAAACCCAACATGACTATAAATCAATTAGACAATGCTAATTGTGCTTCAAGGTCTTCAATGTGGTAAAACACTACCTCCTGAGGGAGCTCATTGCATTTCTTGGATATCTCTATTTTTAGGAAGGTTTCGCTTCCTAGTATCAAGCCTAACTTGCTTCCTTTATAACTTCCAATCATTGTTTCTGGTTTTAATCTCCAGGACTGGGCAGGCTGTCTACAATCTCTTCCAAATGACATTCCTTCAAATACTTGAATACAGGGATGACATCCTGTCTCTTGGGTCTTCTCTTTGAGTACAATCCAACAAACTCTTTGAGTGTTTCCAATGATTCTCATGTGGCACGGACTCAAGGCCTTTTGTCGTGTTGGTTACCCTTGTCTACATACTCTCTAGTTTACCAACATACTTCTCATAACAGTTCAGATGTGATCTGACCGGAGCAGAGTACAGAGGAAACATTATCTTATTTTCTTGGAAATTTTTCAGTCCAAGATTGCATTAACAATTATGGTCAGTCAGTCTTGTCTAACACTTTGTGACTTCATTTGGAATTTTCTTGGCAAAGGCATTGGAGTGACTTGCCATTTTCTTCTCCAGTTCATTTTATAGATGAGGAAACTGAGGCAAATAGGATTAAGTGACTTGCTCAGGGTCACTCAGCAAGTAAATATCTGTGGCCAGCCAGGCCCAACATTCTATCCCCTTTGCATTAGTTAGTTAGAGAAAATAGGCTATCACTTTGCTGACTCATGTTAAATTTGTAGTTGCTTAAATCCCACCCTAAATAAACTGTTCTCTAACTGTGTCTTCACATTTTATACTTGTGAAATTAATTTTTGAACCCGCATAGAAGACATTTATCCTTATTGAATTTCATCTTATAGAATTCAGCCATTCTTCTTACCTGTAAATTTTTAGGATCCTGACTATCACTCAGCATGTTAGCTATTCCTCCCAGCTTTGGGATATTGATAAATTTGATAAGCCAATCATTACACCTTTGTTTAAGAAAATAACAAAGAAAAGAAAAGAAAAGGACTCAGGTCAGAGCTTAGGTCCTGGGAGCTTCCTAATGGAGAACAGGTTGCTAAGTTGCCATAGTACTAACAATATTAACTAACTCATAGTTGATATTAAACCACTACCAACTATTCTTAATTGTATGTATTTTGACACTTCAGCAAGAGTTTGAACTATCAAAGCACAAATAATCAACATTATGGATACTGGGGAGGTAGCATCTTAATGACCAACCTTAGTATAATTTCAGAGAATTTCATTTCATTTTTTGTTGTTAATCTTCCTTCTACATATGTTGTTCTGGTCATTTACATATATTTTTCCTGATTCTACTAAATTTGTTTTGCATTGTTTATAAAGAATAAGCCTTTATTAAGTATTTATTACATACATAGATCTGAGGAAATAAAGACAGAAAAAAAAACACGTTAGAGGATGGCACTGGCAGCTGGGGGTAGTGGTGGGCAACCAGGAAAGGTATCCTGGAGAAGAGGATGCTTGAGCTGGGTCTTAAAGGAAGCCAGGGATCATCAGCATTGGAGGTTAGGAAGAAGAACTTTCCAGACGAGGGGAATAACTAGCAAAAAAGTACAGAAGGAAGATGTAGAATTGTGAGAGAAACAACAAAGGGACCAGAGTGTTTGGATAGGGGAATGTGTAGAGGACAGTAGAAGGTAAGAATATTGGAAAGATAAGAAGGAACCATGCTATACGGAGTTAAATGTCAAACAATAGACTTCATATTTCATCCAGGAGGTAATGAGAGCCATAGGTACTTATTGAGCTTTAAATATATTGAATAGGTCTGAAAATATATTCTGTATTTTACACCTGTGTGCCTTCCACCTTTCTAAAGGAGTGGGGTGGGCGTGTTTTGTTTTTTTTTAACCTCTTCTTTGGGGTCATGTTAGTGCTTTATAATTTTGCAAGATTTACTAGTAGTCATTGTGTACATGATTTTCTTGGCTTTTATTACTTCATTCAGCATTGACATCTTTCCATGGTTTTCTGTATTCATTCCTCATTTCTAAGAGTATAATAATATTCCATTACTCTCATGCACCACAATGTTAAGTCATTCTGCAATTAATGAGCATCTAGTTTTTTCTAATTCTCTGCTGCCACCAAGAGTGCTGCTATTGCTATTTTGGCATCCACAGAGACCTTTTTATCAATGACCTCCTTGAAGGTGTATGCCTAGTAGTACAATCTCTGGATCAAAGGGCATGGGCACTTTAGTGACTTCATTTTCATAATTCCATATTTTAGAAAAAATACTTTTACAAAGTACAAAATTCATTTGCAATAAAAACCTAAAATATGGTCATGGAAAAGTAATTTTTAATGTGATAAAAAGATCTAAACCCCAAAGCCAAAATTATATGGACAGAGTAGACATTTTTTCTAATAAATATTTTCAAAAAGCAAATATTCACTATTTTGCATTGTTATTTGCTTTTACTTTGAAGTGCTTACAGTCCCAACAGGAAAAAGGAGAGAAAGAACACATGTGTAAATAACACTTACTTTGTCCTAAGCATTTTTTAAAAAAACAACTAAAATAAACAAAAAAGTTATCTAATTTGGTCCTTACAACAACCATGAAATGTAGGTGATATTATTATCTCCATATTACAGTTGAGCAAATGGAGGCATATAGAGGTTATGTGACTTTTCCAGAGTCATACAGCTAGTAAGTACATGAAGCTGGAATTTTGCTCAGGTCTCTCTACTGTACCACCAGCTGCTTTAATAAGGTCAGAGAGAAAAAAAAAATAAAGGCATTAAGAGAGACAAATAAGAAATAAAACTATCTCTATTTTCTGACACCATAGTTTCCTTAGAACATCCTCATAAATCTGCAGTGAAACTAATTGACATAACTAATAACATCAGTAGAGCTGCAGGCTATAAAATAAACTCACAAAAGCCAACAACATTTCTATAAAGCAGTAACAAAATTCATAAGGCAATAATTGAAAGGGAAGTCTCATTCAAAACAATTACATATTATGTAAAATATCTGCGAGTTGACTTACACAAACACAATTGATATTGGTATTGAAAGAGTTACCAAAAAACTCCTCACAGAAATAAATAAAATTTAAATATCCTTAGAGTTATTCAGTGCTCATGGCTGGGCAGCGCCAAAATAATAAAAATGACAATTAACTAAGTTAATTTACAGATTGAGTGATATGCCAATCAAATTACCAAAGGGACTCTGAAACAGACAAAGCAATAATCAAATTAATTTTGAGGAACAAAAAATCTAGTGTATAAAGGAAAATTATGGAAAAGTTAAGAAGGAAAGAATAGCATTATCAGATCTTAAAGTACATAATAAATTAGTGATAATGAAAATTATTCATACTATTTTTTTAAAAAAGATCAGTGGAATAGACTTGACATGGAATAATCAGAAAGAATTAAACTCAATGACTTAGTGTTTGATAAACCCTGAAATATTAAAACTTTTGTTATCTGGGATAGCTCTGTAAAAGAGAGAATAAAGAATTAAAAATTCAGGTGATAGAGAAAAGATGCCAATAAATTATTTTAAAAGGCCATTTCTGCATCTATTGAGATAATAATATGGGTTTAGGTGTGTTTGACTTTAAAATTATAATATTGTTTTCTTAATATTGATCCATTCTTGCATTCCTGGTACAAATACAATTTGATTATACTGAATGGTTTTTTGGATACATTTCTTTAAACCTTTTATCCAAATATTTTAAAATTTAAAATCTTTAATGATATTGGTCTATAGTTGTCTTCCTTTACTTTATCCTTCTCCACTTTTAGGCTTTAAGATAATATTTGTTTCATAAATGGAATTTGGTAAAGTGCTTTCTCAATTTTGGAGACTAATTTATTTTTGATTTGAATTGAATTTTCCTATTAAGCTCATCTGAATTAGGATGTGCAAATCCTCCCCCCTTCACAGTATCTTTACAGCAAGTTCAACTTATTTTTATAAAATTTGATGATTCACTATATCTAGTTGTATTTCATATCTAATTTTTATGATAATTCCCTATTTCTTTTAAAATCTCAGTTTGGTTATCATATAACTATGTATAGTATAATAGATTCAGGGAATTCTTTTTGCTTCTATGTTTGTGATTTCATCTCAGTCATTTTTAATTTTGTCAATTTAATTTTCCTCCCTCTCTTAATCAAATTGGTTGAAGGTTCATCAGCTTTGTCTCTTTTATTGATATGTATTTTATGAATAGGAATTCTTTTACTCTGAGGACTATTTTAGCTGAGTGGCATAAGACCAAAAGATGCTGGTCAAAGAACATGAGTAGTTTTCAAACTGGTCTATTCACTGTTCCCTAAGTACCCATGTTTTCCTGTTTTTCTTCATGGCATTCCTTTTCCTTTCCAACACAATCTATCTGAATCTTATTCAACCTTTGATATCCAACTCACTTGAGCCTAGTCTATGAAGATTTCCCTCATTCTGGAACCTGCAGTGACTTCTTTCTCCTCTGAAGCCACATATGGTGCCATTGTTTGATAATTACGGTATTCATTGTACCACTCTGACAATTACACTGTCAGTTAACATCATCTGGTTACAACTTGTCTTGGCCACTTAGCCTATAAGCTTTTTGAAAGCAAGGCAGTCTTGTGGATCTTTCCATTCTCTTAAAGTACCCATCATAGCTCTCAAGCTCAATTAGGTGCTGTGATGGAGAGAAAAAAGAATTAATTTACTTCAATCATTTTATTCTACAATGTTAAGACCTGGTAAGTATTGGGGAATTGAATGAGGTGTTAAATATGGAGAAACTGTGGCCTTATGTCCTTCCCATGTAGGTTTGAGAGAACTACAGTTAGCTGACCTTAAGAATGAAGGGTACGGTATGAGCATTCCTACCTGATTTCACTGATGTAGAAGCCTCTCAAGGATAGCTTTTGTGCCCAGCCTATGGTAGAGACTTCTGAGCTCATATTGGTCTGATCAGTTACAGTGAGACAAATTGTACCTTGACCCCAACAGTGATGCCATTTGGGTTTTCTTATAGAACAAAACATAAGAACCAACCAATAGCGTTTGGGAGTAAATACACATGCACACACAGACACACACACACACACACACTCACACGATTTCACAGGTCTTAGGAAAAAAATAGTTGTACTTATTCTCAAATGTGGTTCATTAAAAAGAAATAGTTTTTAGAATCATTTAGAAGTTGATAGTAATTTGCTAATACTGCAAATGAATCTTGGCCTACTGTTACTTTTAGAGATGAAACCATATTCGAAAGCTTATGCTAGGTCTTCGAATTAAATTTTACAAAACAAAACATGAAAAAAATTGCCTGCAAAAGGGAGGAGACACTAAATTTAGTTTTGCTTGTAAATAAAAAATATCTTGGAATCCAAACACATATGCTTTATGTTAAACTTTTCCTAGATTAGCATAATCAGAAAGTGGAATTTGTTAATTCCAGATCAAGAGAAGAGTTCTAAGCCCATCTGTTTCTCAGCAAAATTTGAGACTCTATTATAGACTCAGTGAGAACAGTGCTCATCGCCATTTTAATAATTTCATCCTTTATGTAGCACCTCTCATCCAAAAGGATTCACAACTTACTCCAGGCACTGTAAGTATCCATAACCCACTTTGGAGGGGAATGTGGCAGCTGTTTACCCAGCAATATTAAACAGCAATTTGGGAAAGGGAGTAAAGAAGAATGTTGCATCCACATAACAGCACAGAGGAAAATGCTGAATATAATTGCCTGAAATAGAACAGGACTGAGACGAATACCTTGGTTTTCTCAAAAGGAATTTTGGGACCTCCATTTTCTCTCTTCCAAAACAGTTCTTATTTGTGCTATTTCTTTCTGCCAATTTGACCTTTCTTGTCAAGGCTGACCCTGAGGAATAAACACCTGTTTCTGATTATCAACATCATTAGATGATAAGTCTTCAAGGTCTTTCATTTTAGGAGTTAACTATGCCTAACCTCTGCTGAGACACTGGGGAAGAAATTGAATTGGGATGAAAATAATTAGTATCACCAAAGGACTAATCCTGAATTTCCATATTTTAGCACTTTGGGGATTTGTAGTTTCAGTAATCATAGTCTGCCTTGCATGGATACACATTGCAACCTTTCCACATGAGTCCCCTAGCAGCCAATCTACTTGGTCTCAGACAAGAGACATACAGTCACAACCTGTCAAGAGATATACAGTCCAGAATTTGCAAACTGTGGCATAACTTTTGAAAGCAAAAGACCATTTCTAGCCAAGATGATCCATTGGAGTTGTACTTTCATTATCTTCTACATTAGCAAATTTGCTGTGACTTAGAATCATACACAAATCATCCATACCTACTATGTATTGGATTGTGTTGAATGTTGCCTGACATCTCTTAATATCTGAATTTTTTTTTAAAGTACAGTGGTGTCACCATTGGTCCTCCCCTCCACCCAAGCCAGTCTTTTTTTGAGACATGTGGGTGTGCCTGGCTATATCCAGCACATACTTGGGCATGCCAATGAGCAGATTGTGTCTTTATTACATGAGACAAGAAATTTCAAATTGGGAATGTTCTTTTTTATGTGAGGTGTGATAGAATGAATATTTCTCTGGGTTCCCATACCCATCCGAAAGGAGTCGTGTGATTTTCTTTAAAAGGCAACAAAGTCCACACTCCACTGGTCTGGGGGTGAGGTAAGACTGAAGCTATGCCTCCCTTGACTCAGATTCCTGGTGGCCTCTTGAAGTATGGGTGAGGCTTCTCGAATGAATGGGACCCTTTCGTATATATTGCCTTTGAATTTTGGTGGCTATCTGAGAATACTTGAGTCACCACACCCTGCTGTGTTTACAAGACCTGCCTCATTAGAATAATAAAAGGGAGTTTCATCTAACCAAAGTAAGTACACTGTACATACTTTTTGTATTTGGCCCAAGTAACGTCTCTCCCATGTGGTAGACAATAGTAAGACATTTACAAATGGTAGAGAGCTGTGGTCCTATCTGCCTAAGAAGACTAATCTAAGAGTTTTGTGTTGCATGAATTGGAGGGTAAGGAAAGAATAGAAGGAAGAAAGTCATTTGGAGTAGCTATTTAAATGGAAAGGTAAGAGTCAATGAGGTCTTGAACAAAGGTGATATCAGTGGGAATAGAAAGGAGTGAGATCTAAGAGATATTGAGGAATCAATAAGACTTCATGTCTGGGATAAGAAAGGCAGAAGAACCAGAATGGACTATAAAACTGGTACTTGGGAAGATGGTCATATCATTGAGAGAAAGAAGGAAGTCAGAATCAGTAGATTTTGGAAGAAAATTATTTGTTTTGTTTTTAAACATATGAGTGAGATGTTGAAGGTATATTAAAGAGGAGATGTGATCCTATCGAGGGCTTGTTTGCTTAATAATAAGATCCAATCTTGATCCAGTGCTGTTGGGGGGAGATTTATATGAGGTCCTGGCCTGCACAGTCCTTTTAGTGGTGTAATAATTAATCTCTGACACCTGGTACCTTCTGGTGATAGCAGCAATATCCTAACTTCCTGCCCCCTTGGAGGTTAGACAAAGTTTTCTCTTAAAATTTTGAAGCCATACTCCAGCCTTGGCATAACTTCTGGGCTGATGGAGCACAAAGACCCATGAGGAGCTCCAGGATGCTTGGTTGCTGGACTGTATCAGGCAACAAAGAAGCAGGGGAGCTTCTCTCAGCTGAATAAAAAAATTAAGATGTCCTCAGTGCCTACCCTTGATGAACACAGAGCAAGTTTCTCTTGTTGTAAGTAAATTTCCTTTTGTTAACTGTTAAATGACTTGTGTTCCAATCACTGTATTCCAATATTAAACCTAAAGTATCAAAGGACTGGTTTGAATGAGGTTCAGCTGAGAATCCCTAAGAACTGATTGTAATCAGAGAGAGGAATGGAGAGCTAGAGAGATACAGAGAGACATGGGGGAGGGTATCTTTGGCCTCCAAAACAAGTGGGCCCTGACAAATCATATTATGATATTAAAGGAAATGAATATTTAAGGACAAGTTGGGAACTCTTTATTTAAATTTGATTTATCCCTTGAAAAATTGAGGTGGGGGTGATTTCTATTGTCCCTCATATCTTTCATCATTGAAAAGAAGATGCATATTTGTAGCTTTTCAGGGGGCTAAACTGATCTGGCTTGGATCTTAGCGTGCAATTTGATAATCAGAAAGAGGAGATGAGACGTGAAGACAAAGGTCTTCTAATGTTACCTTTGCATGCTGACTCCTTCTTCAGACTGTACAGGAGGGCAGACCTCTCACTGTCTTGTCCTACTTCTACTGAAGGAAAAAAGTAGGGATTATTGTGATTATCTTCTTCCTTATCTATTAGACAATATATGGAAAAATCTTTTGTTATTTTCTGATGAACAGAGACGTGACCAGTTGTCTTCATGTCTGTCTTGATCTCTCATATGAAGGTGGGCACAATTCCAATCCTCGTATCAGAAAATTGTGTGTCTAGTATCTTTGGTGGTTCTTTTTGCTAGACATTTTATCTTTGTCATGTACAAGTCAATCTTGATGTATTTGTATATTTTTAAAAAGCTATGATTTTCCTTTGATAATCTGTGATTTGCCATGTACTTGCTAGTTTCATTAAATCTTTTGTTCATGGGTGTGCTCATGTTTGCATTTTTTTTTTTTTTTTGCTTAAATTTGCTTCTAGGAGCTCTATTGTCCAGGCCTACAAAGATACTTACATCTTCGCCCAAAAGCTTTAGGACATAGAGGTAGACAGTTGGAAATGTGACCCTATAACCCATTAGAAAGATCAGCAATAGGTATATAGGTTTCTGGAATCATATGCATAGAGCAAACATTTATTTAGAACTTTACATGTGTTCACTCACTTGATCCCCACAACCCTGTGGGGAAGATACTATTATTAGCCCATGTTTCAGATGAGGAAATGAAGGGGTCAAGTGACTTGTCAATAGATATACAACTAGTGATTAAAGGTGGATGTGAATTCAGGTCTTCCTAATTCTCAAGTCTAACCCTTTGTCTGCTATACCACTTGCCATAGAGGTTATAGTTGAAGTCATGGTAGAAGATGGTATTTTTACAGTGCTTTAATTTTCTTTTTTTCTTTTCTTTTTTTTTAATATTTATTTATTTATTTACCTTTTTCCATGCATTTTCACAAAATTTTGGGTTCCAAATTTTCTCCCCTTTTATCCCCTCCCCCCACCCCAATACATCAATCAATCTAATTTTCCCTATCTCCAATCTGCCCTCTCTTCTGTCATCCCTCCCTTCTCTTGTCCCCATCTTCTCTTTTCTCCTGTAGGGCCAGATGACTTTCTATTCCTCATTAACTGTATGTCTTCTTTCCTAGTAGCAACAACAATACTAAACAGCTGTTCCTAAAACTTTGAGTTCCAAATTCTCCCCATCCCTCCCTCCCCACCCATTCCCTTTGGGAAGGCAGGCAATTCAATATAGGCCCTATCTGTGTAGTTTTGCAAATGACTTCCCTGATAGTCGTGTTGTGTAAGACTAACTGAATTACCCTCCATCCTAACCTGCCCCTCATTGTTTCTCTTCTGTCTTTTGATCCTGTCCCTCCCCAAGTGTTGACTTCAAATTGCTCCCTCCTCCCTTTGCCCTCCGTTCCATCCTCCCCCCCTTGCTTATCTCCTTCTCCCCCACTTTCCTATACTGTAAGATAGGTTTTCATACCAAAATGAGTGTGAATTTTATTCCTTCCTTTAGTCAAATGTGATGAGGGTAAACTTCTTGGTTTTTTTTGTTTTTTATTTTCTCAGCTCTCCTCTTTTTCTCTCCACTAAAAAATCTCCTTCTTGCCTCTTAAATGACAGATAATTACCCCATTCCATTTCACCCTCTTTCCTCCCACTACATTTCTCTCTCACCATTTACCTTAATTTCTTTTATTCAATTCAATCTGTGCTCTCTGTCTCTGTATGTGTGTGCATGTGTGTATGTGTGTGTGCGTGCATGTGTGTACATGTGTGTGTATGGACCCACCAACTACCCAGATACTGAAAAGTTTTAAGAGTTACAAATATTGTCTTTCCATGTAGGAATGCAAACAGTTCACTTCTGGTAAGTCCCTTAAGACTTCTCTTTGCTCTTTACTTTTTCATGCTTCTTCTCATTCTTGTGTTTGAAAGTCAAATTTTCTTTTCAGCTCTGATCTTTTCATCAAGAATGCTTGAAAGTCCTCTGTGTCATTGAAGGACCATTTTTTCCCCTGAAGTATTATACTCAGTTTTGCTGGGTAGGTGACTCTTGGTTTGAGTCCTAGTTCCTTTGACTCCTGGAATATCCTATTCCATGCCCTTCGATCCCTTAATGTAGAAGCTGCTAGATCTTGAGTTATCCTGATTGTATTTCCACAATACTGGAATTGTTACTTTCTAGCTGTTTGTAAGATTATCTTCTTGACCTGGGAGTTCTGGAATTTGGCCACAATGTTCCTAGGAGTTTCTCTTTTTGGATCTCTTTCAGGTGGTGATCGATGGATTCTTTCAATACTTATTTTGCCTTCTGGTTGTAGAATGTCAGGGCAGCTTTCCTTGATAATTTCATGGAAGATGATATCTAGGCTCTTTTTTTGATCATGACTTTCAGGTAGTCCCATAATTTTTAAATTGTCTCTCCTGGATCTATTTTCCAGGTCAGTTGTTTTTCCCATGAGGTATTTCACATTCTCTTCCATTTTTTCATTCTTTTGGTTTTTTTTTGTGATTTCTTGGTTTCTCAGAAAGTCATTAGGCTCCATCTGTTCCATTTTAATTTTGAGAGAACTATTCTCTTCAGTGAGCTTTTGAACCTCTCTTTCCATTTGGCTAATTCTGCTTTTGAAAGCATTCTTCTCCTCATTGGCTTTTTGACCCTCTTTGCCAATTGAGTGAGCCTATTTTTCAAGGTGTTTGTTATTTTCTTCAGCATTTTTTTGGGTTTCCTTTACCAAGGTATTGACCCGTTTTTCATACTTTTCTTGCATCTCTCTCATTTCTCTTCCCAGTTTTTCCTCCACCTGTCTAACTTGCTTTTCAAAATTCTTTTTGAGCTCTTCCAACGCCTGAGCCCACCTGACATCCCCCTGGGATGTCTGGGGTACCGAGGCCCCGCCCTCCACGTCTTTCCCTGATGGCAAGAATATGTCCTCGTCGTCGTCAGATCCGAATGTCGGGATCATTTGCATCTGTTCAAAAAAACTCTCTATAGTCTTATTTTTCTTCCCTTTTCTAGGCATTTTCCCAGCCAGTTACTTGACTTCTGAGATTCCTGTCCACCCCCGCCTAGATCCGCCCAGCTAGTGCTTGGGGGTCTGAGATTCCAATGGGCTTTCTGCAGCAGGCACGGCTGCTATTCAATGTGAGCTTTAGTTCTGGTGCTGGGGTGGGGGGAGGGCTGCCTCCTAGGCTCAGTTCCCTCAGGGGCTTTATGCAGAGACCTTCAGAAATAGAACAGGTGGAGCTGGGCCATCTCCCAGGCTCAGCGCCTTCAGGTGGTTTATGCAGACACTTTCAGTAATGAAGATCCTGCCTGCTGCTGGGGGAGTCCTGGGCCGCTGCCTCTGACTCCTCCGCCACCCCCGCTGCCACTTCCTGCCCCTGCCTCCACCGCTTCCTCCCGAGGGGGCCTGAGGCACGGAGACATTCCGCTCCCCTCTCGGCCAGTCCAGCCGTCTCTCTCACTGTTCTGTAGAGTCTGTGGGCAGAGGGACCTTCCCCACCACCGGAGGTTCCGTCCCTGAAGCCTGCTCGGATCAGCTTCTCTGGGGCCGGGCCAGGGCAGCGCTGGGGTGGGGTCCGCTTTCTGGGACGCGATGGACCCTGGGGACTTCTCTCCAGGGTTCTCTGGATCAGAAATCTCTTCCACTATGTTTCTGCACCCCCTGCAGTGATCCAGAACTTCTGGGGAGCTCTTCTTACATTAAATCTATGGGCTGTGGGTTCGGAGCTCGTATACATGCATCTTTCTATTCTAGTGCTTTAATTTTCACACAATGCTTTATGTACTTTATTTTATTTGAGCCAAATAAACACCTTGTGAGCTAGGAGCAATTTATGTTATCCTCTCCATATTACAGATGAAAAAACCAAAACATATAGAATCTAAGTGTCTTGTCCTGGTCATATAGCGATTGTCAGAGATATAATATTACCAAGGAATATCTGGAAAGAGGAAAATAATAACTTTTCAAAAATGTAGGTGAAAAGGGAAGTGTGGTAGTTGTAGAGGAAGCATTCCCTCCCCCAAGACAGTGTAGCATGAGGAACATCTGCCTGCAATTATGGCCTCAGAGTGGTGATTATGAGTAAGTGTATAAAAGACAGCATCAGAATTTCCCTGACGCTGGCATTTGTTAAACCATTCTGCTGAAAGCAGAATCTGTTGGAACATCATTAGGATGCTGTTGAGGAATGACAAAGTGGAACTAAGTATAACTGCTACATCCATAGTTGTATAAGGATCCCGAACTTTCTTGCCTCTGAAGTGAATTTTGTGGAAGCCTATGGGTTTTTGCCATGGGATCCAGGCAATTGGAAGTTAATTCTCTCTTTATATGTTCCAGAAAACTGAGTATCCCTGGAGATTTTCCAATTTTTTTCTATTAGTTATAAGAGCAACCTTGAGATGCACCTGGGTTGTTTATGCCTATTATGCTATCAGACTCCAAGCTTGACTAATTACTAGGTATCTGAAAACATTATCTGATGTGTTTCCTTTTCTCACAGTTAGACTAAATGCTTCAGGGAAGGGATCTGTAGCTGACAAGGCCAAATAAAGAGCCTTGGAAAATCATTCAAATAAAGGATCTGGAAGAAGAGCATTAAGGAAAGACAGAAAGAATAGACTTAGGGGAAGAGCCAATGTCCTAGCAGCCAAAGGAGAAGAAATTGTCAACCCAATAGTCAATAGCACCAAGTGATACTAAAAGGTCATGGAATATGAGGACTGAAAATATTACTGGATTCATGAATCCAGTGCTCATTAGTGACCTTTCAAAGAGCTGTTCTGTGAGGGCGCAAGCTAAGTTATGGAATGTCTAAAAGTGAATGCATTATATTTCCATTTAAACCCACCTTTATCCTCAATCTCTCTATTTCTATCAAGAGCACCATTATTCTTCCACTCACTCCTGTTTATAACATGGAAGTCATCTTTGAATTTTCATACTCATTTGCTTCTCAAAGCCAATTATAGCAAGCTTCCAGGATTCAATGGTAGATCCCTGGGGAGGGTTATCTATTGAAGATGAGCAAAAATTTAGGTTCAAAGTAGATGAAATCTGGTACCTGTCCGAAGTTTAGGGGTACCTTGCAAAAGGCAGAGAAGAGGGAGGAGAGAAAGATCAATTCCAGCTGCTGGAGAAGGGCACCTTCAGTTAAGTATAAGCCAAGAGATCTGGACTTTCCCCCTACTGGTTGCATTGACAAGAAACTAGAGGTCTGACTTTTTCCTTCTTTCCCCTTTTTCTCTCTAGATACTGGGAAAGGGAGGGTAGGAAGAGAGAATCACCTAGCCTTAGAGGCCTGCAGGTAGCTGTCTCACAACTCCAAGCATTTCCAATGGCTATCTACCTTGCCTGGCATTCTTTCCTTCCTTATCTCTGACTGCTGGATTCCCTAGTTTCCTTCAAATTCTAGTTAAAATTTTGCCTTCTACAGGAAGTCTTTCTTCATCCTCCTTAAAGCACCTTCCCTCTGTTGATTATTTCCAATTTATCTTGCATATAGCTTGTCTGTCCCTATTTGTTTACATGTTGTCTCCACTGTTTGATTGTGAGCTCCTGCCTGCTGTGATTGTTCTTTATCTTTCTTTGTGTCTATAGTACTTAGCACAGTTCCTCTCATATAGTAAGTACTTAATAAATGTTTATTGACTGGCTGCACATGTAAGAAATGAAAGACAGGTTTCAGGATTCATGGACAGACCTCAGGTTTATTTTTAATTCTACTCTTGGGAGGTCAGCTATGAAGCTAATATATGCCTCCTTGACCACTAAACCAAGAATGAGTTCCCAGATTATATAGACGGTGAAATATGAAACCTTCTCAAAGCTAAAATCTCCTCTTAGTGCATTTGTAGTCACAGGCAAAACAATAAAAAAAGAACTATATAAAAGCTAATGAAGTTTAAGAAAAATTACCACCACTGCACAGGGAAAGATCCATGTAATTAGGAGTAGATCTATGTGCCTACAAAGTAGAGGGATGAGAAAAAAGTCTTCACTCTCCTGTATGTCCACACAATGGAGGAAAAGTCCATTCCCATTTTTGGTTGGTGCCCGTCTGCCTACAGTGAGAATGTGATAAGACCTAAACCTGAAAGGGCTAGGGTCTCCCATTGCATGCTGGGCCATCTCCAGTCATCCTGATGAATATCAGGCCACAGGACTCAGATGGCTCGGGAGAAAAAAGTGAAGCTGGTGACCTTGCAGAGTCCTCCCTCACTCAAATCAAAGTCAACTGCAAGTCATGTCATCATCTTGAAGTCATGGTCCTCTTTGAGAATGAAGGACAAACACATCTGCCTATAACACTTATCAGTTCTCTTTTGAAAGTTCTCTTCTCTCTCTTTCCTCCCCATCTCTCAATGCCCCCAGACTTCATGTGGCTACTAGTTATCATCTCTACTCCACTCACTCTAAACCCTAAATATCACACAATGATTATGCTTAACTTCTCTTCAAAGGAGTATAGAATTTCTCTGTGAAAGTTGGCAAGGGAGGAGCTAGACAATCACAACCAACTGTTTTCAATTCTATCTCTATCATATCTCCTACATGTAACCATTTATCTTCATTCCCATAACACAACCTCCCTAGTTTTTTGCTTGGGTTGTTACAATATCCTTCTAACTGATCTCCCTATATTCAGTCTCTTGCCTTTCCAGTCCATTCCCTACAGATCTCCTGGCCAGATAGTCATAAATTACAAACACACACTATCTCCCATTCTCTGTTGCCACCAGAGCTCAATTGCCATTTGGTCCTAAAGGACCAAAATAAGAGTGACAAAGCTCTTTGATTGGCATTTTAAGGCCTTTGCTGTCTGCCTCCAGAATACCATTTGAGTCTGATAACATAGTGTTCTCCTTCACACACTCAATATAATGGTCAAATAGGCCTGCTTGCTGTTCCTTCTTCCTTATGTTCCATCCCCTGCCTATTTGGTTTTGCTTAGATTGTCTACTATGCATAGAAGACTCTTCTTACTCACCTTAACTTCTTGATACCAGTTTCCTTCAAGAAGATTTCCTTATTACCTTGTTAGTGCCTTCCTCTCTAATTACTCTGAATTTATTGTGTATGACTCTTCTATTTATTTATCTGTGTTCAAGTTGTACTCTCACTAGTCAAGTGTAAACTCCTCAAGGGCAGCTATTCAATGCCTGTCTTGAGTTCTGGTACATACTAAATATTTTAAAATTTCTGGATTATTGATTGCTTCAATAAGTAGTGAAATAGAGATAAAAGTGAAATATGCTTTTAAGATGTTTGGTTTTAAAAGGGAAGCAACAGATGGGATGGTACTTATTAGGGTAAAAGGATAGGAAAGATCTTTTGGACATAGAGGCAAGTTCAGTATTTGTGGAAAGAAAGAAAGGATGGAAGAATGGAAGAATATTGCAAATACAAGAAAGAGAAAGGATTATTGGTGATGGAGCAAGATGGAGGGGATAGGTTCAAGCAAATAGCTGGTTGAGTTAGCTTTATATTCCTATGAATAATAAAGGAAGGGAATGGAATGGTAAAGTTCCCACATTGTAATTTGTGTATTCTAACCATTCTTATCCCATTTTCAATTGTTTCAGATGGCTGAGGTTGCTAGATAAGTAATCTCTGCATAAGTCAAATGATTTCATGTTCTGTTGGTAAAATCTCTGAAAAGAAGAAAGATACATTAGTGTTGTGGGATGCCCCCCTTCCTGATCACATAGGCCACAAAACCATATTTGGCCTGTATTTTTATCTAAAAAAACACCCAAACAACACAACACTTAAATGTGGTTATCTAGTTCAAAACTGTATTGATATAATTTCACAGATCTGGGCAGAAGGGAAGAAATAAGACTCTAAAACATACTGAAGGCCATCTGGCTCTGAGCCACAGTCATGCCATGAATAGTGTAGGAGCTGATTAGACAGCTGGGAGCTACCATCAGTAGCAAGAGACTGGAAGACTTTGAATCAAATGTAGGCAGAAAACGAAAGTGATCAAATATCATGAAAACAACTAACTTTGTCAACTCAGAGAAAAGGGACAAGAGTTTATGGGATGAGCATCTCCCCATCCATGATATATGAATTTCTCTTACAATAAACACATTTTCATTATTCTTCATAGTGTTTTCACATCTCCAGGAGGAGGGAATGCTACTACTTTTTTAAAAAAAAAAAATTTATTTATTTTTAGTTTTCAACATTCATTTCCACAAGATTTTGAGTTCCAAATTTTCTCCCCATCTCTCCCCTTCCCCCCACCCCAAAACACCATGCATTCTGATTGCCCCTTCCCCCAATTTTCCCTCCCTTCTATCACACCCCTCCCTTCCCTTACCCCCATCTTCTCTCTTTTCTTGTAAGGCAATATAGATTTCTATACCCCATTACCTCTATTCCTTATTTCCAAGTTGCATGCAAAAACAATCCTCAACATTCATTCCTTAACCTTTGAGTTCCAACTTCCATCCCTACCCCGCTCCCCAATCCTCCTCATGTAGAAGGCAAACAATTCAATGTAGGGCAATATATGGTATATATGTAGGCAATATATAGTAGTTTTACTGAAGACTTCCATAATAGTTATGTTGTGAAAGACTGACTATATTTCCCTCCATTCTATCCTGCCCCCTATTTATTCTATTCTCTCTTTAGACCTTGTCCCTCCCCTAAAGTGTTGACTTCTAATTACTCCCTCCTCCCATTTATCCTTCCTTCTATCATCCCCCCACCCCGCTTATCCCCTACTTTTCTATAGTATAAGATAGATTTTCATATCAAATTGAGTGTGCCTGTTATTCCCTCCTTAAGCCAAATGTTATGAGAGTAAGCTTCACTTTTCCCCTCTCACCTCCCTCCTTTTCCCTTCCATTGAAAAAACTTTTTCTTGCCTCTTTTATGAGAGATAATTTGCCCCATTCTATTCCTCCCTTTCTCCTCCTAATATATTGCTCTCTCACTCCTTAATTTTATTTTTTTAGGTATCATCCCTTCCTATTCAACTCACCCTCTACCCTCTGTCTATATGCATATAATCCCTCCAACTTCAAGAGTTACAAACATTATCTTTCCATGTAGGAATGTAAACAGTTCAACTTTAGTAAGTCCCTTATGATTTTTTTTCCTGTTTACCTTTCCATGCTTCTCTTGATTCTTGTGTTTGAAAGCCAAATTTTCTATTCAGCTCTGGTCTTTTCATCAAGAATGCTTGAAATTCCTCTATTTTATTGAATGACCATTTTTTCCCTTGAAGTATTATACTCAGTTTTTCTGGGTAGGTGATTCTTGGTTGTAATCCTAGTTCCTGTGACTTCTGGAATGTCGTGTTCCAAGCCCTTTGATCCCTTAATATAGAAGCTGCTAGATCTTGTCTTATCCTGATTGCATTTCCACCATACTCAAATTGTTTCATTCTAGCTGCTTCTAATATTTTCTCCTTGACCTGGGAACTCTGGAATTTGGCTACAATATTGCTAGGAGTTTGCTTCTTTTTTCTTTTTGGATTTCTTTCAGGAGGTGATTCAATATTTATTTTACCCTCTGGTTCTAGAATATCAGGGCTATTATCCTTGATAATTTCATGAAAGATGATGTCTAGGCTCTTTCTTTGATCATGGTTTTCAGGTAGTCCCATAATTTTTAAGTTGTCTTTCCTGGATATATTTTCCAGATCAGTTGTTTTTCCCATGAGATATTTCACAATATCTTCTATTTTTTTCATTCTTTTGGCTTTGTTTTGTTATTTCTTGGTTTCTCATAAAGTCATTAGCTTCCATCTGCTCCATTCTAATTTTTAAAGAACTATTTTCTTCAGTGAGCTTTTGAATCTCCTTTTCCATTTGCCTAATTCTGCTTTTTAAAGCCGTCTTCTCCTCATTGGCTTTTTGGACCTCTTTTGCCATTTGGGTTAGTCTATTTTTAAAAGTGCTATTTTCTTCAGCATTTTTTGGGGTCTCCTTTAGCAAGCTGCTGACTCACTTTTCATGATTTTGTTGTATTGCTCTTATTTCTCTTCCCAATTTTTCCTCCACCTCTCTCACTTGATTTTCAAAATCCTTTTTGAGCTCTTCCATGGCCTGAGACCATTGCATATTTGTTTTGGAGGCTTTGGATGCAGAAGCCTTGGCTTTTATATCTTTCTCTGATGGTATGCATTGTTCTTCCTCATCTGAAAGGATGTTCACCAAGAAAGTAATCTTCTATAGTCTTATTTTTTCCCCTTTTTGGGCATTTTCCCAGCCAGTTACTTGACTTTTGGGTCATTTGTCAAGAGTAGGGTATACTCTAGGGACCTGTAAATTCTCAGTTCCTCCAAGGTGGCACAATCAAGGGAGAGGAGTTTACTCCTCTTCTGGCTGTGTGAGCCTCCAGGATGAGTGATTAGAATTCCCTCTCCACCAGCTCCACCAGACCAGCACTTCTCCTCAACCCAGGGATACCATTCAGGGTTGAAACCCAGATCAGAGCTTGATTTCCCCAGGGCCTTTAGGCTGAGGGCTCCAAAATGGACACTACCACAATCTGAGACTGCCTGGGGCCAGGGCTAGGGCAGAAAGACCCTGCTCCCTTCTCACTCAGGTGAAAGAATTTTCTCACTGACCTTTGAAGCTGTCTCTGGCATTTGTAGGTTGAGGAATCTGGCATCCACAGGTGCTTCTGGCAGTGCCCTGAAGTCTGCTCTGGTCCTGTCCATGCTGCATGCATGGCCAAGACTGGGCTGCACTTTGCTCTGAGCCTCTTGTGATAGATCTTTCCTTTTGGCCCTCAAGGCTGGCTAGGCCTGGAAATCTCTTTCACTTGGTTGTTTTGTGGCTTCTGCTGATCTAGAATTTTTTTAGAGTTATTTTTTACAGGTACTTTGTGGGTTTTGGGGGGAGAGCTCTTACAGGTCATCCTTCTACTCCACCATCTTCGTGCTGCTTCTTTTACTGCAGAAAATGGAGTGTACAATAATTTGACTTGGGGAATAGCTCAACAAGTGTATCAGGTTTTGAATTTAGAGGTTGAGACAGGGCCAGACTCCATCAAAATATAATCAATTAAATAAATAGTGCAGTTTGCAGGGGTATAAGAAGACCCTCACCCTTATCTATTTTAAAATTCTTTCCCACAGGTTTACCAACAAAAAACAGAATTCCATTATTGGAGCATCATGGTACTCTGCCAAAATACAATTATTCTTGGGAGCAGTAATGCTGTCATACTTTAGTGTGAATGACTGTGTAAACTTTTTTCCAAGGGATCCCAGAGAGCAGATTTTATTAGGAGGATGATGAGGAAGAGTGATTGAAAAGATCACTCAGGGTTAAAAGAAGAAAGATGATGGGGGAAAAGACCTTTAGAAATGGAGTGGGGAAAATGATGGATTAGAGATAACACAGATGAACTCTCTTGACTGTCTCCTCCAAACAACTTGAAAATAATGCCACAAAAGACATTTTAAAGCAAAAGAACCAACAAAAAGCCTGGATGAGGCATTTTTTTTTTCTAGGCTACAAATCTTGTAAAGTCAGAAGAAGGTTTGTGACATCAGGGTGAACACTCATCTGGAGCCTAAATAGGCAGTGGAAGCAATAACAGGAGCTTTGGGAACTTTCAGCCCAGAGGCAGTAAGGGAGTTGAAAAATTGGTCAGGAAGAGATTTGACCTTCAAACACAAGACTCAAGAGAAGCATAAAAAGATATACATTAAAGAGTAATCATAATAAGGTAAAATTTTATAAATTCCTACATAGGAAGATGATACCTGTAACTACTAAAAACTTTATCATTATTAGGATAGTTAAGTAGAGTTTGCATAAACAGAAGGCATGGATGTGAATCAATTGTGTTAAAATGATTGGAAAAACAAATGAAGAGGTGAGAAAAAGTGATGCCCTGGAATAAGGGGGAAGGAAGAGGTAGAATAGGGCAATTTTTCTCATAAAAGAGGTACACAAAGAAGAACTTTTATTGTGGAGGGAAAAGGGGTGGGGCTGAGTGGCAAAATGAATTTTTAATAATGATGCCTATTCCTCAAATAAGATAACAACACAAAACCTCAGCCTCTCTAATTCCAACCTTTCTTCAAGCACATACTGACATGGTCAAAGCTGAGCCATAACCATATTTCAGAATTATGCTCCTTCCAAGATCCAAGCTCATGGAAGTAAATAGTTGGAGAAGGTAGTAAACCAAACACTACAAATTAACTGGCCATAAAGATACATACGCATAGGATATTATTGTTACCTGTTTCCACCCATCTCATTCCCGTAGTGATTGTTTTGAACCATTTTGCGTTTCCTTTTACCCGAAACATCCTTATCCCTGACTCATACAGCAGGTGATTTAGTCTCTAGTTTTAAAGATAGGATTGAAGCCATCTAATAAGGCACTGTTTCAGCTCTAATCCAATATAAAAGTCACTTATGAAGTAGTTATCACATGCAGTGGTGAGGGCAGAGCTGCTTACCAATCACTGTGATGGGCATTGGAGATGCAAGTAAAATGAAATACAGTTCCTGCTCCCAAGAAAGTTACATTCTACCCTAGCTTTTCTTTTCTTTTTTTTCTTTTTTTGCAATTTTGAAATCTACTTAGCTATATTACTTCTTTCCAGAAACCCAATTTCTCTAGAAATAGAATACAACTATTCTCTCTGTTTCTCTGTTCCTGTGTCTCCTTTATCTCTCTCTCTTTCTCTGTGTGTGTGTGTGAGAGAGAGAGAGAGAAAGAGAGAGAGAGAGAGAGAGAGAGAGAGAGAGAGAGAGACAGAGAGAGAGAGACAGAGAGAGAGAAAACAAATGTCACTGGGATCTTGTATTCTCTTCCCTTTAGAGCAATGTGTTCTGCTATAGAATATCACTTACATAATTTTTATATCTCATTTATATATCCTTATCCATATCCATATGAATCCATTTGATTTACTAGAATAAAATATCACTTTAAAGATGCTCTTCTGTGAAGATGTCTTTCTTGTATTTGTTAAAATCATATAAGATTCCTTGGATGATAGGATGGTATGGATAAGACTCTGAATGCTTTGGAACCTACCTCTCCCCATATCATGGAAAATTTCTCAGTGGACTTGGAAAAGAATTGCTGAAGATAGGAAGACATAGATCAGTTGTTGGAAGGAATACCCACACTGACAAGATCATGGATCCCCTGGATTATTGAGTACCAAAGAAGTTCAGAAATGGAAGGTGCTGGTTCCTCTATCTACATGCTGTTCTTTTGAGACCACATTGTCAAAAAAGAGTGCATTCTGGGGGTGAGGGTAGAGTGTAAGTAGAATGGTGAAGGTATTGAAACTATGTCACATATATCAGCTACAGGATCGTGGGATGTTTACTTTGAAAATACAAAGGTTTACAGTTATAATATTTGAAAGTCTATCATATCAAGTGGAATTGAAATTTTTGAAAAGAATTGAATTATTTTATTTGGCTCCAGCACTTAATACTTAGAGAGATGGCAAGAAGTTTCAGAGAAGCATATTGTAGCTTGATGAAAGGAGGAAAACAACAAAGAACAACCATTAGTACTATGTCAAGCTAGCTCAGTGGGTAGTCAGTTACTTTCATTGGAAGTTCTAAAATGGAAACTGGATCACTACTTTTTGGTCTGTAGAGGGGATGTTTTTAGATGTAGGTTAGAGTAGATAACTTCTAAGATCTGTTCCAACTTAAAGATTTTGTGAATTGACTCCTATCTTTAAAATTGTCCCTTCTAGTATACACACACACACACACACACACACACACACACATACACACACACACACATTTAATATACTCTAACCTTGATCACTATTGCTAATAATAAGTTAGAGTTTATATAGTGCATTAGGGTTTGCAAAATAATTAATAAAGATTTTATCATTTTATACCCTTAAAATCTCAGGTAGTAGTTATAATTATTTCCCCTATTTTACAGATGAGGAAAACAAGGCAGAGGTTAAGTGACTTGACTGAGGTCACCCAGCTAGGAAATTTCTGAGACTAGATTTGAACTCAGGCCTTCTTGGCTCCAGTTCCAATGTTCATCATAAGTTCCATTTTGACTTTTCACACAGTACATGCTATAGAATGGAAAGAGTCTAAGTACATAGGTTCCACAATTCACAATGGGAAAAACAGATCAACATGAAAATGTGGTAAGATCTGTTCCATTTCATGTACTACATTGTTTTCTTTTTGGTTTCCTTCTGACAATGTGGTTTTTCTGGTTCTTACTTCAAGTTCTCTGTAGTCTCATTTTCTCCTGAACTTTTTGTTATTTTATGAGGTGATACTGCTGAAATGAAAATTACGAACACTTGGTATGTTTACGTATTCACAAAAAAGTTACTATTTAGTTCCGATCTTATATGTGAATTTACAAGGATAAAGTTTAGAGATCAATCATATCTTTGGTTTAGACAGCCATTTCATTAGTTTCTTCTTTCTTGACTCATTGAACCCGTGTAGATTTCTAATAAAGGTGGAATATCCTTTGGCAGTGCTTCTAGCTACCTTGACCCTTCCAAATTTGCTCCTCTGACCTAGTCTAGGGTGTGGACTTCTGTGCCAGGCTTCTCCCTGCTACCCAGTCTTTTACTTTATGGTGCTTAGAATAAGAAAACCATTTCTTATCTGCTACTTAGTCTCAGGCCTCTTGTCCTGGCTATCTATCATACTCTTCCAATCCTTAGGGGAGCTTTTATCCCTGGGAGCTCTTGCTTCTAGTTAAGTTCCCCACTCCAAACTCATCTTCTTGAAACAAATTCTTTAATAGCTCTTTTTCCTGGCTCTTTCCTTTGAGAAAAGTTGATTTCTTTACCTGTTGTATTAGAGAGGCATCTGGCTCCTCTTCTGTCTGTGTGACTATTAAATAAAAGCTGCCACCACTCTTCTCCCCACTCTCTCCATACTATTTCTAGCAGTTTCCCACGTTTCCTTATTTTCTACTCAAAATCTCCTGTCTCCCTAGGGAACCAAAACTTCCAGTTTATTGACTGAACAGAAAAAGACATACTCTGAACTCTGGATGAGAGGATACCTGTCTGTGGCTTACTGAACTGCCCTATCTACTTTGTGTTCAGGGATGAACTTAGGTTTTACTGGTATACACCTCCAACTACCCACCATATAGGCTTATAGCAGGAAAATGTAAGTACATTAATATCAGGTGATCTTTTACTGTCCTTCCCAGTTTTCCCCTTTTCCCAGTGAGGGCTAGGGTCCACAATACCACAATGACTGAGATCGAAGACTATTGTTACCTGTGTGAAAAGTCTAAAAAACACACATCATTCTCTTTCAAGTTTGCAAATTATTATCTACCACATTGCCTCTAAACCAGGGATTTGTAACATTTTTTTTTTTTTTTGTATCCTAGGCCTCTTTGACAGACTCTGAGAGCACCTTCTCAGGACACAGTTTTTAAATGCATAATGTAAAACCCATAGTCTCACAAAGGAAATCAACTATATTGAAATAGTTTTTAAAATAAATTTAAAAATTTAAAAAAAGTTTGTAGACAGGATTAGAACTCCTATTCTTGGAGAAATCAAGTCAGAATGAAAAATTTAATAATTCTTGATGGCCCTTTCTACTTTTCTTTCTTCAGTTGTCATAGAGGATACTTAGGTATTCGTGGAAAGAGTTTCATATCTATTGCCATTTCATAATCTTAGATTAAAAAAAAGAAGTATGAGAAGTCTAAGAGAGGATGAGTCTAATTGAGAGATGGAATATTAGTGATTTGCCCAAAGGGCAAAGCAAATTATTTTGAGCTGATTTTCAAAATGAAATTTTCTCCTAACAAAACAAATGCTTTCTTTAAGACTATTTTATAATCATCCCCACTAACATATAGGGTATGTACTCTGTGAAGGGCAATGTATTAAGGTTTAACTTTTGTGGATTTGTTTAATATGTTAAAGCAGTGGCTCGCAAATATTTTGTTTTTAGGTCACTTTACATTTTAAAATGAGAATCCTAAAGTTTTTTATTTGTGTTACATATTAAAAACAAATATCATAATAAACATAAAATGTACACATTTAAAATATTTTTGTAAATTCTTTTAAAAATAATGAACCCATTACAAGTTAACATAAATCACCCACTTCATGAAAAAAGAGCAATATTTTCAAAATAAAGCAGCATGGTTTATATATTTTTGTAAATCTCTTTAATGTTTAGATTAATAGAAGACAGCTAGATTCTTCTCTGCTTCTGCATTTAATAACTTCTAATAGACTGCTTTTTAAAAAAAAATATGAAAAGAAATCTGACTTTGCCCATATATATATATATGTATGTACACACACACACATATACATATATATATATATATATAAAAGGAAGTGTATTTTAATAGATAAATCATCTATTATTGTTTAAATAGTTTTGACCTTGAGGAATCCCTGACAGAATCTCAGGCATGTCTAGGGGTCAGGGGACCACACTTTGACAACCTCTGCAGTGGAAGAATAAAGAAAACGAATCTGAAGACAGCAGTGAGGGAATGTGTGTGTGGGGGGACAGGAGAGAGGAGAAACAACTTTGGAAATTAGAACTGCATGCAATAAATAGCAAACATTATCTTTTAGACCATTATGCACAACTTGAAAACTGATGAGGGTGGAGTGGAAATAAAATGGAGGCAGCAGAGGCTTGGGTCTGCCCAAAAGAGCAAGATTTGCTGTGCACCTGATGCCTTAGGGCTTTAGAGAAGGAACATTTTCAGCCCAATTAGCCCTCCATTTCCTTGTTGTTTGGCAGACATTTAGTCCCATAATCTCCAGCAAGAATGATGCATAATTAGTGAAGTGGTGGTGACTCACTTCTCCGAGGTGGTTGGTTCACTGCCTCCCATCTTTAGTGTTTCTAAGAATAGTTGCTTGAGATATGTCTTTTTACAAGAAAGGAACCTAAATTCTTTGTCTGGAAAAATTTCCTCTTGTTTTTGAACTTTCCCCTGAAAACAAAAGCAGAGATGAAGACTTCTCTCCGCCCTTCTTCACCTGGTTCCCTTGATTTCTCTCACTCACAAAAGAGAGCACAAGTACAAACAAAACCAACCACTAGCTGATGCAATGGTGTTATTCCTATCTGTAAAGGCATCCCAGTCTCAGTTGTAAGGTACTCTAGCTTTACATTAATTATATTCATGTTAACAGCACTTTTGTAATTATTGGGGCATGGGGATAAGGGCTGGACTTGTAATTTAATTTGTATAGGGAACTCCTAGTGAAGACCCTCCCTCCACACTTGAATGTAGTTTGAGATCTTTTCTGAAATGGGTAGCTTTAGAAAGTTGCCTCTCTGACTCCTCAGAGATTAAGCAACTTGAACATTGGCAGAAAACCACTATTTGTTATGAACAGGAGAAGTTGATTCCAAGTCTTTCTGGATTCGTAGTCAATGCTTTCACAACTGTAGAAAATGCTTAATAGTAATAATGTTAAAGTCAGAAAGGCCATTGAAACTGGCAAATGTGCTGACTCATGGAACCCAAGATGCTGACACTAACTGGGTAGACATCTGATGGTTTTCTTTAGGATCCTAGGTTGTAATTCATTCAGGCTCATCAATTTGACCTCATTAAAGTTAACTGGAAATATTCTTACCTTACAACTTTAGTCTCAGTTCCTTACTCAATATATTTATTTTCTGTCCTTCCAAAGAAAGAGTGCTCCCTTTCCAAGAGAAAACAGAAGTAAAATAAGGTTTAAGTTGCTTAGTCTTCTCATCTCTAAGTGCTATCTTCTTTCATATATGCTCTATCAACAATTCTTTCCCCTTTTTGGTTCTTCTCTTTTCCCTGATGTAGCTTAAAAGAAAACCAAGCAAAAACACCCATTGACCTTAGCATTCATTGATAGTGACAGTTCATTCTGAGTTTTATAACAGTTTATTCAGCATTGCATCTCTGATGCCCATACCTTGTGTAGGCTGTGCCCCACACCTGGAATGCCTCCCTTCATACCTTCTACTTTTAGATTCTTTAGCTTGCCTAGAATTTGGGATGTCATGTGCCACAGGAAACCCAGCCTCAGCCTTTCAGTTGACAGTATTCCCTCATGCTTCAATTGCTCTTATATTTAGCTATATTACTCTTACATCTCCATTCCCAAATAGAGTGTAAGATTCCTGAGGGTAAGGGTTGTTTAATTTTTAATTTTGTATACTTAGTGACTAGTACAGTGCCTGGCATAGAATTAATACTTAATAAGTGCTTGTTGAATTGAATTTTATTTTCCTCATGTGATTTTGAACACAGACAAACCCCACATGCTGAACTTTTATATTGTTAGCATTTATCTTAAGTCTCATTCTGTACTTTCTTAACGCAGTTCTTGTAAATCTACACCATTCTATTCTATTCATCCTCATTCTTTCATCTTTCATGAAGGTCTTTTTCAAAAACTTCCAGTAGTCAATGAATTTCCTGTGTAGCTCCATCAGTCTCTTTAAGCAGATCTGTCTTTTCCTCTTCATTGGAGTCATTGCTGTTTTTACATTCAAAATATCATTCTTTGGCATGAGGCTTACAAGATACATGTGAGTAGTTCTCTCTCTTCCCTTCTGTTTTCAGTTTCAGGCCATTTGATCAAATTTACGAGACTCCAGGTAAGTGTATTTTTGTTGATCATCTTTGTGTGTCCCTGGTCAGATGTCCCATATGTTTTTCTCTGTTTTTAAGCTGAGGCCCAGAAATCCAAATCTTGTTCTCAGATACTATATCTAAGTTCTGCTATTCATATTTAAAATTTCTTCTTTCTTCTAAATTCTCTACATATATTGAACAACAATAATGATAAATATGTGCATATGCCAATGTCTTCACTTTTCTTGGAACTCCATCCTCCTTAGAAAAACTTTCCAGCTTCCTTCAGGCTATATCATTTTCCTGTATGGATCAGCAGTGGTGGTAGGGCTGTCAAGGTTGACAAGTTTCAGGATGCTCTCCATCAGTTCCTGAACATTTGACTTTTCTATATATATCAGGACAACTAATATCCACTTGGAACCTCCTAAACAAGAAGTCCTCAGTCTTCACTGCTTGTCTTATCTTCTTTAGGCCATTACTGGATGACCTCTTACCTGATTACACCTAGAAGATAGGCCATCATCCCTAGGTATACAAGAGTCCTCTCCTTCCTCAGAGGTTACAGTACTTGCCTTCTCCAAAGAAGAACCTGTCTTTACTTAACAATTAGATCTTCCTGCTTATTGGTATCTTTCCATTTCCATCTTCATGTTGCATTGTTTTGTCATCCAGCATTGGGACACATATTTGGATTCCTTCCTCAGTCTCTTTAGATAATTTTTCTTTGTTATTTTCTTCTTTAAGTACTTCCACAGTTATCATAAATAATAATTCCTTCTTGATAATCTGGAAAGTAGAGATATATTCTTCTAGTCTTTTCACTACTTTTAAGATAGAGGCCTTCTCAAACTTTCATAGGATCATGGATTAATTGACTATTTAATTTTTCCCAGTTACATGTAAAAACAATTTTTTTTACATTTGTTTTTAAAACTGTGTTCCAAATTAAGCTCAAGAAAAATAAAGTAAAAGAAAGAATACTACAGTCTGTATTCAGACACCATCAGTTCTTTCTCTGGGGATGGATAGCATTTTTTCCCCTAAGTTCTTCAAAGTTGTATGGATCACTGTACTGCTGAGAACAGCTAAGTCATTCATAGCTGTTCATGTTACAATATTGTTATTACTTTGTATCCCGTAGATTTCACATTGCATGAACCCGTGCAAATCTTTCCAGGTTTTTCTGAGAGCATCCTGCTCATCATTTCTTAGTATTCCATCTTAATCACATACCACAACTTGTTTGTATATTCCCCAAATGATGGCCATCCCCTCAATTTCTAATTCTTTACCTCCAGAAAAGAGCTGCTATGAATGTTTTTTTATATCTAGGTCCTTTTCCCTTTCATTTATCACTTTAGGGATATAGACCTAGTAGTGGTGTGTGTTTGTCCTTAGTTGCCAAAGAAGATCATGCCATCAGAGAAATGATGACATGACTTGCACTTGACTTTGTTTTGAGTAAGGGAGGGATGTGTAGGTCACCAGCCTCACTTTTCCTCCAGAGCCATCTGAATCCAGTGACCAGATAGTCATCAGGATGACTGGAGATGACCCAGGATGAAACAATTGGGGTTAAGTGATTTGCCCAAGGTTACACAGCTAGTGAGTGTCAAGTGTCTGAGGTGAGATTTGAACTTGGGTCCTCATGACTCCTGCATTGGTGTTTTATCCACTGTACCACCTAGCTGCCCCCTAGTAGTGGTATTGCTAAGGCGAAGGACATGCATGGTTTTATAGCCCTTTGGGCATAGTTTCAAATTCCTCTATAGAATGGTTTAATCAGTTCACAACTCCAACAGCAGTACATTCATCTCTCATTTTCCCCACATCTCCTCTAACATTTTTCATTTACCTTTTCTGTCCTCTTAGCCAATCTAATGTATATGAGGTAATACCTCAGAATTGTTTTAATTTGCATTTCTTTAATCAATAGGGAGTTAGAATATTTTTTTCACATGGCTATAGACAGCTTTAATTATTTCATTTGAAAATTGATTATATCTTTGGATTATTTATCAATTGGAGAATGACTCTTATTTTTCTAAATTTGACACAGTTCTCTATATGTTAGAAAAATGAGGCCTTTGTCAGAGAAACTTGCTTCATTATTTTTACAGTTACTATTGCTAACTGTATGTCCTCCATTCTATTCCCCCTACCACTGTTTATTCCATTCTCTCTCTCCTTCCAACCTGGCCCTCCTCTAAAGTGTTTTGCTTCTGACTATCCCTTCCACCAGTCTTCCCTTTCTACTACCACCTCCCCCTTTTCTTATTCCATTTTCCTTCTATTTTTCTGTAGGGTAAGATAGATTTCTATATCCCATAACTTCTGTATATTATTTCCCCAGTTACATGTAAAAACAATTTTTAACATTCATTTTTAAAACTTTGAGTTCCAAATTCTCTCCCTTCTTCTCTCCACTCTCCCTATAATTGAGAAGGCAAGCAATTTGATATGCTATATATCTATAGTCATATAAAACATTTTCATAATAGTCATGTTGTGAAAGACTGTATTTCCCTCCATCCTTTCCCACCCCTTGTTTATTCTGTTCTTTCCTTTGACACTGTCCATCCTCAAAAGTGTTTGCTTCTGCCTACGCCCTACTTTCACCTGCACTTCTATCATTCCCTTCCTTCTCTTTTTCCCATCCTCCCTACTTTCCTCTAGGGTAAGATAGATTTCCATACTTAATTAATTGTGTATGTTATTCCCTCTTTAAGTAAATTCTTATGAGAATGAGCTTCATTTTTTTCCCTCTCACATTTCCCCTTTTCCCTTCCATTGAAAAAGCTTTTCCTTGCCTCTTTTATGAGAGATAATATACCCCATTTCATTTCTCCTTTTCTCCTCCCAATATATTCCTCTCTCACCCTTTAATTTTATTTTTTAGATATCATCCCTTCATATTCAACTCATACCTGTGCCATCTATCTATCTATCTATCTATCTATCTATCTATCTATCTATCTATCTATCTATCCATCCATCCATCCATCCATCCATCCATCCATCCATCCATCCATCCATCCATCCATCCATCTATCCATCTATCTATCTATCTATCTATCTATCTATCTATCTATCTATCTATCTATCTATCTATCTGTCTCTCTCTCTGTTTCTCTCTCTATCTGTCTGTCTGTCTGTCTGTCTGTCTCTCTCTCTCTCTCTATCTTTATGTATTCCTTCTAACTACCCTAATAATGAGAAAAATCTTATGAATTACAAATATCCTCTTTCCATGTAGGAATATAAAGTTTAACTTTAATAAATTCCTTATGATTTCTCTTTCCTGTTTCCCTTTTTTGCTTTTCTTGAGTCTTGTACTTTAACGTCGATTTTTCTATTTATTTCTAGTATTTTCTCATGTATGCATACAATTTCTCTACATCATTGAATATCATTTTTTTTCGACTCATGGGTTATATTCAGTTTTGCTGGGTAGATAGTTCTAGCTTTTAATCCTAGCTCCTTTGACCTCCAGAATAGCATATTCTAAGCCCTCTGATTCAAATGGCCACACCTTCCAGTGATTCAGTTCCCTGAGGCCCACTTGGGTTTGTTGGGGCCCAGTATGTGCTGGTGCTGCCTACAGTGAACTGTGCTCCTCTCTGAGATTGCTGCAATAGACCTTTCATGCTGACCGTCCAGGTTTTCTTGGGCTGGAAATTTGTTTCACCTTGTCTTTTTTGTAGATTCTTCTGCTCTAGAATTTGTTGACAGTGACTTTTTTACAGGTATTTGGGGGAGAGCTCAGGCAAGTCCCTATCTTTTCTCTGCCACCTTGACTCTATCCCCAAGTTTATGCATTTAGAACCAGAATGATCCTCAAAGTTTATCATAAGTTCAGTCCCTTCCACTTTCGTCTCAGAAAGGTTAAAGTGACTTGTCCAGGGATACACAGCTAATAAGTGGGTTAAATATGATTTGTATCTGTCTTCTTGTCTCTTTAGTCATATGTGTGTGTATGTACAAACTTGATAATAATGAAATTATAAATGTACACTCTCTGTAGATAACTAAAAAATTTCCTTTTCCTCTTTCCTATCTGTAAGAGAGTTCCTTAGTCTATTCTCTTATTTTTGGTTGTTCTCTTGGCTAAAACTTTTGGCTAACTGCTATAGCAAGCTGATTATTATATCTATTTGATATGTGAGCCTCTTATTACCAAGAGCTTATGAGATTTTTTTAAAATTGTGTTGGATGTTGCTTGTTTCTATCTATTCAGGTGCTTTATTTGGCACATTTTTACTTTTATCTTGATGCAAACAAAAGCCACTTAACAAGGAGACATCCAATTTTGTAATTTCCTACTTTGTTCTTTGTTCTCTGGTCTTTGGATATGTCCTTGTATTTTCTGTTTGCTGCACTCTGTGAATTTTTTGACTCTTTACTCAACAAAAGTTTATTTTGTTCCATTCTGTGTTTGAGGTGACTGACATAAAATTTAAAGCCTATGTAGCATTCCCTACTTTAACTTTGTTAAGTGAATTTTCTCTAGGTGTGATCAGATGAGAATATGCTTATTGGGTTCTATAAAATAGAAATGTAATAGGGACCTGAGTTAAATCTACTCCCTTATTAATCCAGAAACTATATGTACATAAACTTTTGCGTGTCTTTAAGAGATCATATGAACTCAAGATGAATGAAGACTATTTATGAATTTTCAATACAGGAAGAATAAGTTAGACTATAATTTTGGTGTATATAACTATCCCAGATAGTTTTGTGTCTGCCATGCTTAGCTTAGTGTCTTGCAAAGAAGAAGAAAAAGATGAACATGATGATGGAAGAAGAAGAAGAAGAGGAGGAGGAGAAAGAACCAGAACAAGAAGAAGAGAAAGAAGAAGAAGGATGAGAAGGAGAAGGAGAAAAAGAAGGAGGAAGAGGAGGAGGAGAACTATGAAGTTTTTAGGGCTTATAAAAAGTTTTTATTAAATAAATATTATCTCGTTGAGTCAGTAAGCATTTTTCATACTGCTTAATATGTTCTAGACCCTATGCTAAGCATGCAAAGAAAGGTAAAAGAGCTTGTTCTCAAGGAGCTCGTAGTCAAACGGGGGAGACAACATACAAACAAATGTGTATAAATAGGCTTTATATAGAATAAATAAAAAAATAAATAGGAAGAAAGCATTAACATTAAGAGGGATTGGGAAATGCTCCTTCTAGAAGGGAATTTATTTGAGACTTGAATGACACCATCTATTTGTCACAGCATATTAGCTTTTAATGAATATTTGCTCTTTGTTTATGTAAGATTCTCCATTCTAGGCCTACTTGGATGCTTCACAATTATGGGAAACTGACTAACTTCTTGAAAGCTCTATCAGTGAAATACAAGCTGTGTAGGGTACCGCCAAGCTGGTCCATAGACCTGGAGATGGACTGTATTTCTGTCATCTGAAGATCAACCTTGCTCAGATAAGAAAAGATCACCTGATAAGAATGACTTTTGGCCACAGAAAGCAACTCAAGCTGTTTAATGTAAGGATGTACCTGGTTTATAATTCATGAAAATCGAAGGTGAAAATGCGTGAGATATTGAAATGCCAAAATTTTTCAGATCAATCAATTAATTAACATTTATTAAGTACCTACTGTATTCCAGGCAGGTCAGGTAGGTGGGGCAACAAATAGTGTCAGCCCTGGAGTCAGGAAGGTTTACCTTTCTGAGTTCAAATCTAGCCTCAGACACTTACCAGTTGTATGACCCTGAACAAGTCACTTGTGTTCTTCAGTTGTCTTATCTGTAAAATGAGCTGGAGAGGAAAATGGCAAACCACTCCAGTATTTTTGCCAAGAAAACCCCAATTAACATTATGGAAAGTTGGACATGAATGAAAAATGACTTAACAACAGCAAAATGTGCCAAGCATGCCGCTAAATGCTAGGGATACAAAAAAAGGGGCAAAAGACAGTCCCTGCTGTCAAGAGACTTACACTCTAATAGGAGAGACAACATGTAAACAAAGATATACAAAGCAAACTATACACAGGCTAAATAGAGAATAATTAAAATTGAATTGAATACAAATTTTAAAAATGAAATATTTCTAGAGGTTTGAACTTTGTAATTGAATATCAAGAAGTTAGGGAAACAATGCACTTCCTAGGGCATAACATACTTCATTCCCTAGGTCCCCAGTCAATCATCTATACCCTGTGCAACTGGAGCAAGTCTACATTTTTTTAAAAATGGCTTTTGAGAACTTAGATTTCTTCCTCTGAAAACGTATTCTTTGACTACCTCATCAATTGGCAAATGGCTTTTATGTTTTATAAATCTATGAGCTATTGTTAAGGTGAAAAGTAACAAGGACAATTTATGGGCCCCAATAATAAAATAACCACCCACTGCTACCCTCAACCCTAAGCATATTAATAGCCATTATTTTGGAAATCAAAACTACAAGTGATAGTTGATGAAGGGAGCCCAGGTGGATGCAATATTATATGTGGATGGAGTGGAGTTCTGCTTTAGTAGAGAGGAAATCAAAGATCTTTTAAAACCGAATCAGAAAAAGAACTGGTAAATAGAAGTATGTATGGAATGATTTTATATATGTAGGTAAAATCATTACAAATATATTATAATATACACTCATATTATACCATATATTACTTATAAGATCGATTTGTTAAAAATAGATATAAATAAATTGGTTATAAAGTGAATATATTATGTAAATATAATATGTAATATAAATATTATATATACACACATATTTATGTCTAATGGTAGCCATCTCTAGGGTGGTGAGAGGGAAGAAGAAAAGAAAAAAGTGAAATTTACATGATAACTTTATTATATATTCAAAAGGAATAACAAGTTGCACATAATAGATTTGCTGTTTCCTAAGAAATCATCTTTTTTTTAAAAAAATTATAGTATGTTATAAAAATGCTCATTTCAGTTCATAAATTAAATAATTTTTAAACAGCTGAATCATGTGTAAGGAATTTAAAAACTGCCCTGGATTATTTTTGATTGTTACATAAAAAAAGAAATGTTTATGTAAGTCTATTTACGGTTTAATGAACAACATTTTTATTTTAAGTTTTTTGTTTGTTTGCTTTTATGTAAACTTTTTAATCTCTGGACATAGTGAAGAACAAAAGATTGTAATTAAAATAGATTTCTTTGTGGACAAAATAGACCAAATTTTAAAAGCATTTTTGTGCCTGGATCTTTAAAAGAAAAGACATCTTTTCAAGTAAAATCGTAGAATTGTAGAGCTCGAAATTCCAGGGGGTAGGCACACTCTTTTAAAGTACATATGCATGGAACTTTTTTTCTTTTGTAGCCAAAAAAAGTGTGTCCTTATCAATGTACTGTTACATCATTAACGCACAAACAGGTTACATATTGTAACCACTGGAGAGCGGTCCCCAGGGTCCCTCACGCTCCGGAAAGCAGAATCCACCCCTGAGCTGCCCTGGCCACGCAGCCGAGAGGAACAGATCTGAGCAGGCTTCAGGGAAGGAATCTCTGGCGGCCGCGAAGGTCTTTCCGCCCACAGACGCTACAGGTCAGTGAGAGAGACGTCTGGGCTGGCCGAGAGGGGAGGGGGATGTCTCAAAGACTTGGGCCCCTCGGGAGGCAGCGGCAGAGGGAGCGGCAGAGGCAGCGGTGGGGGCAGAGGCAGGGGCAGGAAGCGGCAGAGGCAGCCGAAGAGGCAGCGGCAGCAGCAGCAGTGGCAGCCCGGGACTCCCCAAGCAGCAGGCAGAAGTTCAGGTCTCTGCATAAACCCCCTGAGGGAACTCAGCATGGGAGACGGCCCTGCCCCCACCTGAGCACCAGAACTTAACCTCACAGAGGCAGGCAACTGCGCCTGCCGCGGAAAGCCCGGAGACTGGGAAGCAGCATTTGAATCTCAGACCCCAAGCACTAGCTGGGTGGACAGGAATCTCAGAAGTCAAGTAACTGGCTGGGAAAATGCCTAGAAAAGGGAAGAAAAATAAGACTATAGAGAGCTTCTTTGAGTGGGTGCAAATGTTCCCACCTTTCAATTCTGATGATGAGGAAATATTCTTACCATCAGGGAAAGATGTGGAGGTCAGGGCCTCTGTATCACAGACACCCCAGGGGGATGTCCGGTGGGCTCAGGCTTTGGAAGAGCTCAAAAAGGATTTTGAAAATCTAGTTAGACAGGTGGAGGAAAAACTGGGAAGAGAAATGAGAGAGATGCAAGAAAAGCATGAAAAACAGGTCAATACCTTGGTAAAGGAGACCCAAAAAAATGCTGAAGAAAATAACACCTTGAAAAATAGGCTCACTCAATTGGCAAAAGAGGTTCAAAAAGTCAATGAGGAGAAGAATGTTTTCAAAAGCAGAATTAGCCAAATGGAAAAAGAGGTTCAAAAGCTTACTGAAGAGAATAGTTCTCTCAAAATTAGAATGGAACAGATGGAGTCTAATGACTTTCTGAGAAACCAAGAAATCACAAAACAAAACCAAAAGACTGAAAAAATGGAAGAGAATGTGAAATATCTCATGGGAAAAAGAACTGACCTGGAAAATAGATCCAGGAGAGACAATTTAAAAATTATGGGACTACCTGAAAGTCATGATCAAAAAAAGATCCTAGACATCATCTTCCATGGAATTATCAAGGAAAACTGCCCTGATATTCTACAACCAGAGGGCAAAATAAGTATTGAAAGAATCCATCGATCACCACCTGAAAGAGATCCAAAAAGAGAAACTCCTAGGAACACTGTGGCCAAATTCCAGAACTTCCAGGTCAAGGAGAAAATCTTGCAAGCAGCTAGAAAGAAACAGTTCCAGTATTGTGGAAATAAAATCAGGATAACTCAAGATCTAGCAGCTTCTACATTAAGGGATCAAAGGGCATGGAATAGGATATTCCAGAAGTCAAAGGAACTAGGACTCAAACCAAGAATCACCTACCCAGCTAAACTGAGTACAATACTTCAGGGGAAAAAATGGTCTTTTAATGACACAGAGGACTTTCAAGCATTCTTGATGAAAAGACCAGAGCTGAAAAGAAAATTTGACTTTCAAACACAAGAATGAGAAGAAGCATGAAAAAGTAAACAGCAAAGGGTAGTCTTAAGGGACTTACCAGAAGTGAACTGTTTACATTCCTACATGGAAAGACAATATTTGTAACTCTTAAAACTTTTCAGTATCTGGGTAGTTGGTGGGATCTCACACACACACACATGTACACGCATGCATGTGCACATACATACACACATGCACGCACATACAGAGACAGAGAACACAGAGTGAATTGAATAGGATGGGACCATATCTTAAAAGATATTAAGGTAAATGGTGAGAGAGAAATGTAGGGGGAGGAAAGAGGGTGAAACGGAATGGGGTAAATTATATGTCATTCAAGAGGCAAGCAGGAGACTTTTTAGTGGAGGGAAAGAGAGGAGAGCTGAGAAAAAAAAAAACAAGACGTTTACCCTCATCACATTCGACTAAAAGAAGGAATAAAATGCACACTCATTTTGGTATGAAAACCTATCTTACAATACAGGAAAGTGGGGGAGAAGGAGATAAGGGGGAGGGGGGGATGATGGAAGGGAGGGAAATGGGAGGAGGGAGCAATTTGAAGTCAACACTCGGGGAGGGACAGGATCAAAAGACAGAATAGAAACAATAGAGGGGCAGGATAGGATGGAGCGAAATACAGTTAGTCTTACACAACACAACTATTATGGAAGTCATTTGCAAAATTACACAGATATGGCCTATATTGAATTGCCTGCCTTCCCAGAGGGAACGGATGGGGAGAATTTAGCACTCAAAGTTTTAGGAACAACTGTTTAGTATTGTTGTTGCTACTAGGAAATAAGACATGCAGTTAATGAGGAATAGAAAGTCATCTGGCCCTACAGGATAAAAGAGAAGAAGAGGACAAGAAAAGGGAGGGATGATAGAAGAGAGGGCAGATTGGTGATAGGGAAAATTAGAATGCTTGGTGTATTGGGGTTGGGGGAGGGGATAAAAGGGGAGAAAATTTGGAACCCAAAATTTTGTGGAAATGAATGTACAAAGTTACATAAATAAATTTTTATTAAAAAACAAAAAACAAAAACAAAACCATGTGTACCCTTCAACCAACCAGTACAACTACTAGGTGTATATCCCAAAGAGATATAAAACAGGTAAGGGACTTTGCACAAAATATGTACAAAAATATTTATAGCAGCTTTTAGGGGTGGCAAAAATTGGAAATTGAGGGAATGTCCCTCATTTATGGAATGGCTAAACAAGCTGCTATGTATGATTGTGATAGAATACTCTTATGCTATAAGAAATTGCTAGCAGGATGCTCTCAGAAAAAACCCTGGGAGTTTTATAGGAGCTGATGCAAAGTGAAGTGAGCAGAAAAAGAGAAGAGTGTTTATGGTAACATCAATATTATATGATAATCTTAGCTATTCTCAACAATACAATGACCCAAGACAATTCTGAAAGACTTACGAAAAATGCTATCCACCTCCACGGAAGAGACTGATGGAGTCTGAATGCAGGTTGAAGCATACTTTTTCTTTAGTTTTCTTCTTTTTTTTTGCATTTTAAAAATATTACAGCATGACTAACATGGAAATAAGTTTCACTTAACTGCACATGTATAACCTATATATGGGGCAGCTAGGTGGTGCAGTGGATAGAGCATCAGTGCAGGAGTCAGGAGGATTTGAGTTCAAATCTCAGCTCAGACACTTGACGCTCACTAGCTGTGTGACCTTGGACATGTCACTTAATCCCAATTGCCTCATCCTGGGTCATCTCCAGTCATCCGGATGAATATCTGGTCACTGAATTCAGATGGCTCTGGAGGAGAAGTGAGCCTGGTGACAGGCACAGCCCTCCTTCACTCAAAACAATTTCAAGTGCAAGTCATGTCACCATTTCTCTGATGGCATAGTCTTCTTCGGCAACAAAGGATGAACACACATAACCTATATCAAATTGCTTGCCTTCTCAGTGACAGGGAAGTGAAAGAAGGAAAAAAAATTGGGGCTCAGGTTTTTAAAAAAATGAATGTTGAAACTTACTTTTACATGTAATTGAGGAAAAATAAAATATTAAATTTAAAATACTACCTTCCATTTATACAGTGCTTTAAGGCTACTAAAATACTTGTCTCATGGCAATCTTTGTGTACAGTATGTAATTCTAATATTATTATCCCAATTTTGCAGAAGACATAACTTAGTCTCTGAGAAGTTTAGTGATGTTTATGTGATGAGTTATGTATCTGGGACAAAATCTGAAACCTGATCTCCTGATTCTATGGAATGATATCTCTTGTCTATTTTCTCATTTTACAAGGAAGAAATACAAACTTGGATTAAGTAGGAGCCAGTGATGCTATTTAAAAACATATTTTTGGTGATTTTGAATAATTTAATTTTCCCCTTGATTAAAATTTTCAAGTGTACCTTAAGACCAACAGGGGTGAAAAGAAGGGGAAAGGAAGAGAAAGAGTTTAGATCCTCTACCACAAACAATAGCATTATTTATCTCTACCTATTTAATATCCTGAACTAGTAATTGTCCAAATTTAGAGTATGGCCATGATTTCAGAGAGTAAACAGAACTGTGCCCAGAATCTGTTGAGCCATGCAGCAATAAGTGTAAATTTTTCATCTTCACTCCATTAAGCATTTATAATAAAGTGTTTCATTTATCTTTGTCACTGACAGACACCATACTCTTTCTTTATTTTTTTTTGGTTATCGGGCATTCAAGGCACATACACGGTTTCTCCATACCATGGTGCAAAATAATATTCTCAATTATTTCTCCTAGGAGGATTCAGTTTGTATGGTCTAGTTGACTTTTTTTTAAAAGAACAATTTTCCTTGTAAATACATTGTTGAATTTCAACTAACGTTTCTGTGTGACCATTGATTTCAGCTCTCAGTTTCCTCATGGGTAAAATGAGAAGACTATAATGTTGCACCAAACCCCCTACCACCAAATATTATGATGGAAATCTGCAACAATCCTTCCCCTCTCCCATTTCCTCCTACCTCATTATTGTCTTTGCAAAAGAAAAAGAAATCACGTTAATCTCATGTTTTCCTTTTGAATGTTGAGTTTACCTTCCCTTTTATATTAAACATTCTTAAAATACCATTTATTTGTTCTTGCTCAGTACTTTATTTTTCATAGGTACTTTGCACATTTTCTATAGGAAAGAGGAAAAAAAACCCTAGAAAATCTTGTGAGAATGGATCAAAGTCTCAAAGAGTAGCAGAACAGAACAGCACAGAATGATCTACCTTGCTACAACTTGATTTCAGCAAGATCCCACAGGCTTTACATCCAAAAATAAAGCAGAATTCCAATTCCTGAAGTCTGTTCAGTTGCTTCATCTGGAAATAAAGGGATGCTAGAAATTCACTTTTTTGTTCATTAATCAATGATTAGAGGAAAGGACCAGTAAACTTTGGGTCACAGAATGATGATTAAGGTAAAATTAAACTGTTTTAAAGTCTCTTTCAGCTTTCAAAGTCTTTGATTCTATATGTCTACCAATTCCACTACTTTCTCCTCCCTTTCCAAAGAGCAAACAAAGAAGCAACCATAAAAAGACAGGTCAAATAGCAATAATGTTGAAAAAATTTTCTAGTATTGACTGGAAATTATGAGAGCATGACCAAAGATGCCACTGTATATGGGCACATTATTTGAAACCAAAGATACCACGAATAATAGTTATTAATGTTTTGTTATTATTTAATGTTAACTTTTGTTTTTTCTACCACATTTTCCCTTAATTTCACTCTCCCACTCCAAGTTTCCTTTGAACTAATAGAAACATTATTTTTCCAACAAAACCAATTGTTCTTTTGCCCCCCCCCCCTCCACTTTCTACCTTTAAAAGAAGGTATATTTCAGTGTCAGTTCTCCAGGACTGAATCTGCTTATTACAATTCACCTGAATTTAACTGTCTGTTATAGATATTATTTATTATAAGTTAAATTACTATATTCATTAAAATATTCATTCCTATTATATTGTATACAGTGTTCTCTTGCTTCTACTTTCCTCAGAACAGTTCCATTTTTCAGATGATTTAAGAATAGTAATCCATGCTTCCTCATGTGACTATCAAAACACCACTATATAATTTATACATTTATTCTTTTAGTAAAAATTCATTCAGTCCCTCCATTTGCCTAGAACTATGTGAAGAACCATGATTTCAGAGTATGCTGCCCTACAAATAGGTAAAATTTAAGACACATGTAGTGTTTCAAAATCATCTGAATAGAAATCTTAGTTTACCACCAATGGAGGCAAGTAATCAATTCAACAACTTCCCTAAGAGATACATAGATAACTTGTGGAGAATGAAGAGTTTTGTCACATCACTATTGTAAAGTACACGTCCATTAGTGGATCAGTCTATAGATACACGTTTATATGCTACAGCTAGAGATAAAACTGAAAGTACTTTCCTATGGACAAGCCTGAATTTGAGTCCAGACCTGTGCCCTCTCAATCAGTTAGAAAATTATCTTCAGAATAGGCTATCTTCCAAAGCAATCTTACATTAATTTCCATCACTGTCATTTGCACTCATCATTGTAACTTCAGAGAGATCAATGATATTCATTGATACAACAGAGAACATTTTTCCTTTCCCTTATTAATCAGTGCTAACCATACCAAACCAACCTCATTTCCTAATCTTTAGCTTCTGGTTTTCATTGTGCTTATTTTCTTCTACATGGAGGTCTTGCCTTGGCCTTAGAAGAGACTTTCTGCACAGCTATTAAATTGTGGGATATTCTCTTATTCCAGACTCTCATGTAGTGATGTCTCAAGACAATCTATGGATGGTAGAACCAAATTAGAACTTGTACTCTAATGGTCAGTAAGCATAGCTTTGATGTTGATCTGGCATCTAATTTTGACACAGTGAAGAATGAAGAGTTGCATATTATCATGAATAGTAAAATTCAATGCAACAATATACTTCCCCAGCCAGCACTTTAAAAGAAGTCAAATCATCAATCTTAGATACAATGACATAAACATACAGCAACTGTATTTCTGGCCTTCATTTCTATGGACATGTAACCTATCAGAAAATACAATCATAAAAGCTCAAACCACTGTTTTTCTGATGAAGATAAATGACTGTGAGTCATAGAACAGCATTATCTTTGAAGAGTTAAAATGACAAATAAAATAAAGGACAAAAAATATGTGCAGTTGCTATAAGAAGGCCAACATTTCCCCAATCAATCAACACGCATTTATTAAGCACTTGATATGTGCCAGACATTGTGCTAAGTGCTAAGTACTATCCTAAGCCAGCAACCTCCAAATTAAAGCTGCAAAAAAAAAAATTACTGAGGATATGCATGACTAGAAAAAGAGATAGCTCACAAAATGTGGATGAGAGACAGTAAATTCAGAGGGAACATTATCATCTTGAGATAGCAGAAGAAAAGAGGCTCTACCACTTTGGAAAGATCTTATATGGAGAACTGATGGGAAAACATGAAAAATAATTATATTAGATGACTAATAGTTGAAGGATTTCATTTGAAATCAGTATAAAATAAGCATTTCAGGAGAGAATAAAGTTAAACCACATCTTCATGGTAAATAAAAGATGTTTAACTATAATATCAGTTCAATGTTTGAAATCCAACTCCATTTATCTAATACATTTTAATAACTTTTCTCTCATTTCTTAAATTACTAAATTACTTAATTTACCTTGGATCTACTTTTCATATACACTTGTTCTAAACTAGGTGTAGGCAAACTATGCTCCAAAGGCCAAATACTGACCACTTGTTTTTGTATAGCTAGAAATCAAACTTTGTTTTTTTCATTTTAAAATGATTGTTAACTTCTCTGGCAGCTGTATGAAAAGAGGGGGTGGGCAGTTTTTGGTCCTGAGGGCAAGGGCTGCTCCAGATAAACTGGACTACTTCTCTTTTCCCAAATATCACTGTCTTTTTTTAGTGACTTTGTTCACACCATTTCCTTTGCCAGAATGTCAATCTACTCTGACTTTGCTGATGCAATAGCTATCCATGGTCTTGATATTAGTGACTGTCATTTTGTCATATAACATTTTAGGGTTATGAAGCAAGGACTTTATATACATTAGCTTATCTGAAGCTCATAATAACCCTGTGATATAAATGTAACCATTTTACAGATGAGGAGATTGCTGATTAGAGACAGTAAATAATTTGCTCATGGTCAAATACCATCAGGTAGAGACTACATAACTGTGAAGCTATTTAAATGATCAGCCCACATAGTATATAATAGGGAACATAACGAAAGCTAAGGGGATAAAAATATTGGACCTTATTAATTTTCCCAAGAGACAATTAAGGCAACATAAAATCTAAGTGAAAGTTTCTACTTCTTAACTCATACATCTCTTTATACAGTTTTTACTGTATTTTTGGTTCTCCATTTTGTTTTATAATGGCATATTTTCCCTACTAAACTGCAGAGTTCTTGGGTATAGCAGGAGTGCTTTCTTGTAAGTCTCCAATAGCATTTAAAATACAAACTTGTGTGTCAACAAAGACTTACAATGTGCCTATGCTAAAGTTGGGGATAAAAAGAAAGGCAAAAATAGTCATTCCCCTCAAGGTACTTGAATTCTAGTAGAAAGAGACAACATGAAAATAATGATATCTTACATAATCTTAATAACAATTATTGATTATAGCTAAAATTTATATAGTGCTATAAGTTTTACAAAGCATTCTCATATTATCTTCACAAAAACACAATGGGGAGGTGTTCTCCCCATTTTGCAGAAGTGGGAAACTGAAATGGATAGAATTTAAATGACTCTCTCAAAGTAGTACAGCTAGCAAATATCTGAGGCTAGATTAGAACTCAGGTCATCCTGAATTAAGGTCTAGCATGCTATCTGCTATGTCACAGAGATTTATGCAGTGTAGATGGAATGTCATATGGAATGAGATGGCATTAGAAGTTGGAGGAATGGGAGAAACATAATACAGAAGGCAAAATGTGAGCTTTGAGGGAAATGAGGGCAGTAAAAGCCAGAGGTAATGGGACATTGATTGTAGACATGGAGGACTGCTAGTGCAAAGGGCCTGTGAATAGAGATGTAGTGTCATGACAGGAGCACAGATGGGCTTGTGTAGTAATAAAGTGGACTGCAAGATTGGTGAAATGGAAAGAAACAAAATTATGAAGAACTTTAAATAGGGAAAACTGGTAGCCACTGGGGTTTATTGAACGGAAGTGAAGAACTGTTGAGACTTGAATTTTAAAAACAAACTCTTTGACATTTATCTGAGTAATAGACAGATGGGAATGAGGAGAAACATGAGGAGGGAAAACGTGGTAGAAGGTTTTGCAATAGTACAGTGAGAGGTGATCAGGGTTTGAATTAGGGTTGTGATTGTGTGATTGTGTGAGATGTAGTGAGGGTGGAAATGTTAAGATTTGGTAATAGAGTGGATATTCAAGGTGAATGAGAGTGAAGAGTCAAGGGTGACATTGAGTTGGTGAGTCTCGGTGACTAGGAAGATACTGGTGTTCTCAATAGTGATACTTTTGGAATACGGAAGGGCATGTGTAAGAGTGGGGAGAAGATAATGAGAGAATATAATAATTACTGAACTGACTTTTTCTGCCCTTGTATTTAGTGGCCCTTTAAAAACCTTTAAAAAAAACCTTTAAAAGCATTTCATAAAATTTCAGTACAATATGAGCCTCCTAAAGGCAAGAATTATTCAATTTTGCATTGGTATAACAGTTACTCCAATGCTTTACTATGATATGTAGCTTACCCTTGAATTTTGAAGGTTACACTAGTAAAGTAAAACCTCTGGAAGGTTCTACCATATCATCCTGGAATAGCTTTGAATACATTCCTGGAATTGAATTGATTTTGCTCGCTAAAGATTGGCATAGCTACCTAGAAAGGGGTTCATCATTAATATACTAGTCACTTAGTGAAACATTCTTGGACCAAGGAAATTGATAAAATGAATAATTCAAAATGTCATTCAGTCTTATGCACGTACCTTTCTGATTATGCAGTGGTAGTATCAGAGGAGCAAAAATGTGAAAGAAGGTGTTAAGAATCTGTTTCTAGATCATCTGTAAACTTCAGCTTAGTTGTCAGTACTATGAAAGTGAGCTACTTGTCCATTGACTGAGTGGACATAATGAGTGGAGGAACTGAATCTTACAAATTTTGACATTTCCATTGTAAACAAAAGCAAAAGATAGAAGAAAGTTCCAGTTAAATGGAATAATGGCTCATAGGTTCTTCTTGGAAAGATAAATAAAGGAGTTGGATTTTATCATATGTTTAAAGGAAGCAAGAAACATCATTTTATGGGATAATTTTTCATCTTATTTTGCAGTGCTCATGACAAGCAGTCACAAAAGAACCACTATTAAAATGCAGTTTATGCTTTAGCAACTGTTACAGAGGGTGAAATGATAAATGAATTCTACAAAGAACCCTGGAAGACCTTCTAATTAACTTAAGCCTTAATAATTGGTATGGTTTCAATGCAATCATGAGACTAGTTGAGAAAAGAAAAAAATGGTAGAAAATAGGGGTGAGGAAATAAGAAATGAAAGAGACCCAAGATCTGTGGACTACGCAGGCGTCTTACACTTAGACATCATAGATACTTTCTTAGAGAAAAGAATTAAATAATTCTGGGCATATAAAACATTGAGCAATATCACAAAAGATGAAATTGATTACATTCTCAAAAATATAAAATTGCTCATTGTTTAATGTGAGAGTCATTCTGGAATCAGATGTCTGTGCCCAGTAAGATGACTGGTATTTTTTAGAGTTAAAATAAAAAATAATTCAATTAGAAGAAAGAAAGAAGAAAAATATAAGGTAAGCAATTAAAATAAATTCATCCTGATCTATTTAAACTAGTTATTGATGCCAAAAAGTGAGACATGGATAGAATGAAGGACACAAAGGGTAACAATTCATACATAATCTTAACTGATTTTAATCAATTGCTATACTGAGGAAAAGGAAAGTATGCCAAAGCTCCTTAGCAATTATTTGATTTAATTGTCAAGCAGAAAGGCAAGATAGCCAAAAGGTAGTAAGTCTTACAGAGGACAACTGGTGATTGTGAGCAATATATCTCATAAAGCATATGAGACTAAGCGGAGAGGAAAATCAGTAAAAAGAAAGTTTAGTGAGAGACTCAATTAAACAAAGTCACCCTAAGGCTATTTAATGATGAAAATAGAAAGAGGACAACAGACAGTAAGGTTGAAAGAAATTTATAAAGAGATTTAAAACAAATTCTTTTCGCTATTAAGGATGGTGAAGGTCTAAGGCATAGAGGGGGTGGGGTGCAGCAGCACACTTCAGATTCCCTCTCCACCCAGCTGTTACAGCTGTTACATGTATTGACTCATACCCTACTGATTCTCATTCCAAAAGGCCCACATTCTCCATCCTCTCTGCCCTTCCTTACTGCAGTCCTGATGCCAGATCTGTCCTTGGAAGTCAGATATCCTCCAGAGGCTCAGCTGACATCTAGTTCTGAGGATGCTATCCTAGGGTTTTCTCTGCCTCCTTCATGGACTCACCTGTCTTTTCTTTGTATTCCCTGAACGTAGCATACAGGGACACTTTTACTAAATATCCCAGAAAGAGTTGACTTTCAAGGCTCTGCTTCTGATTCATTAACAGCCCCTGGAAATGCATTGCATGTCAACAATGAAGGCTTTTCAGAGCGCTTCATATGCTCCTAGTGTAGGGAAAGTTATGGATCTACCAAAGAGCTTTTCCAACATTATCAGGCAGTCCATGACTTTGATAATGATCCAAGTCATAGAGAAGAGGGTCTAAAATAATGTAATACTACTCTGATAAGATGTCATAGATCTGGCTTCACCGAAGGAAGAAAAAAGGTACTCAGAAGAGTCAAAGAAAGAGAAAAATTACAAGAACAGCTAAAGCAAGAATTCAAACCTGATAGATTGGCATCAGCAAAATTCCAGTCATTGAAACAACAATTAGATGAAGCCCAAACAGAAAATTTTAACATTAAGCAAGTGAAAGACTTATTTGAGTGGAAAATTAGAAATTACAGATATAAAATCAAAATTGGATGAAGAAAAAGGATCTTCAAGAAGTTGCTGAATTTCAGGTGACAAGCTTGACAGAAGAAAAGAAAGGGACAACTGTAACTCAAGATCTAAATAAAGACTGTGTTACTTCAAAGATTTGGTGTAGAAGATAGCAGTGTATTAAAGAAAGAGCTAGTCCAATGAATAAACATGACTCTGGAGCATGAGAAAGAATCCAAAAGGAGGAGAGAAAGTTGCAAGCTGATTGTGCTAACTTAAAGGCCACAACAAGTTAGCTAAGAAGTGAACTTACTAAAACCCCCAAGGAAGTTTCTACGTATGTACAAGAGCTGCAGAAACTACAAAATTCAGTTAATGTGTTAACTCAAATAATTAAAATTTGACTGAAAATTTCCTGAAGTAACAAAAATTATACTCAGAGGGAAAACAAAAGGAAGCATGTGCTTACAAAAGGAATATTCAAGCAAATTTTCATTAAAAACAACTAGATGGTCAAGAGCTTCCCTTAAAATTATTTTCCTCAGAAACCTCACTACAGAGGTTACAGAAAGTTTGTTGAAAAGGAGGAGGAGGTGACCTAAAATCTCAAGGAAAAATTGTCAGAAGTTGAGAGCAAGTATCAGCATCTCAAGGTGAAATTCAAACAACTCCAGCAACAAAAAGAGAAAGAAAAAAATAGAATGGTGAAGCCATGCCCCTTGAACTTGAACATCACAGTTCCAAATGTGCTTTTATAGAGAGGGTAGAAATTTTGCTAAAGAAAAGAAAAAAAGAAAGACATATAGATCAGACCAATTTAATTTAGAAATTTATAATAATTTTAAACTATCAATTTTCAAAGTATATTTGTAAAGGAAGAAATCAAAGATAAATAAAAAATAATTAGACCTTATGAATTCCAAAAAAGACAATCAAGAGAGCATAAATGAGTATTAGAATTGGCTTCTATGCCTACTTTGTCATCTTTGCAACATTTTTTGAGTATAATCTATCCTGATTGTATGTTTGTCCTTCATTGCCAAAGAAGACCATGCCATCAGAGAAATAACGACATGACTTGTGCTTGCCTTTGTTTTGAGTGAGTGAGGGCTGTGCAGGTCTCACTTCTCCTTCAGAGCCATCTGAATCCAGTGACCAGATAGTCATCAGGATGACTGGAGATGACCCAGGATGAGGCAATTGGGGTCAAATGACTTGCCCAAGGTCACACAGGTAGTGAGTGTCAAGTGTCTGAGGTGAGATTTGAACTCAGTTCCTCCTGACTCCTGCATTGGTGCTCTATCCACTGTACCACCTAGCTGCCCCAAGTATAATCTATACCTAAATATTAAATATATCTGTGATTAGGATGTAAGTAGGGAAAAGACTGACTTTCTCAAGCAATGTTTCACATTTAAAGATGTGGCAAATATATCTACCTTTACACATTATTTATTGACTCAAAAGGGATGTATTAGAGTAAAATATCACATTAAAGTATCTCATCTAATAAATCATCTCCCATTCATACATCAGAATTACACAGAATTCTCTAAAATATATAACAATAAGGATGATTTTGTTCAATGACCTGATGATCATTAATATCAGTCAAGGTACATACTAGGAAGATATATCCTTGCCAAGTGTTCAACACTCTTTGGGATCCAACACAGGATCCAAATCAAGTATCTATTCCCTATTGTTCATGCTGAAGTCAAGATTATCTGTACACTCTTGCTACATAAAGAGAAAGAAAGGGAGATCCCTAACTTTTATGTAGACAAACATATGGAAAAGCAAAGCTAAGAACTGAACAAGATAAGTAAACATGAATAGGTTTTGATATGAATTATTGAAGAGGACATCTAGGTCAATGAGGGCATACTTCCATTTCAGTAGTTTAGTCTCCCTAATGTCTAGCACAGGTCTTTACATAGTAGGCACTTCACAAACATTTCTTCACTTGAATGAGGATGAAAACCACAGCTTTTTTTTTACTTCCTTCATACTTTCCATTGGTTTTAGATTTTGATAAAAACAAATAAGATAACATATGATACTTGGAAAGAGGTGTAGCTTATACTACCAAAAATGATGACTTACTTAAACAGATTCTAGGAGTGCCACAATCCCTAAAATAGAGATTTCTAGTAGAATTACTAAGATTAATAGTAGAAATTACTAGATATTATCAGTAAAATAACCTTGGACCTCTTAAAGTTGAGAGACACACATGGTAGCATTCACTCTTTTCCCAGAACACTAATGTAAGGTCATCCCTAAGAGAGTATTGGTTGGTCAGTGCTGCCTGTGAGCTGAAACTGTCTCTGCAATCTGGGTTGCTCTGCCTGGGTGTGTTACATGTTTGTAACAGCAAGTTCCCTAGAATACCCAGGATGACCTGTTAGTTCAGGTTCTTGAATATGCTTTTCTTAGAGGAAAGCAACTTTTATGGGGTCAGCCATCTTACTTTAATCAAAAACATCTATCATTCACTTAGTTTAGGGGAAAAGGTCAGCACCCTGAACTTCAGAGAAAATACAGACAGAAATTACAGAGAAAATAGCATAAAGACCAGAAGATAGGCCTTCCAACTGTCTGACCATAAGTAATACATACATCACAGATCAACATACAGATCCAACTGTCTGACCATTACATACATACATAGCTTCCAGAGAGAGAAGCACCAACATCTGGGTTTTCAAAGCCTAGGGGCTACTTAATAGCTACCCAGAGTCTCATTTGGCCAAATCACATGAACCTTCTCCCAATGAGTGAGCCCCAAAGCAAAATCTCACCTCACAGTATATAGAGAGCCAGAAGATACCACAATACATATGCTTTAGTGTCTAATTACCAAAAAGTGTGAAAATATTCAGGCAAGCAAGCCTACCCTAAGCAAACTTCCCTTAATGGGCCCCACTAGTGAAGCCTGTTAAATGGGCTGGGAAGATCTTAAATTCCATTAATATTACAGTGCTTCAAAACTAAAACTCAGGAGAAACCTGTGTGTAATAATCTGCAACAGCAACAAACATGTAGGACCCAGTTGTTAAAAGCTAATTTGTTGATGTTAACTCATGTTTGCTTCTTTGTCACCCCATTTGGGGTTTTCTTGGCAATGGTTAATACTGGAATGGTTTGCCATTTTCTTCTCCAGCTCATTTTATAGATGGGGAGACTGAGGCAAACAGGGTAAGGGACTTGCCCAGGGTTCCACAGCTAGTAAGAGTCTGAGGCTGAATTTGAAGTCAGGTTTTCCTGACTTCAGGCCCAGAGTACCTGACTCTGCTTGGGCAAGTCACTTAACCTCATTTGCTTCATCTCCAGTTATCATGATGAATATCTCGTCACTGGATTCAGATGGCTCTGGATGGGTCTATTCAACAGAACTTGAACACAAAACTGATTGGACTAACTAAACCAGTCTTCTTTTGTACCTAGTCTGCTCATAGTTGGTGTAATCAAAAGAAACTTGGATCTACTTGCCTTACACTGGTACAGCTTTCATTTGTTTTCCTTGATATAAAACTCCATAGACCTGGATCACCCTAAGCCTTGTAGAAGCAGTCTGTAAATTTCCAGTCAGGGGTGGTTGCCTAGCACTGCTGAATGTATTGCTTCATATCTTTGAACCAAAGTCATTACTGAAATTCTCTAGCTTCTAAGGTGGTTGGGCACCCTCATCCTTGAGAAGCTTTGTCCACTAAATGTGTCTATGTATCATCAAATATATTCTATATTTCAATTAACTGAGTGGAAGGCTCTGTCTCCTACCTGAAATTAAGTACTAAACTGACATAGATAGCTAGATTTCAAAAGAAGTACCTGGATATTCCATGCATGGCATAGCAAACACACAGTGGTGGGGAAGTGAAGGGTGTATAGTGAACATAGCAAACACCAAGGTTTAACTCAAGAATATAGTACACAGAAGTAAGGAATATGAAATAAGTCTAGAAATTTAATGGATTTTTAAATACCTTAGACTCTTGAATGCTATACTAAGAAGGTTGGGATTTATTTGATAGACCATAAGGAACCATTAGAGGGGTTTAAGCAGAGAAATAGCATTGAAAGATCATTCCTCATTTAAATGTACAATTTCAGCTAATATCATAGTCAAGAAAATTAGCAGCAAGTTATGAATAACCTCACAGATTTGTGCGAACTCAAGGCTCTTAGTCCCAATTTTTCTATTTTTTTTTTCTTTTTTAAAAAATTATTTTGAAACTGAGTCTATTATCTCATCAAGCCTAAAGTTGCAGTGACCATTCACAGACCCAGTCCCACTGTGGTATTTAGCACAAAAGCTTTGTTCTGTTCCATTTCTTAACTGGGATGAACTTCTCCTTAAGGTAGCCTTGTGGTCATCTGCTCCCAGGAGCTGACCATACTGGTATTGGACTTAGTGTGAATGCCAAATTGGTTCAAGCCTTACAGCAGCTCAGAAATCCTGAACTCAAGTGATCCACCAGCTTTAGCATCCCTGGTAGCAGGTATTAGAGTAATGTGCCATCATATTCAGTGATCCAGTTTTCTAAAATTCTTCTATAGGACTACTGTATATTACAAAAGCAAGTCATGACATTCTGTGCTATAATTTGCCTTTATTCATTTTATTTCAAATTTGGTAATAGAGTGGAATAGTGCGTTCAGATATATACTTTAAGAAAACTAATATAGGAGTATGAAATATGGATTTTTTTGAGGGAAGGGAAGAACAAAGATGGAAAAATCAGTTAGGAGGTATTGAAATACTCTGAGCAAATAGCAATCACAGCCTGTCCTAGGGTGGTGACATTGGGAATAGAAATAAAGAACTGAATGAGTAAGTTATTTTGAAAAGATTGGCATTTGATTAGGTATTGTGGAAGAAGGAAAGGGAATAATGAAAGATAATATCAAGGTTTCACATTTAGATGCTTGGGTAAAAGGAAGAAATAAATAACTCCTTTATTTATACTGGAAAGAGTGACATGTTAGATTTACAAGTTGTTATTGAAACCAGATGAAAGAGTGGTCTGGATTTGTAGTTTCTTCGGTTGAGGTAAATCCTATAGGGAAACCCCTTCTACCAACGCAGATTGCAATTACTCTTCAATGTATACACTTAGTTATGCAGATCACTAAAGGGTAAGATGACTAGCTCACAGCCACACAATATGTATTAGAAGTGCGAAAACCCAGATGACCCCAAGGATAGCTTTAGCCGCTCACTATACCTCACTACCTTTTCATTTGCATTGTTGACTTCATCATCTTCATCACTATTACCACCAACATCAATCGTTTATGGGAGAGAAGGAGGCAGGACAGTGGTTAATAAATGGATAATAAAGAATGGAGTAAAGAAAAAAAGGAGATAAGAAGAAAAAGGAAGGGAAAAGAGATGTTTTCTCTTTTTGTCTTATTTTTTAAATCTAACCCATAATTTTATTAGCACAGAGATCTCTCAGTGATGAATTTCTAACTCAGTTCTGTAAATGCTCTGAACCTTACAGCTTTAGCAGGTATTCTGGGGAAACTTAGAGGTCAAGTTATTCACCTAAAATGACCCATCCATTACATGTCAAAGGCAGGGTTTGAAACCAGGTGATCCCAGATAAAACCACGGTAGGAAAATTATCTTTACTTGGTCCAGAAATTCACTTATAATCTATAGAATAACACCTAAACACTATATAGCTGTATTACCACACACAGAATTCAGATGACTTCAAGAGGAGAAAGGAGAAAATAGCTTTAAAAAGACTCATATTAAATACATGCCTTTTCTTTTACAATATTTTGTTTTTGTTATATATTTCAATGGATCTTTAAAAATAACCAGACTATTAAAGGAAAGTCTTTTTTTCTTACCACTTTATTTTAAATGTATCAACTTTCCCAGGAATGTCTCACACATTCTCAATGTGTGAGGTTCTTTCTCTGTGGCGCAAAGGTCTTTATGAAAACATCAAGACAGTCAGTGGATTTTGTTGTTCATTAACAGATAACTCTGACATTCAAACTACACTATAGCCTAAGCACAATTCCTTAAGTCAAGGTTGCTGTCTAATGTACTAAATTGCTCACATGTTAAGGTAAGATTGCTGTCTTCTTTTGATCCCCATTCGAATTCTTGTCTAGTTCCACTTGTGACATTTTTGTACTATTTAAATGCCAGATGACAGCATAATCAATTCACTACCACAGTAGACAGGCTCATCACAATTTACTCGATTGACTATGTGAAAGGAATAGATGACAACTATTGTATGGTGAACATAGAAAATGAACTGTATTCAAGAGACTAAGAGGAGCACACCTTGCATGAAAAGTTAGCTGATGTGCTTTAGGCTTATGAAACTTTGTCTATGTTATTTTATTTCATCCTAATAAAAACCTTGAAAAGTAGATGCTACAGTATTATTATTTCTGGTTTAGAAATGAGGAAGTTAAATAGCTGTAAGGTTAAGTGACTTGCTATGATTAGAAAGTTAGAGGTAGAATACACTCCTATGTCTGCTAATAGAATGTGGACTCTGACAGGTCCTATAAACTGAAAAAGCTTTTAGTATGACTCTGGTAATAAACTGTGGGTCTTATATCCAAGAACCATTCCAACTAAGCTTAAAAGATCTCATCACCAGCAAGTTGACTACTATGTATTATTTTTAAAAGGCTATAGGATCTCATGGATCTCATGGAGACCATCTGGTAAAGTGGGGAGAAATTACAATCTATATAAGTAGAGAGAATAACCATACTGTTGAAATCACAAATCTTTTAAAGTTTTACAGAAGGCCAATAAGGACAGAATGATGGGAATTGGTCTTAAAATTTAGGAAGATATGCTAATGAATAATATTTTATTCAGCAATGTGAAATTGTATTTCCTTTCTTAGGTTTGTGGAATCATAGAATTTTGTTACTTGAAATACTTATAGATTATATATATCAATTTCATTTTACAGTCTCCTCATTGTTTTCTAGGTGAAGAAATAAGCAACTAGCAGGTTAAATTTCCTTCAAAATCAGTCTTTCAACAGGTATAATGATAAGCTATAAATAGTTTTCAACACTTATTAAGCCCCTTTCCCATTCTCTTTAGTCTACAAGGTTTGCATCTGTTCTTTCTAACCTTCATTATTTTAGCCTCTAGTCTTCCTTCTCTCTTTTTAAAACTCCCCATATTGAAACCCAAGAGACTGCATACAGAAACTACAGTGAATTCTTTTATAGAGATTTTCAGGAAACACCAAACAAATGGAAAATAGGAAGGAGAGATACAGTATATTAAATTTCTTTTAAACTCTGAAAATAGGAATGCACATAAACTTTCATGACTGACTAGGTCTTAGAATCTAAGCGCTAAAATTGGGGCAGGTAATTAGCCCATGCCTCTGCTTCCTGGAAGAGCTGTACCTAAACAACTCCAAAAAGGAAGTTATCATTTTCTATGATGACAGAGGAAATGTAGAAAATTGAATAATGTCTATATTCAATGAAAATCTCTATTTTTGAGGACAGTTTGTGTGCATACATGTGTATATAAATAGGCATATTTGAAATAATAGGGACAATGAATTTATTTTCTAATTTCACTGACAACTGTAGATTTTTAGACAATGATGGTGAGGATGAGAATCTTCTCTCCCTTCATTGGTAAAAAGCAAGCCTAATCAAATTTGGTGATATTGCCCACAAAATACATACAAATGATGACTTTTGCCCTGGTTCTTCCTTATTTGTTTCCCATAGAGTTAGAGTCCTCCTCCATTCTTTAGCTCTTAAAAATAATATTCTTATAATCATAATATGATTTGACTTGGATGCAAACTTTTGTTTGTATGTTATCTTATACATATTGACAAATGTGATCCTGGTTTTTTAAAACTGAATTGAGAGAATGTTTATTTCAATAATCTCAGATATACATTTTCTTCCCTTGACCATGTTACAAAATATCTTTTATGTCTTTTCCTCTATCTTATTTATTTTTTACAGCAATTAGCAAAAACAAATCAAGTTTATTCACTGTAGTCATGAGATTTAGTTGCAGGGTGAATCTACCTTTTACCTAATGTTGTATTCTTTACTTTTTAAGGAAGTTATATCTCTGAGATATAGGGAACACTTAGTGAGGAATTTTCTTCTACTAATGCAGATCAGCAGCAGCCCCCAGATTGTTTTAACCCCATTAAGACAATGGGTAATAATGGTAATAATCCCCTACCTTGAAGATGTATGTGCTTTTCAGAACCCTCATGGAGCTGCTTGAGGGAAAAAAATCACATGACAATTAACACCATTTATATGAGCTTGGAATCATCAATCACAAGTTTTCCAATGATATAGAAGCCCATCAGTTCTTCCCCTCTGTCTTGCCACTACATTCTAAAGTCCTTCATGTCTTATCATCACCTTTATTACTATATCCTATAGATTACTGGATATTGTCATTTGCATTTCTTCTTCCCATTGGAAATGTACAGCTTTACTTACTTACTTATACTTAATACTTCCTTATTGACCAGAGGTCAGTCTGGGGTAATAGGGTTTTCTGGATTTGGCATAATGGCTTTATATTGACTTTGATTCTTGTCTGAGAAATACCTGCCATTAGTCTTGAGAAATGAGACTATGTGTAAGATTTGTTTTGCTGGTGTTTTCTTTTGTGTCAGATCTGCAAAGTTAAGAACAGGGCTACAGTTCAGTAAGAGGAAAGTCATTGAGACTTCAGAATGTGCCTATATTTTGTACTTAGGTGGTATTTCACTAGTAATTTATTGAACACCAAGGAAATCTGCATAAGATAGATCAGGAGTCAAGTACCAGCATGAGGAAAATATAGGAAGTATTACTGGGAAAATTCAAACTGAAATAGAGGAATCAATAACTTCATATTTGGGTTATCATGAGTGGTTGGTTGAAATTCCAGGCTATGTGGCCTGCTTATGTGGGTCTCATGTATGAGAACAATTTGTCTACAATTTCCACAAAATTTCTGTGCCTGTGTGAGTTGTGAGAGTCAAATATCATTATTCCCATTCCTCCATTCTCAATTTTACCAGATGATTCACTTTTTACTTGACTAAGACCTACCACTCACCACCCATTTTAAGCCTTCCTCTTGCATTGACAGAGCCTCTATGGAATGTTGAGAAATCTCACTTTGTCAATTAGTCAAATGGGCTTCAAGTTTCAATATCTACTTCACAAATCAAAGATAATTCATGAAGTAACATTTTATAAAATTCTTAAAGATTCTGATGAAGAGTCATGAAAAATAGACTCAACTCATTTAAAATGGCAATATCAATGAGTAACATAAATATATCCTAGAGGTCAATTGCAAAAGCCAACACACTAATGTTCTGAGTGAAGAGGAAAGAAATATACATTTCTATTTGTAGTTGTAAACAAGAAGGCATGCTGAGTAGGTAGCCTGAAGCCAGGTGAATTAGAAAAATCCTTTCTGAGTTTTCTCTTTCCATTATTTATAGACTGGAGAAACTTCATTCTTTGCAAAACAACAGGGCAGCTCCTATTCTCTTTCTACTGATAGAGGAAAACCTTTCCATAAAGCATTCCTTTGAGGTTCTATAGTGACTTTTTTCTTAAGCCTGGACATTTTATACTGAAAATGATAATGAAGTCAATGCCTACAAGTTTCATAGAGTCATGTTACCTTGAATTATTTGTGTAGGAAGTAAAATGAACAGAAAAACAAAATCAACAACAAATGATAATCCAAAGAACTATTGGTAAAAATGTAATATCCCTTGTTATGAATAAAATGAAATTCTCATCAGATGAAGAAAGTTACTCAGAGATTCATTTTTTTGTGTTAGCAAGCAATCTTTAGGAAAGATGTTCTCTCAACAAGAATTTACTGGAGAGTAGAGTGCTAAACCAAAAGCAGCACACCCTATATCCTGTGGGCACATTTACTGTTATTGCGTTCTTGCACATAGGAAGCTCTTAATGGACTTCCAGGGCATGGGGAAATCATTAGGGATGCAAGATCAGGCTCATAATGACTTCCCCAGTAAGATCTGATGCTCATTTTTGGATGTGATCATTTATTCCCTCAAGGAATTCACTACAGTGCTCTACAAGAACACAGTTTAAATTATAAGGTGTAACTATAAAGAATTCACACTAGTTTCATGAACCACACCACCCATATGCACACACACACACATGCACACACACAATTCAATAACATTAATTTTCAGAAATATTTTTTATAACCTATTTCCCTACAACTTTTATATCTGAAAAGGGATCATATAGTCAATGCAGTTTGGAATTATATGGTTCCTTAGTCTTATAGTAGTGGATTTTATTGAGCAACAAAAGGGAGGAAATGTTTTCCTCTTGTGACTTTTTCTATTTTCTGTCCTAGCTTTCCCCAACAATACAGTATAAGCAGAGTGTGGCTGATAAGTGACTATGACTAACTGTAGAAAAAAAAAAAGGCTGTGTGTGTGTGTGTGTGTGTGTGTGTGCACGTGTAGTTATTTTTGTTGAGTCAATTTTTCAATCCCATCTGATTCTTTGTGAGGTTTTCTTGGCAAAGACACTGGAATGAATGGTTTGTCATTTCCTTCTTCAGTGTACCTACATTTTACAGATTAAAAAACTGAGACTAATAGGGGTTAAGTGACTCCTGGTCCAGCACTCTATCCACTGCAATTATATAGTGTGTGTGTGTATATGTGTGTGTGTGTGTATGTGTGTGTGTGTATTTGTGCATGTGTATATATACATATATGTGTATATGTAGATATATATACACATTTAATCTTATATATACATATATACACATATAGATGTATATATACATACACCTATATGTATATATACTATGTACATACATATACATGTATATACATATGCACACTTTCATATGCACATACATATAGTTGGTTGGTTGTGGTCCTTCATCTTCAAAGAGGACCAAAATGACATCACCATTGTAAAGTGAGATTTCAGTATGTCCAACTGTGGCTGATCAGACCAATATGAGCTCAGAATGCTCTACCACAGTTTGGGCACAGACAGTCCATCTGAATATTTGGGGTGAATATCCCAAATTTTGTGTATCCTGTGTTTACTTTGTGCTGTCTCAATTCTGCTTTGCTCACAGAGCACAGCACCTTTTCTTATGTGGGCACTCCATGCTGAGTGGTCCTGTGCCATTTTCTCCCATGTTTCATAGTCAAATCAAAAGTTCTTGAGACAGACATTGAGAGTGTCCTTGTATCGTTTCCTCTGGCCACAATTTGATTGCCTGCCCCATGCAAGCTCTCCATAAAATAGTCTTTTTAGCAAGTGTACATTTGGCATTTGAATGACATGGCCAGTCCATCAGAGCTGCATTCTCTGAAGAAAGAGACTTGTTTGAATAGTTGGCACTTCAGCTCAAGCAAGAACTTCAATGTCTGGTAACTTATCCTGCCAGATGATCCTCAGAATCTTCTTAAGACAGTTCAAATGGAAACGATTCAGTTTCCTGGCATGATGCTGGTAGACTGTCCATGTTTCACAGGCATACAACAATGAGATCAGCACAATGGCTCTGTAGTCCTTCAATTTGGTAGTCAGTCTAATACCTCTTCTTTACCAAACTTTTCTTCAGAGCCTCCCAAACATTGAGCTGGCTCTGGCAATCTGTGCAGCAACCTCATTGTCCATGTGTACATCTCTGGAAAACATACTACCAAGGTAAGTGAACTTATCCACAACATTCAAAACTTCCCCATTTGTTGTAATTGATGGTTCTACTTATGGATAGAGTAGTGATGGCTGATGGAGCATCTGTGTTTTTTTGGTGTTAATTATTAGGCCAAAATTAGCACAGACAGCAGAGAATTGATCCAAACTTTGTGCATCTCAGCTTCAGAGGTTGCATTGAGTGCACAATCATCTGCAAACAGAGAATCATGCACCAACACTCCCCCTACTTTGGTCTTGGCTTGTAGTGTTTTCAAATTGAAGAACTTACTATCAGTATGGTAGTTGACCTTGATGCTGTGTTCATCCTCATTGAAAGCATTTGTCAACATGGCTGAAAACATCATGGTAAAAAGCATGTGAGCAAGCACACAGCCCTGTTTCACTCCATTGGTGACTAAGAAGGCACGAGAACTTTGTCCATTATCCAGAACCCAGGCAAACATGCCAACATGAAATTAATGTAAAATATTGGTGAATTTCACCAGGCAACCAGATTTTGATATAATTTTCCATAAGCCCTCACAACTAACAGTGTCAAAGGCCTTGTTCAGATCTACAAATGTTGTGTACAGACTTCTGTTCTGCTCCTGGCATTTCTCCTGGAGTTGCTGGGCAACAAACACCATATTGACTGTTCCTTCACCCTTTCTGAAGCCACACTGACTCTCAGGTAAATGACCATCTTCCAAGTGGAGTATCAGCCTATTAAGAAGGACTCTAGCAAGAATTTCGCCAGCAGTCACTAAGAGAGAGTTCCCCCTGTGATCGTTGCAGGACAATCTATTCCCTTTACCCTTATAGAGATGGACAATGGCGGCACCTTGAACTCCTAGGGGATCACCTCCTTTTGCCATATAACCTGGAAAATTTCAGTCAGCTTTTGTATGAGCAATATATATATATATATATATATATATATATATATATATATACATATATGTGGATACATGATATGTATGTACACATATACATATATATGTAGATAAGATATATTTAAGTTTAGTCAATCAACAAAACAGTACATCAAGCCCTGTTTTGTGGTATTTGCTAGTGTTTGAGGTATAAATGATCATAATGGAAATTTAACCATCAGCTCTCACAAGTCAATCTGAGATGGCATTTACACACATAGTAGAAAATAAGCTCCATGAGGGTGGGAACTGTTCTGTTTTATGTGTGCATTGTCACTGCCTAGAACAATTCCTGGAATATACTAATAGGATCATAAGATCGAGATTTAGAACTAATAGGGACTTTAGAATTTATCTAGTCACTTTCTTCACCTGCCTCATTTTACAATTGAGATACTGAAACACAGATACATTACTTGACTTAACTTGTGGCCACATAGCTAATGTCATAATTGAGGTTTGAACTCAAGTATTCCTGAGTTAAGCCCAGCACTCTGTCTACAGCTACATTTTGCCTCACTAGTTGGCAGCTAATAGATAACTTGTTGAGGTGAGTTCAATAATAGCAATGACAGAATAAACAATACAAAGGGTTTTAAGAGATGTTTGTCATAGTAAGCTTCTAATAACTTTAAATTATAGCTGTTGAAAAATACTATAAAATATCTTGTGGGAAATTGGTCTCTAAATAGCAGCTTGTTCTCATCTAAATACTGCTGTGCTTTAGGAAAGGAGACAGTTTTTACCAGTTGTCACAGTATCTGGCTTCATGCATAGATTTTGCTCTTTTATTATACTTTTATTTGTAAGGCATGAACTTCAGAAGTGTGGATTTGGATCACTGCTTTCCATGCAGAGATGTGAATCCAAAATGTCCACCCCTACTTAGTTCTAAAAAATGAGGCTGAAAGTAACTAGAGAAGAAGCATATGAAATTCTTGGCATTTTTTCTGGCGCTTTTCTGATGAGAAGAGCAACTGTAAGCTCAGTAGCCAGAAGCAATGAAGGGAGAATATGAAGAAACCCCTGTGATTCTAGGGACTGCACAGGTGCTGCCGTTAGACCATGGGAGGCATGACAGTGCCCACTGAAGGTGTTACAGTGACTGACAATGGAGGCAAAGGGGGATTCCAGGTGCATGGTCAGGTGGCACTTGATGAATGCCAAGAGAGGCTATCTGTGGTACTCATTGAAAAGATACACCTCTCTCATCTTGGATTTGTTGAAATATTTTTTTAACTGAAAATGTTTATAAGAGAAATTGCTTGCTTGTATTTCTTAAATTTTAAAATCAAAAGGTATAAAAGAGTTTTGGAAAATTTACATGGCAATTAACCTTTTTATGTAGCTCATTTTCTATTAATTGATTAAAAAAATCAATCAAGATTTAGCAAAATTTTAGAAACACTTTGAGGAACATGGAATCATAACTCTTACATCTGAAAAAAGATGTATCATAGCATTATGAATTCCCCAAAGCCCTTTTCCTCCACAAGATAAATGGCAGCTCTGTGGAGGGTAGATTAGAATAGAAAGAGACTTGAGGCAGGTAGTCCAATTAAAAATCTATTAAAATAGTCCAAGTGAAAAGTAATGAAGGGCTGAAGGAGGATGGTAGTTGTGTGACTGAGTAGAAGGTGAGCTATGTAAGAAAACTTCTAAAGAAAGAAAATTCAAGATGGATTCATTGAGCAGGAATGGGAAATAAAGAGTGATCCTAAAATTGTCAAACTGGGTAACTGGAAGGATGGTAAAACCCTTGAGATTAAAAGAGAAATTCAAATTTTGTTTCAGAGAAATAAGGAATTTTGTTTTAGAAATACTGATGTTGGTTGAGCCACAATGGCAGAGTAGAAGCAGGGATTTGCCTGAGTTCTCCCACCAAAATCCTCAAAATACCTATAAAATTTTTTTCTAAACAAATTCTAGAGGAGCAGAAGCCATGAAATAACAGAGTGAAATAGATATCCAGTCCAACACAATCTGAAAGGCCAAGAGGAAGGAGCACAGCTCACCATGGGCCACATTAGCACAGAATGAATTGGACCAGGCTTGGACCAGGCTGAGTCACTGGCAGCTGTAGTGGTTTCCTGATTTCTCAACTCACAAACATCAAAGACAGCTTCAATGGTCAGTGGGAAAACTCTCTCACCTGGGTGACAGAGGAACATGGTCGAGAGCTTTCAGCCTACTGAAGGTGGGGGAATCAAGCAACTGATCTGGGTCACAGTTCTAGGTTGCAGTCCTAAAGTTAGCAGGAATGCTAGCATGGCAGAGTTGGTGGCGGCTGTGGAGAGGGAATCCTGCTTGCAGTTTGAGGGCAGAAAAGAGTGTTTGTGGTTGTTCACAGACCAGAGTCCAGGCCAGCAGAGGAGTAAACACTTCTACTTTGATCATACCATTTTGGAGGAACTGAGGATTTACATATCCCTAGAGATACCTGTGAAAACAGCTGTACAAAACCCTTGAAACTGGGGACAGTACACCTTCCTCTTAACAAAGAGCTCAAAAGTCAAGTAATTGGCTGGGAAAATGACAATAAAAAGGGTGAAAAATAAGATTATGGAAGGTTTCTTTCCTGTTGCAAGGCTATTTTCTTCTGATGAAGAAGATCAAAGTATACAACAAGGGGAAGATAGAAAGGTCAAGGTTCCCATATATAAAGCCTCCAAGAGAAATATGAAATAATCTCAAGTCATGAAAGGGCTCAAAAATTTTTTTGAAAATCAAGTAAGAGAAGTAGAGGAAAAGTTGTGAAGAGAAATGAGAGTGATGCAAGAAAATCATGAAAAAGAGTTAACAACTTGATAAAGGAGACCCCTAAAAATGCTGAAGGTGATAGCACCTTTAAAAATAGACTAACTCAAAAGGCAAAAGAGGTCCAAAAAACCAAGGAAGAGAAAAATTAAAGAGTAAATTTGGCCAAATGGAAAAGGAGGTCCAGAAGCTCACTGAAGAAAATAATTCCTTCACAACTGTAATGGAGCAAATGGAATCTAATGAATTTATGAGAAACCAAGACATTATAAAATAAGACCAAAAGAATAAAAAAAAAAACAGACAATATGAAATATCTGATTGGAAAAAAGAACTGACCTGGAAAATAGATCCAGGAGGGATACTTTTAAAATGATTGGTCTATCTGAAAACCATGACATAAAAAAAGAGCCTAGACATCATCTTTCAAGAAATTATCAAGGAAAACTGCCCTGATTTTCTAGAACCTTAGGGTAAAATGGAAGTGGAAAGAATACACCAATCACTTCCTTGAAGAGATCCCAAAAGGAAAGCTCCTAGGAATATAGTAGTCAGTTCCAGAGTTCCTAGGAGAAAATATTACAAGCATCCAGAAAAAAATAATTCAAGTTATTATGGAAACACAATTAGGATAATATGGGATTTAGCAGCTTCTAAACTAAGGGATCAGAGGGCTTGGAATATGATATTCCAGAGGTTAAAAGAGGTTGGATTAAAAACAAGAATCACCTACCCGGCAAAACTGAATATAATACTTCAGGGGAAAAAATGGAATTTCAATGAAATATAGGACTTCCAAGCATTCTTGTTCAAAAGACCAGAACTGAATAGAAAATTTGACTTTCAAATACAAGAATCAAGAGAAACATGGAAAGGTAAACAGGAAAGAGAAGCTATAAGGGACTCAATAAAGTTTAACTGTTTAGATTCCTATATGAAAAGATATTTGTAACTCATGAGACCTTTCTCAGTATTAGGGTAATTAGAAGAACCATATATACATACAATACATATATATGTATATATATATATATATTTAGAGGAATATACGTGTGTGCATATACACATATACATACATACATATATACAAACATATATATCCACACATATATGTGTGGATGTATGTGTGGATGTGCATGTATGTGTGGATGTGCATGCATGTGTGTATGTGAGTGTATAGTTATATACATGCAGGAGTATATTTATGTATATATATATTCATGTATGTGTATGTATATGAGAATGTGTATATCTATCTATATAGATGTAGATATATGCATGTGTATATCTTCTATAGAGATATAGATATAGACAGAGGGTATAGGGTGAGCTAAATATGAAGGGAGGACACCTAAAAAAATGAATTAAATTTTGAGAAGAGTGTCCTGGCAGAAAGAAAAAGAGAGAGGTAGACTATAGTAAATCATCTCACATAAAAGAGGAAAGAAAGAGCTTTCACAATGAAAGGGAAGAGGAGACATTAAGTGAGCCTTACTCTCAACTAAGGAGGGAATGACACACATTCAATTGGGTAGGGAAATCTATCTTACCCTGCAAGAAGGCAGTGGGGAAGGGGATAGGAGAGGGAGAATAATAGAAGGGAGAGTAAATTGGGAATAGTGATAATCAGAAGCAAACACTATTGTGAAGGGAGAGGTCAAGAGAGAGAATGAAATAAATGGAGGGCAAGGTAGGACAGAAGGAAATGGAAGTGTTTTGCATGGATACACACGTATAATCTATATCAAATTTCTTGCTTTCTCAATGAGGGGGGTGGGAGGGAGGAAGGGAGAGAATGTGGAACCCAAGGCTTTAAAAATGAATGTTAAAAATTGTTTTTGCATGCAACTAGGAAATAAGATGTACAGGCAATGGGGCATAGAAATATATCTTGCCCTACAGGAAAATAGAGGGGAGGGGATGAGAGAAAGGGGGTGATAGAAAGGAGGGTGCATTGGGTAAAGGGATGGTTTTGTAAAAAAAGTGCATGCTGTCATGGGGTAAGGGGAGAGGGTGATGGGGAGAAAATTTGGAGTTTAAAATCCTGTGAAAGTTAATGTTGAAAACTGAAAATAAATTATAGTAAAATATATAAAAACATATTGATCTTGAAATGAGATTGAAATGAGAAATGAAATATAGTTTGAAATGTTTGGTAATTGATAATTAAGCACTATAGTTTAGGAGAGAGACTAAGGCTAGATAAATATATTTTGGAGTCATATACCTAGAGGTCATAAGGAGCTGATTAATATAATCATGTGAGAAATATTAAAATAACCAAGAAGGCCTTTGGGGTATATGGAAAGTCATGGAAAAATAATTACATAACATAAGAAGTTTTGGAAGGGTTTTGAGCTCTACTGGTAGAGAAAATGCCTATACCAATGCGATCATGGAACTAATTAAATCAAAACTTTTCAAATGCCATCTCATCAAGTGAGCTTTCCAAGTGACTGAAAACTTTCAATCCTGCTGTCCTTCAAATTTTTTCAGCAACCACCCTGCACCATAGTCACCAGAGAAACAATGATAAACCTGCAAAAATAAACATAAGAAGAAAATAAAAACAGAACAAATTTATTCAAAAGAGCTGTAACTTGCCATAAATTTTATCAACACACATTTAAATGAGATTTATAGGAAATGTATTGGTGTTTCAACCACTACTATTACTACGACTCCTTCTGGTGAAATTACTGCTACCACTTCCATGTAATATACATATTGCTTCATGCTTTCAAAGTGCTTTCCTCAAGTTGCTGGGAAAGAACCACGAGAGGACAGTATTATGAATATTATTATTCTCATTTTGCAAATGAATAAACTATGTCTTATTTAAATTAATTTGCCTATGGTCACCCAGCTATTAAGTATTAAATCAGAGATTCAATTCAGGTTTATTAATTCCAAGTGTAGCACTTTTTTTCTGCTTTGCCAAGTTCTCCTCTGATTAGAAGGATATGGGCTAGGCATTTCTTCTTCAGTAGTGATTATGGATCCATCTACTCTCTTTCACTCATTACCCTTTTGTAATCAGGAATACTTAACTTGCTAAATTGTTGAGCAGGAGCCATCTTGTTAACCCCTGACTCAAAGCATGAATCTCCTTTTTTGAATGCTTGAAATGAAGGTATTCTCATGCTAAAATGCTTCTACTATTGAAAAACTTATTACCTTATTTAAAAAAGCTAATCTACTTTTACACTTTTTTCTTTGTTAGATAATTCCTTATTTCTTTATATTGAAAGAAAATCTGACTTCTTATAACTTCTACCTTTTTCTCTCAATTGAAACTTCTCATATATCTTCTGCTATGCAGATAGAGTGATCATAGCTCTCCTAAGTCTAATTTTCTCCAGACTAATCATTCCTAGTTCCTAGGAATGTTGAAGTTCCTTTAAATGATTCTCAGAATACATAATTTCAATTGCTTTACCATTTTGGACACATTTTTACGGATGTGCTCCAGCCCAGACCATCAATGGCCTTTTTAAAATCTGATGACCCAAATTGAGCTCAGTATTTCAGTTGTGGTCTGAGTGGGCCAGAGTTCAATACACTTAGCACCTCTTTTATTCCATTAGCGCAAACAAAGATCCCATTGGCCTTTTAGGCAGGTTTATCATGCTGTTGACTCTTACTGATCCCATACAGCAGTTGTCGGATAAATCATAGTCCATGGTCACCAAAAAGATCAAAGCTAACTGTTCCATATATACAATTGAAACTCATGACCTTGTGCTTAGAACCATGGCTACCCTGCCCCAGACTTTTATAATTGTGAAGCTGGTAGACTCTTTATGGTGTGCATGATTAGGCGGATGGAAATAGTTTTCAAAAGAAGAAAGATTGTATTATGGAATAACAGAATCATTAAATGTTAAGAGCTCTAAAGAACTGTAGAATTAATCAAGTCTAACTCCTTTATTTTACATGCAAGGAAACTGAGGCTCAGAAAAGTTAAGTAACTGGCCCAAAGTTGCACAACTTACGTGTGTGCTGTGAACACTCCAAGTAGTCTCTAAATTTTTTGATAGAAACCAGGCAACTCAACTAGTTTGCAGCCTGCAACTTGTTTTGCATGCATAATTAGAATGAATGACAAATTCCTGTCAGTATATTCAGATATAGTACACATCGATGAAATTAATTGTTCAGTTTAAAATATGAAGTGAAACTAAGGTAGTTTAATGGTAAAATGGCATTTTGAATTATTCTGCCCATAAATAAATATAAAACTGGGTATTAATAGTAAGTCAAAATAGTTTTTACCTCATAAAACATGACACATGGCCATGATGCTATTAATTATTGTTCTGTAGAATATTTTACAGGATGTCTATGAATACTAAAGATTTCCCTATAACTCACAAAGCTTGCATCTTCCATGCTGTCCCTGTTAGTTGGCATTTTAAAAATGGTTCTAAATCAAATCACTACCAATGCCATTTGAGAGAATATCTCTCTGACTTTGAAAATAAACAGGTTTTTCAGTCAACCTCAACCTTGGTGCCCTATAGCCCAGAAGGGAAAAAATCCTTTTCAAGTTGAATTACCATCTTCTGATCATTGCATACAATAAAAGCCTCACTATATATAGTCCCTGTATATAGATTGTCATTGTATAATATGAAGATAGAGGTAATGAGAAGAGTGAGGTATGTCTAATCTAATAGCAAGAATGGTTATGCCCCTAATCATAGGAATAGAGTTCATAGACAATCTCCCCAAAGTTTAATGACTACAGAGATGAATGTGTAGTTACAGCCTAATCAAATAAACACTGATCAGACTCTTAGTGAAAAGAAAAATTAGACTTGAATAGCAGGTACAGGTATCTGAGCTTGACCAATGAGAACTGAAGGGAAGATGGGGGTGGAAATTATAATTTGTATAATGGTTTATATGCCAGGCACTGTGCTAAGCATTTTTTTTTACAAATATAATCTCATTTGATTCTCACAATAACCCTGAAAGGTAGGTATTATTATTATCCTTACTTGAAACTTGAGGAAACTGAGGTAAATAGAGGTTGCTGACTTACTCAGATAGCAAATATCTAAGGCTGCATCTGACTCATCTTCCTGAAATGTTGGACCCTTGTTCTACTCACTGTACCCCTAGTTGCCTCAAGACAAGAGAAATGGCTAGAAGCAGACTACTCCTTTACACCATCTTCAAGAAAACAGTTGAGAAAAACTCTTTCAATGACGGGATACAATTCAGATAAGGAACATCATGGAAAATATGGAGGGAATTGGCCAGCCCAATTTAGATTTTGTGATAGATAAGAACAATGCTTCTCTAAATTTTGGTTAAAACATTTGCCAAGATTTAGAAAAAAAGTAGGTAGAATTCTGTGGTTTAAACTTTGAAAAAGAAGATCAATTCTGGAGGCATGGGAAATCCTGAGGAATGACAATCAAAAGACAATAATTCTGATGAGAAAGAAAACTGTAGAGGACATAGTAGCTACACAGGACATTGACTAACTTAGATTATTCGAAATCGTGTACAGAAGAGGAGAGTGTAACCCTAGCATTATGACCACCCCTTTGTCAGTCTCTGGTTTGAAAAAATCTAACCAGTTCTCATACTGACATTTTGCCAGAGGAAGAATCAAAATTAATTTAAAAATTAACCTGATAATTAAAATATACTATTAGTTAACATGAATCCAACAATGCCATCTGACAACCAAGCAAGCTACTGTAATCAGGCTACACTGAGAAAGAAATATTAAGTCCATGATGAGACAGGTAATAGTCTTCCCTTATTCCACTCTGTTCAAACCATGACAAAATTATTCTTTAAGGATAGGTGCTTGGCCCTACATGCTTATCTAATTTGTAGATGACAGACATATGAAAATGATAGCTAGCACAACTCATGGCAAAGTAAAAAATTGAAAAGGGTGTTATCTTTGTGTAAGATACTTTGCCAAATACTGCCAATATATTGTTCAGTCAATTTTTAGTTATGTCCAACTCTTCATGACCACATTGGGTATTTTCTTGGCAGAGATACTAGAGTGGTTTACCATTTTCTTCTCCAGCTCATTTCACAGATGAGGAAAATGAGATCATAAGGATTAAATGACTTACCCAGGGTCACACAGCTAATAAATGTCTGAAGCTAGATCTGAACTCAGGAAGATGTCTTCCTGACTCCAGGTCTGACACTCAAACCACTGCATGACCTAGCTGCCATACTGTCAATATAGGGATAGAAATGAATTCGTTCTTGCAAAACAAAAACAACAAACTCTTATATCCTTTTAAATATAAGAAAAGAGAAAGAAGGGACAAGATTACTGATGACGTGGGTAGATAACATTTGTACAGTGCCTAGCATGTGCCAGGCATTTTCTTGAATGCTTTATAAATATTATCTCAAGGACATTTACAGATACTATTTTATGAAGGAATGAAAACAGATATTGGGGTGAGTTATTTAACCCATATTTGCTTCAAATTTCTTTACAAAATAATCTTGGAACTAGGAAGAACAAAATAAAACATAAAAATTATTAATACAGATAAGCAAGAAGATCCTATCAGTTAGGTGCCCTTGGTTAATTCAAGTGGCCTTTTCCAGATGAACTAAAATCCAGAATATAAAAGTACTGGTGGATGTTTATCACTGGAAAACATTGAAAAATCATAGAAAATATGTGAATTGTCATAGGAGCAAAGTTGGAAAAACACCACAGTTTTGGGTTTTTTTATAAATTTATTTATTTAACTTTTTACATTCATTTTCACAAAATTTTGGGTTCCAAATTTTCTCTCCATTTGTCCCATCCCCCTACCCAATACACCAAGCATTCTAATTTCCCCCAGCACCAATCTGCCCTCTTTTCTATCATCCCTCCTTTTCCTTGTCCCCATCTTCTCTTTTGTCCTTTAGGGCCAGATAACTTTCTATTCCCCATTACCTGTATTTCTTATTTCCTAGTAACAAGAACAATACTCGACAGTTGTTCCTAAAACTTTGAGTTCCAACTTCTCCCAATCCCTTCCTCACTACCTATTCCCTTTGGGAAGGCAGGCAATTCAATATAGGCCATATCTGTGTGGTTCTGCAAATGACTTCGATAATAGTCATGTTGTGTAAGACTAACTATATTTCCCTCCATCCAATCCTGCCCCCCCATTGCTTCTAGTCTCTCTTTTGATCCTGTCCCTCCCCAAGAGTGTTGATTTCAAATTGCTCCCTCCTCCCATTGCTCTCCTTTCCACCATCCCACCTCACCCTCCTTATCCCATTCTCCCCCACTTTACTGTATTGTAACATAGGTTTTCATGCCAAAACGAGTGTGCATTTTATTCCTTCATTTAGTCAAATGTGATGAGAGTAAACTTCTTGTTTTTCTCTCAGCTCCCCTCTTTTTCCCTCCACTAAAAAGTCTCCTGACTGCCTCTTCAATGAGACATAATTTGCCCCCTTCCATTTCTTCCTCTCTCCTCCCAATATATTTCTCTCTCACCGCTTAACTTCTTTTTTTAAAGATATGATCCCATCCTATTCTCTTCACTCTGTGCTCTCTGTCTCTGTGTGTACTTGCATGTGTGTATGTGTGTGTGTGTATGTAATCCCACCAACTACCCAGACACTGAAAAGTTTCAAGAGTTGCAAATATTGTCTTTCCATGTAGGAATGTAAACAGTTCAATTTTAGTAAATCTCTTATGAATTCTCTTTGCTGTTTACCTTTTCAGGCTTCTTTTCATTCTTGCATTTGAAAGTCAAATTTTCTTTTCAGTTCTGGGCTTTTCATCAAGAATGCTTGAAAGTCCTCTATTTCATTGAAAGACAATTTTTTTCCCCTGAAGTATTATACTCAGTTTTGCTGGGTAGGTGATTCTTGGTTTTAGTCCTAGTTCCTTTGACTTCTGGAATATCCTATTCCATGCCCTTTGATCCCTTAATGTAGAAGCTGCTAGATCTTGTGTTATCCTGATTGTATTTCCACAATACTGGAATTGTTTCTTTCCAGCTGCTTGCAATATTTTCTCCTTGACCTGGGAATTCTGGAATTTGGCCACAATGTTCCTAGGAGTTTCTCTTTTTGGATCTCTTTCAGGCAGTGATCTGTGAATTACTTGAATACTTATTTTACCCTCTGGTTCTAGAATATAAGGGAAGCTTTCCTTGATAATTTCATGAAAGATGATGTCTAGGCTCTTTTTTTTGATCATGGCTTTCAGGCAGTCCCATAATTTTTAAATTGTCTCTCCTGGATCTATTTTCCAGGTCAGTTGTTTTTCCCATGAGATATTTTACATTCTCTTCCATTTTTTCATTCTTTTGGTTTTGTTTTGTGATTTCTTGGTTTCTCAGAAAGTCATTAGCCTCCATGTGTTCCATTCTAATTTTGAAAGAACTATTTTCTTCAGTGAGCTTTTGCACCTCCTTTTCCATTTGGCTAACTCTGCTTTTGAAAACATTCTTCTCCTCACTAGCTTTTTGAACCTCTTTTGCCAATTGAGTTAGTCTATTTTTCAAGGTGTTATTTTCTTCAGCATTTTTTGGGTCTCCTTTAGCAAGGTGTTGTCCTGCTTTTCATGCTTTTCTTGCATCTCTCTCATTTCTCTTCCCAGTTTTTCCTCCACTTGTCTAACTTGATTTTCAAAATCCTTTTTGAGCTCTTCCATGGCCTGAGCCCATTGAATATTTATTTTGGATGTTTGGGATACAAAAGGCTTGACTTCTATGTCTTTCCCTGATGGTATGCATTGTTCTTCCTCATCTGAAAGAATGGGAGGAGATATCTGTTCACCAAGACAGTAGTCTTCTATGGTCTTATTTTTTTTCCATTTTCTGGGCATTTTCCCAGCCAGTTACTTGACTTCTGAGATTCCTTTCCACACCCACCTGCCCTGCAGATCTGCCCAGCTACTACTTGGGGTCTGAGATTCAAATGCTAGCATATGTGAATCTTTCTACTCCACCATCTTGGCTCCTCCCCCCAACAGTTTTCTTTAAAGGGGAGAAAGTTTGGGTTCTGCAAAATGTAAACTCATGGTCTCAATTTTAATCTGAAGCAAAATTGTAGAATATATCATTAAAGACATAATTGACAGTATATAGAATAGGAAAAATATAACTATGCTCTATTTACATTATTATAAATGAAATCAGAAAACAGAAATTTTGAAATCAAGTAGAATGATGAATGACAACTCCTTCTTAAAGAGTCAAATAAAGGAATTGTGGAATTGGTTTTGTTGTACACAGAAGGGCAACAAGAAACAGTATTTCCTGGGACATTTGGTTATCTTGACATTCAATTTTCATGAAGAATACAGAATGGGGTTCCATCATGAAGACACTTGCAGTATATATGACAATATCTTTACGTGTTTATATGTCAGTATTTCAGAAGCACTGCAGAAATTCTGTAAAAAAAATTGGCAAGTTCTTTCAAACCAAACCTTTAAATGCCTTGATAACTGATTAGTAGCATCAATAGGGAGCTTTACACAAGGGAAGATGGTCGCAAAATATGTATTCAACAATGTAGCTATATAAAGGTATATGGATTTTTTCAGAAAATTTACACTTATATACCATGATCACATTCTTTGAAAAGAATATTCTTAATTGCATAAAAATTACACTCTTCAGAATTGCTACCAGATTAAAACTAGTTGGAACAAAGATAAAAATTAGCATCAAATCAGAAGAAAGAATACTACTGCTACTACTACTACTGCTACTACTACTACTACTACCATTACTACTACTACAACTACTACTACTACTACTACTACCTAGCTAGGTAGCTAGCCTTTGTACAGTACTATAAGGTTTGCAAAGCACTTCACAAATATTATCTCATTTTATCTTCACATCATTTTATCCTCACAATACTGTTATTATCATTTCTATTAAACAGAAGAGGAAAGTAAGGTAGATAAGGAGTAAGTGACTTGCTCAGAATCACATAGCTGGTAAGTATATGAGGCCAGATTTGAAGTCTTCCTGACACCAGATCCAGGACTCTATTCTTGCATACTTTACATGCAGTCATAAAAGATGGGCCAATTTAAACACCTAACTCCAGTCAATAGGAAGTAGATAAAAGCAAAAACACTGACTTTTACTATCATTACTTTTTAGACAAATATAACCTATGTTGAATGATGACAATGATGAAAAGATTTAAAAACAAAAACAAACAAATTTTCTTAGCCAGACATCATTTAATTTCCTTGACAAATGGAGGAACATGGAAGTAAGGGGCAGCATCCCTTTTTAGTACAAGCACATTTGTAAAACTTCATGTAACAAGGTGACCAAAACAAGAAAAAGAAATCAGTAATTTTACCTAACTATAGAAATGGCTATGGCAGGGCAGGTAGTTGATCTTAGAGCCAGGAAAATCTAGGTTCAAATTCTGCCTTTTATGGATGCTGGACAAGTTATATCCCAATGCCCTAGGCAAGTATCTAAGACCATAAGTTGCAGAAATTTGTATATAGAGAGCAACTTTTTCATATGGGAATTCCATATATCAATGAAATAACAATTGCAGGTCCTATCCTTGCTTAATAAGGGTGAAAATCTATGGAGAGGAAAACTAATTTTATTGGTTAAAAATCAAATAAGAAATCTATTCAGAAAACATTTATAAATGAAACTGGAAGGAAAACACATTTTAGTATTTTCTTTCTTAAATTATCTTATTTCATTTTATGTATATATTTTATAAACCACTCCCTACTCCCACTATCAGGTAATCAGCTGGAGAAAAGAAAGGGAATAGAAACAAACAAAAAATCCAAGTATTAAGTACTTACTATATATAAAGCACTGTACTAATGTCTGTAGTATAGTTACAAAATCAAGATAACCCTTGCTGTCAAGGAGCTCACATTCTAATTGGAAGGATACAGCATACAAATGAGGGCTCAGGGTTATGTCCAGTTCATGGCAAATGACAATTTTCAGGTGAGAATTTAGAGAGGGAAAATAGGCATAGCTGGTATAACTAGAAGCAACTAAAATATGTGAGCAACTGTGACAGTAATTCCTTAAGAAATCAAAAAGCATCTTTGTTAACAGCCTGATGTGTTCTCTCTCTTTTTTTTCTCTCTCTCTGTACATATACATATATATGTATGTGTATGTATCTATGTATATATGTGTGTATGTATCTATGTATATGTATGTATGTGTATCTATGTATATATATGTATGCATGTGTGTGTACTGAGTAATATAGATCTGACACTTCTTTGTACTGACATTGCAACCAGACCACCATTTCTTGAATGGCAAAAAAGATACTGACATTCACTGGTATGTTGGGAGGATTTCATGTGTATAGTTGGTGTTGTATTTCTTGCCTTCTCAATGTGTGGGTAATTAGGTAGAAGGAAGGAGAGAAGTTAGAACTGAAAATTTTGAAAAAAATTATTCAGATCAAGGCATTGCAATGCTAATTAAGGTTCTAAACCTTTCTTATGAGGAAACAATATTAGCCTACTTTCATATCATGGGGGTGCTTAAAGGAATAATGGCTGAAGGTAGTTGCAATAATGTTTGCCAACAGAGCACTTGGTAATATTCTAAGTAGCAGCTGGAAAATGTAGAGCACTGGGAAATAGGAAAATAGTAACATCTGGCCTATGATATGCTAAGTACAGAAAATTAAGATATAATGCAGCTATTTGATCATATAATATGCATGCCCTATCCTCCAAAATGTAGGTCCCTAATATGAGGCTAGTGCTACTAGTCATTCGAAATTTACTAGCTAATATAGATATTGTGAAGCAGAAGGGAAAGATGCCATAATAATGTTAAATGATTTGGTTTCTAATACTGCTAGCTTAACCAACCTTTATAATGATCTCATTTCCTAGCATTATCATTTAAATCAACACTTAACTACAAAAGTTGCAAGCTTTCCTTCAATAACATGAGATGCTATTAAATTCATAATTCAGCATTATGGATTAAAAAATCCGTAGATATTTTAGGGATTGTTCAGCAGAGAAAATCCTATTCCAGTCTTCGTGCTTCAAAATTGACATTTGCTTAATGTATCAAAAAGCAGTCAATTTTCTTTCTTTTTCTACCTCTTACTCATAATGCCAGTTCATGATCAATGTATGTCATGGAATCAAAAGCTCAATGTACTTTTTGACCATGCTCAAAAAGCATGGTCTGTCAAAAGTCAATAAGCATTCATAGAGTACTTACCTGTGACAAGAATTGTGTTAAATTTTAGGTATACATATTCATGAAGAAGAAAAAAGAGATACGTTTGGTCCTCAAGGAGCTTACATTCTACTGAAGGAATATGACTAATACAAAGAATTTAAAAAGGTAGATGGGAGATGTGACTATACCCAAAGGAGGGGCATTGTAGGGAAAGACTAGAGTACAACCCAGAGACCACTGACCCAGACATCCTCCTTAAGTGGAGATTCTAGGAAAACCCATAAAATCAGGGGGAAAAACTGAAATGGTCTACAAGGGACTAGAGTGAGCTTCCCTGATGAAGTGTTGGCATGGTAGAGAATGAAATCATGATCTATCAACACATCAATCAACCTTATGGTAGGTGCTGCTGCCTAGAAAATATCAGCTCCACAAGAGTCCCTAGTAATAACAAAAACAATAATGAGTACACTAATATCATTCTTTAAGGTTTGTAAAGCCCTTCAAAAGTATTATTTTATTTGATCCTCACTACAATCCTGGGATATAGGTATCATTATTTCTCTTTTACAGAGGAAACTGAGGCAGACAGAAGTCAAGTCACTTATCCATGGTTGCATAGCTAATGTCTGAAATGGCTAAATTTTAAGAGAGGTATCATTAAATTAGCTTTAGGGCAGGGAATTTTAAATCTTTCAACTCTCAAAGACCATGTGCTAAATTCTAGAAAGAGAATATCCTATATATTGATGATGAGAGAACAATGCTGATGAAATAACTAAGGTTTGAGGTACTGAATTATTATTTATAATAATTGTTATCATTATTAATTACTACAGTGTATAGTAGAGGTAGTTAGATGGTGCAGTGGAAAAAGTGCTGGACTGAGGCTGAACCTCAGGAAGATCTGAGTTCAAATGTCATTTCAGGCATTAGTTCCATGACGACAGGTAAATCACTTAGAGCTGGTGATCACTTACTGAGATGAGACAATGGAGCACGACATTAATGAACAATGTAAGTGAAGACTATGGCTTATGTTTATGGAATACTTTAATATTTTTTAAAGCACATACACAGACATTTATTGCATTTATCTCATAAAACCTCAAAGGGCTATGTTATATTAAGAACAACAGACTTCCTAATGATAGCGACTAGATATATGATTTTATTGGTATAGAGAACTGTTGGATGAGGAACCCTTGATTGATGGAGGCTGGGGCACCTTCTTGACAACTTACAGTCTTAGAGATTTGTCCACACAGTGAGAAGTTACTTGACTTGCCCAGATTCATATATTTAGTATGTGTTAGAGATGTGACTTTAGCCTGGGTCATTTTGCTTTCATAGATGGCTTCATCCATTAGGTCATGCTGCTTCTCCTAGTCAATATAAACATTCATTTTAAAAATATATTTTTGTTGATTATTGCTTTGTAGCAACTTAATTTTCAAATTGCCATCCTCTGTCTAGCAACTGATTCATTATAACATCATTATAACAAATATTTTAAAAGCAAAACAATTCAACAAAACTAACCAAAGCACTAACTTCATCAGATAGTGTATACACCATTCCATACCTGCATTCCCTTGACTCTATAATAAATGAAAGAAAGGTTTTTCTCCTATCTTCTCTAGTTAAAAGATTGGTTATCATAGAAACAGGTCAGAATAAGTGAATTTGTAATGTTTTTATTAAGCATTTACTGTGTGCTCCACACTGTGCCAAAAGCTCAAAATACAAACAGAAAAGCAAGAAAACAACTGGTGTGGAGGAGCTCACTCTTCATATATTGAAGTGTTAGCTCTTGGGTGAATGGAAGGGTCTGACAGTTCTAAGATGGAAGCTTTGTCACAGGTGGCAAGGCCCACGGTTCATCATGGAGTATTGTGAGGTCAGAGTCACAGAACCAGTACATTTTAAGGCACAATTCGAACCAAAGTCTTTTTGATCCCAAGGCCAGCAGTCAATCCACTATTGTTCTCTACTTCTGTCATCATGAGATTCTCTTTAGAACAGGCTTTATTTGCATTTGATTATGGTTAAATTTTCTTTCTCTTGGACTTCACAATATCAGGGGCAGGTTTATTTTATAATACAAGGGAAGAGAAATATACTGATGGGGATGATTGCTTTTTTCAGATCTGTCCAAAGAGAATTTGCCACCTCCTGAGATAAATTTAGCTCTAAGTGGTCCAGATTAGTGATTATGACATCAAAATGGCAATGTTATACCCCAGGAGCCTCAGTGGAGCCCAGGACTGAAATCTATTGCTCTTTCTCCAATCACTATCACATTGAATGGAATGAAGTTAGTGAAGACTTCTTAGTGCTTAACAGAAAGCTTTTAGTAGATGGTTAGGCCTAAGTTTTGGTTTTCCAGAAATCATGTGCCATATTAACATAACACAACCCCCCCCCCCCTTGTCACCTTGGGTTACCATATCAGCATAACACATATCCCCGCTTTGGGTTGCCACATCAACATAATGTCTATTGGTTATTCACAGGGTAGACTGTGTTGTTTAGACTGTGAGCCTGCCTCCCAGTCAATGGGAGTAAAAGACCAGTGGGGGGGGTGGGATCTGCGTTAGAGCCATATAATCTCTATTTTTGCCTTCTATGATTGCCTCACTCTCTTGATTACTTATCAGAGAGGAGATGCCCTTTCTTGTGAGATTGTAATCAAATCTTGCTGCTTTGCTTCTACCTTGAAACATCTCTGATTTTTATTTGAGTCTGTGGTCTCTGACCCATACAATTTTGTGGGCTCATCTAGGATAGACCCACTTGTCAGGAAAACTCAGCTTTCTGAGTTCATGGGCAGGCACCCGCTAAAGTTTTCTCCTGTGGTCCTTGAAACTCAGGAAGGGTAGGAATCTTCCCCAATCAGGTAAAATCCCAAAGAGGGAATCTCAGAGAAGCAAAATGAAAGCAAGTGGTGAAGCTCTGGAGCACATTAGTAAGGACAGCAATTCAGCCAGATTCAGTCAAGTAAATTGTGCATGCATGACCCATGTAAGCAAAACTGGAGAACCTTAGAGGTCGGTGAGTGCCTGGGTGACTGATAAAGGTAGGGCAACCTTTCTTGATAGATAGATTAGGCTAATTCATTCAGTCTCTGACTGGAAGGGGAGGGCAACCTCTCCTTGGTTAAAATTGTTTCGAAAGTATAGAACAGGTTAATTTGTTCAGTCTCTGACTGGAAGGCGAGGGCGAACTTCTCTTGGGTAAAATTCATTATGGGACAAGAACAGTCCCAGACTACTGGTTCCAAGAAATCATGTGATGTTCCAAAGGACAGTCCTTTGGGGAATAAACATGAAAACTGGGATGAATTACCAAAGTATAAGGAAAGGATAAGAATAAAATGATAAAATATTGTTGCATAGTTTGGAGTGGTGCCCCAAGATAAAGGGGTATAATTTGATCAAATTCAGAGGGCACCAATGAAAGCTTGGGAAACTGCCCATCTGATAGCACAGGGAGGACTTACAGGGGAACAAAAACTTCCCCTGAGAGACCCTAACTGGGATTATAATTATGCCACTCATAGAGAACACATGAGGGATCTTAGAACTCTCATAATGTAGGTGATCCAAGATGCAGTCTTCCAGAGTCAAAATATGAATAAAGTTTCAGAAATTAGGCAAAAAAAGAAATGAAACTGCATCAGAATACCTAGGGAGACTGAAAGAAAGTATGAGGAAATATTCTGGAAGGAGTGAAGGAGAGAAACCCAGACCATGCTCAGATTCTATTTCATAACTAATTCCTGGCCTGGCATAAACAAGAAAAAATGGAGGGCTGGTGAACAAAGCCCTTGGGTGAGTATTGGAGGTTGCTCAGAAAGTAAATGTAGCCAGTGAAAAGAAGGAGAAGGAAAAGACCATTAAGATTATATTACAATCCCTAAAACACCAGGAAGATTCTCTAAAACAACAGAGGGAGCAGGCCAGATGGCAGGAGGAATGTGATAGGCAACAAAGAGAGCAAACTCAGGTCATGTTACAGGCTGTACAGGCTATGGCTAGATCAGTATTGAGACTTACTCCACAGAGGATGCATCCACCTCAGTGGAGTGGGGGTGGTGAGAGGATCTTCTCACACCGAGGACATCAGGTTTCCTCCCAGAGCATGGGGGTGGGAGCCATTTCTCAGATCCCCTTTGTATGTTGAAACTGTAGGAATGAGGGTCACTTTAAGAGAGAGTGTCCTATGCCTTTTGGAATTGCCCTCTTGATACAGAAAGCAGAGATACTTTTGCCTTTGAGTGGGAGGTTGCCAGGACAGGAAGAAAGCAGCAATACAAGTAGCAATACAGGATACAGAGCCCCCTAACCAATTTGGCCAAGTACTTGAAACAGTTCTTGAGAGGTTCCAGGTCTCCTTGTGGGACCTAAGTATTGCATGACTTATTGATTACCAGAGGTAGGAGGGAGCATGTTAGTGAAGCATCCATAGAGTTGTTGAATTATTTAGGGAATCAGGGACTCTGGATTTCAAGGGGTAAACTACAATTTGTGGAAAAAGAAGTCAAATATTTAGGGCACCTGATAAGTTAAAGAAGCAAGAGACTTGACGCTGTCAGGGTGGAGGGAATCCTCCAGACCCCTGTGCCCTGAACAAAAAGAGAACTACACAAGTTTTTAGGGTTAGTGGGGTGTTGTAGACATTCAACTGACTCATATGCTAATATAACTAAACTTTCATATGATCACTTATTGGATGACAGCCCAGATGTTATCTTTTGGGATGAGGAAAGTTGGGAAAAATTTGAAAAGCTTAAAAAAATACTAATTTCACTCCCGGTTCTAGCCCTTCCCTCATTGGAGAAAGCTTTCCATTTGTATGTAAATGCTGACAAGGGCATTACTTTCTGGGTTCTGGCACAAATAAGAGGAGGGCAGAGATTCTTTCTATCTAAACTCCTAGACTCGGTAGCCAGAGCCTACCTGCTACTGCCATATTGGTTGAAGAGAGCCAAAAACTCACCTTTGGGGAAAGCTTGATAGTAAGTGTCCTACATCAGGTGAGGACGATTCTTAACCAAAAAGCAGGAAGGTGGCTAACCAACTCAAGGATTCTAAAATATGAGGTTATCTTGCTGGAGCAAGATGATTTGATTTTGTCACAGGACTAGAATATGAATCCTGCCTCCTTTCTTACTGCTAACCCAGAAGGTGAACAAGAGACAGGGCACTATTGCATGGAGATCATAGATCTCCAGACCAAGGTACGGGAGGATCTTCAAGAATCTCCACTTCCTGGAGAGTTAATTTATTTGTGTGTGAATCATCATGAATGGCAGAGAGAAAAAGGAAAAATGGATATGCCATCATAAATGGAGATCAGAATTCCCTGGTGGAATCTAAGAGTTTGCCTAAACCATGGTCAGTGCGAATATGCAAGCTCTACGCTCTACTAAATCAGGCTCTAAAATTATTAAAAGGAGTAGAGGATAATATATATATATATATATATATATATATATATATATATATATATATATATATATATAGAGAGAGAGAGAGAGAGAGAGAGAGAGAGAGAGAGAGAGAGAGACTCTAAATATGCTTGGGGAATTGCACATGTGTTTGGGGAAATATGGGAAGAAACTAGTACATGCCACACTGATAGAGTGTTAGAGAATCTATTGCTTCCGGAGTCAATTGCAATAATTCATGTAAAAGGACACCAGACTGCAACCTCATTTGCTGAGACAGAGGCAAAGAGGGCGGGAGAAAGGGAAATTGAGCTGGGTGAACCAATGTTGGTTTTGATCCCCTCCTTTCTCCCTTGTCTCCCCTCTCCATCCTTTTCTCAGGAAGAAACTGGAAAGGTCCAAGATCTTGGGGCTCAGAAGGATAGTCATGGGCATTGGTTCCTCCCGGATGATTGAGAATTACTGACCAATGCAGGCATGAGACAAGTGCTGCAATATTTGCACCAAAGTAGCCACTGGGGTGTCTTAACTCAATTTGTGTCTCCAGGTCTATACACCCTAGCCTGGAAGTTGGTAGGTGGTTGCCTTGTCTGTTGAAGGACTAACAAGTCAGCTCAATGCCAAATGCCCCTGGGAGGATAAACTTCTGGGTATCAGACCCTTCCAGAGCATAGAGGTGGACTTTACTGAGGTGCCCCCAGTGGGTTATCTCAAATATCTGCTGGTTGTAATGGACCACTTGACCTCATGGGTGGAGGCTTATCCCCTAGTTCAGGCAAATGTTCAAGCAGTTAGTAGAGTACTGATTGGACAAATAATTCCAAGATATGGGATGATTGAGAGGATAGACTCAGATCAGGGAATGCATTTCACTACTAAAGCTCTCCAGTCTCTTGTACAAGCTCTAGATATTTCATGGGAGTCTCATGCTCCATGGCACCTTCCCTCTTCTGGCATGGTTGAAAGGATGAATCAGGAAATTAAAAGACAACTACCAGATTGGCACTTGAAACCCATTTACCTTGGATATGGTCATCCTTACCCAGGAATAGGGAATGGGGAGAGTTGGGACCCAATATTTGAAAGCAAAATCAGGTTCCTCAGAGAATATATCTTGGCAAAGCATATTCGTGTCTTGCAGACCCAAGGCTTGATAGCCCAAACTCCTTCTCTGGGATTTCCTGTACATTGATTCCAACCTGGTGATTGGGTGTTGATTTGGACATGGAAGGAAGAGAAACTCACCCCATCTTGGGAGGGACCCTTCCAGGACTCATCACACTAGAAAAAAGAACCCAATGACTCCTCTTACTGAATGGATTGTGAATTCAATAGGATCTGAAGGGGTGAAGCTGAACTTCCAGAAAAGATCACCTACTGGGTGGTCATATAGTCCATGAAAGAACAATCATTGGAAGTTTATAGGGTGTTTGTTATTACTGATTCTTTTGGGCTTAATCTTTTTCATTCTAGGGCTTTTTATCTGTATAGGAGTTGTACATTTCTCTGGTTCCCCTGGAGGATTCTCTGTCCAAAATGATTAGGCTAGAAGGGAAAGCTGAGGGATCAACATAGCCCAGTCCTGATGGCCTGGAGAAGGAGGGGGATACTATAGCTGAGGCTATGTATCAATAGTGGTATGAGAAATCTTCAAAGGTATAAAAATAAGAGGAGGGATTGAATGGAATGAAGTTAGTGAAGACTTCTCAGTGCTTAACAAAAGGCTTTTAGTAGATGGTTAGGCCTAAGTTTCGGTTTCCCAGAAATCATATGCCATATCAACATAACACACCCTCCCCTTGGGTTGCCGTATTAGCATAACACAATCCCCTCTTGGGTTGCCACATCAACATCCACATCAACACAATGCCTATTGGTTATTCACAGGGTAGACTGTCTTTTTATATTGTGAGTCTGCCTCCCAGCCAATGGGAGTAAAAGGCCAGTGGGAGGATGGGATCTGCATTAGGGCAATATAATCTCTATTTTTGCCTTCTATAATTGCCTCACTCTCTTGATTACTTATCAGAGAGGAGATGCCCTTTCTTTCAAGATTGTAATAAAATCTTGCTGCTTTGCTTCTACCTTGAGATGTCTCTGATTTCTATTTGAGTCAGTGGTCTCTGACCCACACAACATCTCTGGATGCTAGTGTCACTCTGAATACAACATTTATCACTTTGTGATAGGTCAGGACTATTGAGAGATTTTCACATTTTAAGGTAAGGCAGCCCAGTCTATAACTTCTGAGACACTTCAGTAAGCACTATGATTGCTCTTCAGGTGTTTTTCTGTTTTTTGGGTTTTTTTTGGTGGTGGGAGGAGTAAAGGAGGAACCCTTTTCACTTTCTTCTTTTGAGATACTGACAGATTTTTGATTGTTTTCCTATCTCACAAAGGTCATTTTGGGTGGGGATAAAAATCCCCAGTAGCTTTATTAAGAGTGATCACTGGACTGGATAAGTCAATCTCCCGTTTTCTTCCAGGGGCCAAAATATAAACGGGATGTTTTCCCTTTAGACTCAAGACAGTTAAGAGTCTGAAACTTTCAATGTTATATGTCTCATTCTATACATGCTGGCAGAGTTGTGTAGAAAAAGGAGACGAGATTCTCCCATTCTGTTCTAATCAATATCAATACCTATATTTCATGAGGAACAATATTTTTTAAAATGTTATTTTTTAAAATGTTAAAACTTTTGACAAATAACATCTAAGTAAGTAAATAGTAAACTGATCATCAAAAATATATTACAGACCTCGGTATAGTCGGCACCCAGCATAAGGATTCTCATTTTCCCTTTAATCTAGAAAGATTCTGTTTTTATCTTAGAGCCTACAAGACATCTGTCCTCACCACTAACACCATCATCTCTATCCAGAGTTATTTTACAAGGAGATGATTCTTACTGTCTTAGGGGAGGAAGAGGAAAAGGAAGCAATACAAAAGTTATAAAAATCACTCTGTGAAAGAAGCCATATTTCACTTGAGATCTGTACCTCCAAAGAGTCATGTAACCCTAGAATTCTCTTTCTACAGTAGTACTTTCAGGGAATAAGGAGGGATTCACTGACATATTTCCTACCAGGAAGCTCTAGTGATGTTTGAGTACAGATGGCCTGAAGATTAAGTTGGAATAGGCTCTGAAGAGCTTTTCATCAGGAAAGAGGATTTGTGATTCTTTTAATGTGGGTGGCCAAGAAACATTTGCATAATCAAAGCATTGAGTACTATGACAATTGTGATAGAATGGTTATGAGGTCTAACTTTTTCAAATGGCACCTGAACATTGCTCTGGTGATCTGAGAGGTAAGATACGATGTTGTCCCTTTTGTTACTAAGGTAGAAGAGCTGCTGAAGTGTCTGTCATGACCAGAAATGCCCTTGAGTAGTTTGCCTACTGGGGTATTTGTTTTGGGGATATGGCCTAACTCTACCTCAAAAGTAGGGCAGCTTAAAGCTGGCAGTGATGGAATTCATTCAAGGGAAGAAAGATTATATAGAAGAGTTATATCTTTAAAAGTAACACATATTGTTATGTGTTGTAAGCCAGTTGGTTCATCAAAGTAGGGCAAGAATAGATTTCTCAAGGAAAAGTCTTGATTGTTTGGGGAGTTATAATAAAACTAGTATTTATATAACACTTTGAAGTTTGCAAAGTGCTTTACATTTATTCTCTTTTTTGGTCCTTACAACAACCCTATGAGGTACGTGCTCGTATTAGCCCCAATCATAAGTAACATAAAGTCAACTGAATGAAGAAACTAAAGCAAAAAGAAGTTGTGTCTTACCCAGGATCCCACAGCTAGTCAGTCTCTGATGCCCACTTTCAACTCAGGTCTTCTTGACTAAGTCCAGTGCTTTATCTGTTGTCCTGGTTTATTTACTCCTGTTTTAATACTGTAAGACAATTGCCATGCTGGGTCACCTTTGCTGTTCTACTTTGAAATCAAGGCAGAATGAAAAAGTACAGACCATGAGATACATTCAGGCCCTGAATAGAAACAGAAAAATGTTGCATGTTCATACTGACAGGGATAAAAGTAAACTAAGTTTAAGGGCTGATATTAATATTCATTAGATTGGTGACATAATCAATAGATGGATCTTCATTCCATAGATGCCAATCACAAGCCCTCATGTCATAATAGACATTTTTCATGAGTTGGTATGGCCCAAATATAAGGCATTCTCTGGTTGCATGCTTCTGAATATGAAACCCTGCATTTGATTTGGCTGATCCTTGAACAACAAAAACATAATTTGAGAGCTGCAGGATGTATTTTTTTTTTAGTCCCAGGGAATATATGAAGTTCTTTTGCTTGATTATTCTTATTTCTTATAAGGCAGAGTCTTTATTTTAGGAGAATGGAGAGTCAGTGAGTGAATAGTAGTGGAATAAAATAAGAAAAGAAAGGAGAATCAATAAAATATCTGAAGTCCATAGAACAGAGCAGAAGGATGTTTACTATTCACCTATCCTTATACCAAGGATGAGGATATACCTTCATTGAAGGGTATAACCTTCATCAATGAAGGATATACCATCATCGCTCCTATTCAGTACTGCTGAATGGAACTGGAACACAAAATGGTGCTGATTGGGTCCACTATAAACTTATGTTACATAATTCTAATTGGCCCCTCATTGCATCAAGGCATTTGTTTTATATTTCCCTAGTCAATTAGAAATTCCAGAATACTTTTTTTCCAGAATATGCTTCTCCTTCCTAGGTTTTTATGACACTAGACTTCCCTATCTCTCCTCCCGTATGACTGGTCTTTTTTTTTTTCGGATTTTTTAGAACTATACCTTCATCTAGGTCATGCCCATTAATGTTGGTTTCCATTGAGCGTCTGTCATATACCCTTTTCTTCCCCGCTGCCCGTACTATTTTGCATTAGTTTCCATAGGTTCAATGATCAGCTAAATGAAAATAATGCCCAGAGTCATATAACCTTGTCTTTCTGAAGAGTTTCAGTCTTGCATCACCAACTTTCAGATATCTTGAATTGGACATCCCCAAAATATCTCAAATTAATTTTTCTCACAGCAGAACTTATTGTCACCCTTCTTCTTTTGGACTTTCTTCTTACTGTGGAGGCATTTTCCAAGTTGTCTAGGCTTAAGACCAGTGACTCAGCGAGTTATCTTTGATTCCTCAATCATGTTGATTGCCATATACAATCTGTTTCCATGTTTCATCATATCTATCTTCATAACATCTCTCCTACATGTTTTGTTCTCTCTACACACATAGTCACTACTCTGATGTAAGCCCTCCTCATCTTTTGCCACTTGAATTATTTTTAAAAATTTATTTTCTTTTTAATGTGGGGAGAAAAACACCAAGAGCTCCCATAACATAGTAGAATAAAAAATATGATTGCACAGTGCTACTCCTTTCAAATATACAACAAAATTATGTAAATTTCTTATATATTTTATATATATACATACATGCATACATATATATATATATAGGGGTGTCTGTGTATTTGTATAAAATTATTCTATACATCTATTTATCAGTTCTTTTTCTGGATGCAGGTAGTGTCTTTCTTCATATGTACTTTGCAGTTAATTTCATATCTATAATAGTCACAATAATTTATTCACTCAAAGTCATTCTTACATTTCTGGTTGTGCTGCTAAAGTCATTTTATTCAAGTGCAGGGGTGACTATATCATGCTCTGCTCTATTTCTCCCCCACCCTTTCCTTCAACTCAATCAACTCCATTGGTTCCTAAAAATGTCCTGGATCAAATACAAAATTCTCTGGCATGTAAAGTTAAACCTCTTACCATCTAGCTACATGCTGCACATTTGCATTGGCTGTCTCCCATGTTTAAAATGCTCTCTCTCCTCTCTTCCATCTCCTGGTTTACTATGAGTCAGCTTAAATTCCATATTTTGCAAGGGGCATTTTACAATGCCCTACCACTGCTGGTGCCTTTCAAAACTGTATTTGTCACATTATTTTTAGTCATTTAAGATTATGTAACTGAAAATGCCTCAGAACTGCAACTGTGGGGGAAATTTAGAGTTCTCTAGGCCACAGTTGTCAAACACACAGCCTCATCCTGACCCCTACACCACCAAGCCATGCAGCCTGAAACTCTCCCCAGTGCTGCCCAACCAGATTAAAATGCAATTGAGAAGAATTTAACAAAATAACCTAAAATAAAATAGAACATAGGTAATATTAATATGTGATTTTCTAAGTCAGCATGCTGCCACTGATAGCCTCATGTATGTTTTAATTTCTCATTTCTATTTGAGTTTGACATCACTAGTCTGGACCCTTTGACAGACTGCATTCTCAATACACCTTCATTTTCTACATTCACATTCATTTTCTTTTTTCACATTCCAGTTTAGTCTGGAAAGAGAAACAAAAGAGAAGAGAAGCAAAGAGACCTTTTGTACACCTCTCAATGTTAAGGCCCCAGTCTCTATCCACTCTCCACTCTCCACCAATAGAGTTATTATACTCGACTCTTCAGAAGTACTAAAAATGATGCATTATAATGTCACTTAAAATTTAGTCTGGCGCTGGGGCAAATGGTGAGTTTTCTTCACTTTATATATAGTAGTTTTGTATCTACTTTTGTATTGTGCAGTGATTTTTTTCCCTAATAAAGTCAATTCATCTGTCAATGTGAAACAACAAATTAGTTCGTTATTTGTTTTCTAAAAAAGGTAAAACCAAACTGTAAAAACCATCCAAAGTATGTAAATGGTCTGTTAATTCTAAGCACTAAAATTGTTCATTTTATCCTGCTGAATAGCTGAAAACACCAAAATAAAACAAATTCTGATGTTAGACTGTGGAAAAATAAAAGCATGAACAACAAGCACCATTTCAGCTTGAACCTGTCTAACAAAGAATATATTTCTTATTTTGCCTTTTATCTGTTTCTTTACTCTGTCATGACTCTGAATACTCAGACTTTATTATTGGAATTTTTGCCTACCTTAAGCAAATTTGGTTTGTTCTTTGGAAAGCTTTTACTGGTCATAAAGTAATGTTGGATGAGATTTTTCCATGTGCAAGGTACTATGCTAGATGGTGAAGGAAATACAAATGTAGTTCAGATATGGTCTTTGCTTTTGAGGAGCTGAAAGTCTAGGGTTAGGAGAAAAGATATCAACAAATAAGAATTTAAAACCAGGACAAAACAGCAAAAGGAAAAATGTCACAATGTAAGACATAGAGTGAGTTCTTTTTTAATGTTTATTTATTTATTTTTGGTTTTTAACATTCATTTCCACAAAATTTTGAGTTCCAAATTTTCTCCCCATCTCTCCCCTCTTACACCTCATAACACCTTGCATTCTGATTACCTCTTCCTCCAATCTGCCCTCCCTTCTCTCACATGCCTCCTTTCCCTTCTCCATAACCTCTCTCTTTTCTTGTAGGGCAAGATAGATTTCTATACCCCATTGTCTGTATTTCTTATTTCCCAGTTGTATGCAAAACAATTTTCAGCATTTGTTACTAAAACTTTGAGTTCCAACTTCCATCCCTTCCTCCCTCCCTCCCCATCCCAACTGAGAAGGCAAGCAATTCAATATAGGCTGTATATGTAGGTTCGCAAAAGACTTCCATGATAGTCATGTTGTGTAAGATTAACTAGATTTCCCTCCATCCTATTCTGCCCCTCATTTATTCTATTCTCTCTTTTGGCCTTGTCCCTCCCCCAAAATGTTTACTTGTAATTACTCCCTCCTCTCATTTGCCCTCCTTTCTACCATCCCACCCACCCCATTTATTGCCACCCTCTACTTTCCTGTAGTGTAAGATACATTTCTTACCAAATAGAGCATACATATTATTCCCCTCCTTGAGCCAAATATGATGAGAGTAAGCTCACTTTTCCCCTCTCACCTCCCCCCTTTTCCCCTCCATTGAAAAAGTTTTTTCTTGCCTCTTTTATGAGAGATAGTTTGCCCCATTCCATTTCTCCCTTACTCCTCCCAATATAATCCTCTCACCCTTTAATTTTATTTTTAGACATCATCCCTTCCTATTCAATTTACCATGTACTCTCTGTCTGTAGATATACATATGTGTGTGTGTGTGTGTGTGTGTGTGTGTGTGTGTGTGTACAATCCTTCCAACTACCCAAATACTGAGAAAAGTTTCAAGAGTTACAAATATTATCTTTCCATGTAGGAATGTAAACAGTTCAACTTCGATAAGTCCCTTATGATTTCTCTTTCCTGTTAACCTTTTCATGTTTCTCTTGATTCTTGTGTTTGAAAGTCAAATTCTCTATTCAGCTCTGGTCCTTTCATCAAGAATGCTTGAAAATCCTTTATTTCATTGAATGACCATATTTTCCCCCTGAAGTTTTATACTCAGTTTTGCTGGGTAGGTGATTCTTGGTTTTAATCCTAGTTCCTTTGACTTCTGGAATATGATATTCTAGGCCCTTCAATCCCTTAATGTAGAAGCTGCTAGATCTTATATTATCCTGAATATGTTTCCACAAAACTTGAATTGTTTCTTTCTAGATGCTTACAATATTTACTTCTTGATCTGGGAACTCAGGAATTTAGACAAAATGTTCGTAGGAGTTTCTCTTTTCGGATCTTATTCAGGAGGTGATTGATGGATTCTTTCAATATTTATTTTTCCCTCTGGTTGTAGAATATCAGGGCAGTTTTCTAAATGATGTCTAGGCTCTCTTTTTTTTGATCATGACTTTCAAATAGTCCCATAAGTTTTAAATTATCTCTCCTGGACCTATTTTTCAGGTCAGTTGTTTTTCCAATGAGATATTTCACATTATCTTCTATTTTTTCATTCTTTTGGTTTTGTAATTTCTTGGTTTCTCATAAAGTCATTAGATTCTATCTGCTCCATTCTAACTTTTAAAGAACAATTTTCTTCAGTGAGCTTTTGAACCTCCTTTTCCATTTCACTAATTCTTCTTTTTAAAGCATTCTTCTCCTCATTGACTTTTTTGGACCTCTTTTACCAATTGAGTTAGCCTATTTTTAAAAACGTTATTTTCTTCAATGTTTTTTGGGTCTCATTTACCAAGTTTTTGACTTGCTTTTCATGATTTTCCTGCATTGCTCTCATTTCTCTTCCCAGTTTTTCTTCTACCTCTCTTATTTGATTTTAAAAATCTATTTTGAGCTGTTCCATGGTCTGAGACCATTGTATATTTATTTTGGAGGTTTTGAATATAGAAGTCTTGACTTTTATGTCTTTCTCTGATGGTATGAATTATTCTTCCTCACCTTAAAAGATGGAAGAAAATACCTGTTCACCAAGAAAATAATCTTCTATAAGTGTTACTTTTTCCCCCTTTTTTGGGCATTTTCCCAGCTAGTTACTTGACTTTTTAGTTCTTTGTCAAGAGCATGGTATACTCTGGTGACCTAAACTTCTCAATTCCTCCAAGGTGGCACAACCAAGGGAGAGGAGTGTACTCCTCTTCTGGCATGCAATCTTGTCTGGGATTCATCACAAGCACTCTTCTGCCCAGGATCTGTGAGTAGAATTCCCTCTCTAGAGCACATCTACCAACTCCACCAGTCCAGTGTTCCTCCTCATCTCAGGGCTGCCACTCTAGGCTGAGACCCAGAACAGCTGCTCAATTCCCCCAGTGCCTTTACCTGAGGGCTCCACAAATGGATGCTTGCACTGTAGTGACTGTGGCTGGCAGGTCTAGACCGTGTTCCCTTCTCACTCAGGTGAAAGAGTTTTCTCACTGACCTTCGAAGCTATCTTTGGCTTTTGTGGGTTGAGCAATCTGGGAACTGCTGCTGCTAATGGCATCCTGAAGCCTGATCTGGTCCTGTCCCTGCCAGCCCACACAACACATGCTGGCCTGTGCTCCTCTCTGAGCCTGGTACAATAGACCTTTCCTGTCAGCCTTCCAGGCTGTCTTGGGCTGGAAATCTCTTTCACTCTGTCATTTTGTGGCTTCTGTTGCTCTAGAATTTGTTTTGAGTCATTTTTTTCAGTTTATAGGCTATGGGGGGAGCTTCTACAGGTCCATCTTTCTACTCTGCCATCTAGGCTCCACTCTAAATGAGTTCTAAGATATCAAAACTTGTTGCTGTACAAATTCAATAGAAGAGGAGACTATCATAAGCCTGGGCTGTTCAATTAAATTTACATGGAGGAGAAAGGGCTTAGAAGTATGTGATAGAAATAAGTTCAGAGGGATCTATGGGTAAGGAGATCAGCATGAGCAAAGACCTGGACATAGAAAGATTTCAAACTTATTTGAGGAACAATGAGTTGGCCAATTTATCTAGAAGCTAAGATTCTCATAATAAATTTGTGGGAAATAACAGGAGAAAAGTCTGTTGGAGACTTGAGTGTAAAATGCTTTGAATTTAATGAGAAAAAGTGAGAATTTGAGGGATATTGTAAGGAATCCTTAAAGGCTTTTGAGCTGGTGAGTGACATAAGCAAAATGGTATCTAAGGAAGAGCAAACCAGCTGCTGTTCATAGAACTAATTAAACTATGGCAATACCAGAAGCAAGGAGGCCAGTATTATATTGTATTATAGTACAATGGGTACAGTGTGATTGAGAGGTGAAATAGGATGATCACAAGAAAATGAAAAGGATTTATGTGAGATGATCTTTGGAGGAAGAATCAATAAGAGTGTCACATAGGTTAGGAATGACTGAATATGAAGAATATCAAAAGTATATGCAAAGTACCTTATTAAACACTGAGGTGGAAATACATAGGAGGGAAATGATAACCTGATAATTAAAAATGAGTTGTAATAGTTTGAAGAGGGAAATAATAGGTTTTATTAAAAGTAATTTTAATTAGAAGCAAGAGTGGGCATTATTTTGGAACCATCCAGGAATCTGGTGAGCATATAGAACTAGAGATTTGGGAGAGAGGTTAGGTATAGAGCTATGGATTTTGGAGGCACCTGTGGTAAAAGTTGATTAAATTCATCGTAGTAGATGAATTCTATGAGTGAGAAAGGTTAGAACAAAAGAAATAAAAATTGAATAAATGAATCTTAGAAAATCCCAATACTTAGGGGCAATACAGTGAAGGAGAAAGTGGACAAACAGGAATTAAACTAGATAGTATATTGTCATTAAAACTAAAGACTAAACATAATTTTGAGAGAGAAGTAGTGCTAAACAATATCAAATACTTCAGAAAGGACAATGAGAATGAAAACTGGGGAAAATCCTTTGAATTTCATGGTTAATTCTCTTTTTTAAAAAATTAAATTATTTTATTTGTTTTCAGTGTTTGACAATCACTTCCATATATCTTAGATTTTTTCCCCTCCTCCCCCTTATTGCCCCCTACCTCCTCACTCCCTCCCTGAGATGACATACAATCTTATATAGCTTCTACACATACTTTTGTATTAAATACATGTTGCATAGAAGAATTAAAATGAATTGGAGAAACCATAAAAGAAAACAAAAAGAAACATAAAAGAAAATAGTCTGTTTCTGTCTGCTCTCCAATTCCATAGTTCTTTCTCTGAATGTGGAAGGCATTTTGCCTCAAGAGTTCATTGGAAATTATTTAAGTTCATGCATTTCAATGAAGTACTAAGTCTGCCAGAAAAATTCCTTGCACACTGTGGTTGTTGCTGTGTACAAAGTTCTCCTGGTTCTGCTCCTTTCACTCAGCATCAGTTCATATATTTCTTTTCATACTTCTATGAAGTCTCCCTGTTCATCATTTCTCATAGCATAATAGGATTCCATTACATTCATATACCACAACTTGGTCAGCCATTCCCCAATTGATGGGCATTCTCTTGATTTTCAGTTTTTGGACACCATAAAGAGAGCTTCTATAAATATTTTTGCACATATGGGACCTTTTCCCATTTCTGTGATCTCTTTGGGATAGAGTCCCAGAAGTGATATTGCTGAGTCAAAGGGTACACACATTTTTGTAGCCCTTTGGGCATAGTTCCAAATTGCTCTCCAGAATGGTTGGATTAGCTCACAACTCCACCAACAATGAATTAGTGTTCCAACTCTCCCACATCTTCTCCAACATTTATCATCTTTCTGTTTTGTCATGTTAACTAATATGATAGGTATAGTGTGGTACCTCAGAGTTGTTTTGATTTGCATCTCTCTAATCAATAGCGATTTAGAATATTTTTCTCATATGATTGTAGACTGGCTTAATTTCTTCCTTTGAAAGCTCTTTGTTCATATCCCTTGACCATTTATCAATTGAGGAATGACTTGCATTCTTATACATTTGACTCAGTTCACCATATATTTTAGAAATGAGGCCTTTATCACAGACACTAGTTGCAAAAATTCTTTCCCAGTTTTCTGCTTCCCTTCTAATCTTGTTTTCATTGGGTCTGTTTGTGCAAAAATTTTCAATTCAATGTAATCAGAATTATCCATTGTGCCTTTCATAATGTTCTCTATCTCTTGTTGGGACACAAATTTCTCCATTCTCCATAAATCTGACAAATATACTATTCCTTGTTCACCTAATTTGTTTATAGTATCAATTTTTATATCTAGATCATGTATGCATTTATATCTTATTCTTGTGTATGGTGTCAGACTTTAGTCTATGCCCAGTTTCCACCACACTGTTATTCAGTTCTCCCAGCAATTTTTTCAAGCAGTGAGTTCTTATCCCAGAAGCTAGGATCCTTGGGCAGTAGATTGCCATATTCAATGTGTCTTGTGTACCTAACGTATTCCACTGGTCTACTCCTCTGTTTCTTAGCTAGTACCAAGTGGTTTTGATAATTGCAGCTTTATGATACAATTTGAGATGTCGTAGGGCTAGGCTACCTTCCCTAGCATTTCTTTTCATTACTTCCCTTGATATTCTGAATGCTTTTTTCTTCCAGATGAATTTTGAGATTATTTTTTCTAGCTCTAGAAAATAATTATCTGGTAGTTTGATTAGTATGTCATTGAATAAGTATATTAATTTAGGTAGAATTGTCATTTTTATTATATTAGCTCAGCCTATCCACAAGTAACTGATGTTTTCCCACTTACTTAGATCTGACTTTATTTGTGTGAAAAGTGTTTTGTAATTGTGTTCATACAGTCCCTGGGTTTGTTTTGGCAGGTTAACTTCCAGATATTTTATGGTGTCTACTGTAGCTTTAAATGAGATTTCTCTTTCTATCTCTGGCAGTTGAACTTTGGTATTAATATATGTAGAAATACACATGATTTATCTGAGTTTATTGTGTAACCTGCAATTTTGTAAAATTGTTTATTATTTCAAATACTTTTTTACTTGATTCTCTGGGACTCTCTAAGAATATCATTATATCATCTGCACAGAGTCATAACTTAGTTTCTTCTTTGCCTATTCAACTTCCTTCAATTTCTTTTTCTTCTCTTACTGCTACAGCTAACATTTCTAATACCATATTGAATAACATTTGTGATAATGGACATACTTGTTTCTTACCCAATCTTACCCCGATCTTATTAGAAATACATCTGGTTTGTCCCCATTGCATAAAATGATTGCGGATGGTTTTAGGTAGATACTGCTTATTATTTTATAGGAAGTTCCATTTATTCCTGTGCTTTCCAGTGTTTTTAGTTGGAATGGGTATGTATTTTGTAAAAGGTTTTTTCTACATCTATTGATGAAGAAAATAATCATGTGATTTCTGTGAGTTTTATTGTTGATATGAACAATAATGCTCACAGTTTTTCTAAGACTGAACCAGCCCTGCACTTCTGGTATAAATCCTAACTGGTCATAATGTATTATTCTGATGATAAGTTGCTGTATTCTTTTTGTTAATATCTTATTTAATTTTTTTGCATCTGTATTCATTAGAGAAATTGGTTTATAATTTTCTTTCTCTGTTTTGACTCTTCCTGGTACAGATATCAGAACCATATTTGTATCATAAAAAGAATTTGGGAGGACACCTTCTTCCCCAATTTTGACAAGTGGTCTATCTAGTATTGGAATTAACTGTTCTTTAAATATTTGATAAAATTAACTTGTAAATCCATCTGGCCCTGGAGATTTTTTCCTAAGGATTTCATTGATTACTTGTTCAATTTTTTTTTTCTGAGATGGGGTTATTTAAGTTCTCAATTTCTTTTTCTGTTAATCTGGGGAATGCATGTTTTTGAAATAATCATTCATCTCATTTAAATTGTTGAATTTATGTGCATATAGTTGGGCAAAGTAATTTCTAATTATTGTTTTAATTTCCTCCTTGATGGAGGCTGGTTTACCCTTTTCATTTTTGATATTGGTAATTTGAGTTTCTTCTTTATTTTTTTAAATCAGATTGGCCAAAGGTTTATCAATTTGATTGGTCTTTTTCATAAAACCCAACTCTTAGAATTATTTATTAGTTCAATAGTTTTCTTAATTTCAATTTTATTAGTCTCTCCTTTGGTATTTAGTATTTCTAATTTGGTATTTACTTGAGGATTTTCAATTTATTCTTCTTCTGCCTTTTTCAGCTGCATGCCCAATTCATTGATCTCCTCTTTCTCTGTTTTATTCTTGTAGGCATTCAAAGATATCAAACTTCCCCTAAGAACTACTTTTGCAGTATCCTATAAGATTTGACAGATTGTCTCATTATTGCCATTCTCATGAATGAAGTTGTTGATTGTTTCTATAATCCACTCATTCTTGAGGATTAGATTGTTTAGTTTCCAATGAATTTTTGGTTTATATTTCCATGGCCTTTGATTCCATGTAATTTTTATTGCATCATGATCTGTGCAGGATGCACAAACTATCTCTGCCTTTCTGCACTGGATTGTGAGGTTTCTATGGTCTAGTACATGGTCAATTTTTTTATATGTGCCATGCACCACTGAGAAAATAGGTATATTCCTTTCTATCCCCATTCAATTTTCTCCAGAGATCTATGATATCCATCTTATCAAGAGTTTTATTCACCTCCTTATCTTCTTTTTTGTTTATTTTGAGGTTAGATTTATCAAGTTCAGAGAGGAGGAGGTTGAGGTCCTCCACTAATGTAGTTTTGCCATCTGTTTCTTCCTGTACCCTTATCTTTTTCTCTAAGAATTTGGATGCTATACCACTTGGAGCATATATATTTAGTAATGATATTGCTTCATTGCTTATGGTGCCTTTTAGCAGGATATAGTTTTCTTCCTTATCTCTTTTGAATAGATCTATTTCCACTTTTACTTTGTCTGAGACTAGGACTGCTGCCCCTGCTTTTTTTCCCATCAGCTGGAGCCCAATATATTCTGCTCCAACGTTTTACCTTACTGTGTGTGTATCCCCCTATTTCAAATGAGTTTCTTGTAAACAACATATTGTTGAATTATGGTTTTTAATTCATTCTGCTATCCATCTCCATTTTATAGGAGAGGTCTTCCCTTTCACATTCACAGTTATGATGTGTCTTTCCCTCCATCCCCTTATCCCTTATTTATACTTTTAGTTCTCCCTTCTCCCTTCCCCTCCACAATAGAGTTTAAGTTTTTGACCACTGCCTCCCTCAGTCTTCCCTTCCTTCTTTCAATCCCCCTCCCTTTTAATCCCCTTTTCTCTTACTCCTACATACATCCTTTTTAGCCTCCCCTCCCTTTGCTTCCCCCTTCCCCTCCTATTGCCTATAGAGCCAGTTGTAGTTCTGTACTTAACTGAGTGTTGTTCCCTCCTTAAATCCAATCAGATCATAGTACCTTTCATACAATGCTCATCTCCCTCCCCTCTTTCCCTCTATTGTAGTATATTTTTGTGCCTCTTCCTGTGATGTAATTTATTTTTTCTGCCTCCTCCTTCATGATTAGTTCTCTTTAAAAGATTAATTTCTTTAGGGTGATGTGCTGGACATCAGATTGGGAGAGGTCAAAAAAGAATACTAGATGTCCATCAGTAACAATGGTGGTCATTCTAGATGTAACATAAGCTTTACAAACTTTTCTAAACAAGTCAATAATTACAAAATTAATTAATTTTATTTTCAAGAAACCACAAATGTTTACTAAAACTATCCCATCCTTTCATATTAAGTTCATAACACTGTAATAATCATTTTGAAACACAAGGCTAGGTGTTAATAAATGACAGAGACTCTTCTTGTAATTTAGTTGTGTGACCCTGGGCAAATCATTTAACCCTTCTCAGCATCAGTTTCCTCATCTATAAAACAAAGGAGTTGAATTCCATAGCCTCTAAGAATCTTTCCTTCTCTGAATATATAATCTTGTGATCCTCACTTCTTAAAATGACCAAATTTACATGATGGAGAAAAGAATCATACTATCGAAGAATTTTGCTAAGGTATTAAATACATTCATCTTAAAAATTCAAGTTCTAAAGAACACAGAACCACTTTACAGAATGAAATTCTGGTTATTATTGGTAGCTTTCACAAAGAATATTTGGAGTTCAAATTAATACATTTTTTCATTAGAATCATAGCTCTTGAGAGAGAAAGTACCACAGAGGCCACTGACTCTACCTTCCCATACCATTTTTTACAATAGAAAACAGAGTCTGCAGCAAACAGTAACAGTCTTAAAAACTGATAAAGACTCCAACCCCCCACTATAGCTATAATCATTTCAGAAATAATCTTGGTCTCTGTAATCAAATAGACATTAACAGCATGGATTAAATTGCCTTATGTAAAAAAGAAAAAAAAAAGAAAAGAATCTGAGTTCAATAACTTGTGCTGAATACCAGAGATAAAATTATAACCAGTTTCCCTGATTCTGGAGTTAGTTCTCTAGGCCACATTATAGAAACATCTCAAGATTCTCCTCACATTTTTTTGAAAGAACAAGTTAAATGAAGTCTCTTTTATCCCTGAATTAGACTATAATGAAATAGGTCATCCACAATCATATCATAAAAAATAGAGGCTCCTCATAATTTATATTTTTCTAAATAATAAATAATAATGATTTACCATTGGTTAAAAAGTGAAGTTGGCTGTATAATTTTTGAAAAATTATAGAATATACATCCCACCAATGATTAAGAGTATTTCATCTCCAAAGTACCCATCTCTCATTGAGGTGACTGCTTCACTGCCTTCAATCCTTAGACTTCCAGAGCAATTCCCTTTAACTTCACAAGGAAGGTCAGGTTAATCCATACTTATCCAACTTCTACTTCTTTATGTCACCAAGAACTGTGTATCAAACAACAGAGCATATCTCCTCCCCACTTCCATGCCCCCCATGGAAATTCTTCACTATATTCTGGAGAATTTTTATAGTACTTCATAACACACGCACATACACACACACACACACACACACACACACACACACACACACACACACACACACACCCTGTCTTAAAATCCTATAGCTTGGGAACAGTTGCCCTCATCTAATGATGTCTGGGTAGTAATTGGGTTTGTGTGCAGCAGGTAAAGTTGGCTTAACTGCTTAGTTTGATGAAAGAGTCCTACAATGCCTTTACCAAAGGTGACATTTTAATGGGGATCAACTGTAGTACTCCTATCTAAAACGTCATCTGAGTCTCCATCAAGAGGATGTTGCTTGTCTGTAAGTACATAATAAGGCATCTTTTTGCTAAAGCACATTAGAATTCCATTGACTATTGGTGTCCAAAATGAAGATTTTTAACAGTTGACAGCTGGGCTGCCAACTTTGATATATTCCCTCATCCGTGCTTATCTGGTCTTCTGGGACAAATTTACTGGTTTACATATGGTGACAACTCAAATAAATCAAGTGACTTGTCACCTCAACTGTCCTGTGCAAAATGGTTGCCAGAAAAAACCACACAGTGAAAACTAGAATTGTTGGAAGAGTTTCATTCAAGTGCAGAGAAAGAAAAAGAGGATCTGAGAGTAAATCTTTGTGATAAGTTGGCCTAACTTCTGAGTAGCAGTAGCTTCCAGCTATTCATAGCAAATGGAAGCATGGATCAAGTCCTTCTGATCTAGCACTCATGGTTAGGGTATATAAGCCTTGAATATATATTACAATGGTGAAACAAAACATGCTGGCATGGATTGCGGAAGAAGGAGAGGGGTTTTTTTTTTTTATATCTTTATTAGAACTAGGTTGGCCATGACTTCACAGATAGTAAAATTAATGAATTTTCCATAAAATTCAAAACAACTATTTTTCCACTAATGGGAGGGTGAAGACAATTTATATAAAAACCTTTTTTTGCCAAAAACTTATTTTTCAAATAAATATATAGTAAATGTGAAATACTAATGTAAACTGTCTTTTGAAAAAGGATAACCTGAGCACCGTGAGATAATAGAAGGAAGACTAAAAAGAATCACTGTTCAAATCTGGCTCTAAAATTTCCTACCAGCATGACCACTGGCAGAGTCACTTTACTTCTCTGGGCCTCACTTTCTTCACCTTTAAATGAAGGGATTGGAATAGATAACCATTATGGTCCTTTCCAGCTCTAGAGCTATTACCCTATGATTGTATGACTCATAATAAATGCTGTATTAGAACAAACAGATGGAAATTGCCTTTCAGAGAACATAAAGAGATATGAGTCAAGATCTTTGTCTTACAGTAGTAGTTTGTTATCTGACTGAGGAGATGAGATATATAAAAATATAAAATAATAGTATAAACAGGATCTGCCAAATACTGAGTGAAAACATATGTCTTATGAGAACTGAAAACAAATGCTGTTGTAATAAAGAAGAGAAACGTATAACTTTGGGATAAAGTAGGTAGGGACACTTCAAGGGGAGGCAGCATTTGATGTGAGCCTTGAAGGATGGGCAAGATTAAAATGGATAGACTATTCTAAGCCAAGAAATCAGCTGTGTAATTAAACAAATTAAAATATTTAATAATAAATAATATTTATTTTCACACTTTAACATTTGCAAATGCCTTTGCATATGTTACCTTATACGATCCTACAATAACCCTATGAATTAGATGGTATTATTATCTCCATTTTAAAGATTAGGTAACCGAGAGTGTGACTTGACCAGGGCAGTAAAGCTAGTAAGCATCTGGGGCAGAATTCAAAACCTGGTCTTCCTGTCCCAAATCCATGCCAGTAGTTCTCTAAGTTTTGGTCACAGGAACCCTTTATACTCTTAAAAATTATTGAAGACCCTTCAAAGACCTTTTGTTTATGTGAGTTTTGTCTGTCTGTCTATGTATCTATGTATCTATCTATCCATCCATCCATCCATCCATCCATCCATCCATCTATCTGAGGTCCCTACTGATACAGTTGATAGAGCATTGGGCATACAGTTAGGAAGACCTTTATTCAAGTCCATCATCAGACACTTACCAGTTTTGTGACTCTAGGCAAATCACTTAAACTCTCTCAACCTCAGCTTCTTTAAGTGTAAAAAAAAAAGATGAGGATGATAATAACATTTGCCTCACATGATTTATGTGAAAATCAAATGAGTCAATATTTATAACAATTGCCTGACACTTAATAGGCTCTAAATAAATACTTTTTCTTCCTCCTATCTATATTTTAAGTATTAGAAATTAAAATGTATCAGTACAATTACAGGAATAGTTTTGGCCTCTAACATCCTCTGAAGGGCTTTGGAAATTCCTAAAGGTGCCTGGACCACAATTTGAGAACCACTTCATGTTGCCACACATCTTCTTATTTATTAAGTATAATGCACTTTATTGAACGTTCAGGATCCACATGCAAAAGCAAAACAGACTATGCTTTCAAGGAATTTATATTCTTTTGGAATGACCTCAAGTTGGCTCCTAGACTCTGGGATTTCACTGTTAATTAAATATTACATTCAGCTTTCTAATTCATGGCAGAGATTTCAATGGTTTATTTTGCACTTGCACATCTCACTGAAATCAGATTGCAATATTCTCCAACAAGACTGAGTTAAAATAAAATGTGTGTATGTGTCTGAGAGAGAGAGAGAGAGGTTTTTAGGGACACAGAGAAGGAAAAGAAGTAAATTTCCATTTTTTGAGACTTTCAGTCACTTATAAAATTTGGAGTAATTGTCTAGCTACAACTTCACAAAGCTCCTTAAGTACAGTCCCATCAATATCTACAATTCATATTTTCATTTAAACTGATCAGTCTGTGAAGGAGATAAGGTAACAAGAGATGTGTATAGAGAGAGATGTCCTTAAGCAAACACAATATTAAAAATTATGGATACATGGATTAGTAAGCAAAAGGGGGGGGTGAAATGGCATTTCATATTGCTTGAAATGTTAAATATGAGGATATTTTAAAGAATGAACTGATTCTAAATAATTGAAAATTTCAAACAAGAAGGATTTTAAGGCTGGGGTATGTAAGCTTTATAATATCAGAGATAGAATGTTAATATTTTTTCCCACTATGAACTAACCCAATGGCTTGAATCAAATCATGTGATGCTGGACAAGAAATTGAGTGGTACAACAGCTCAAATTCTGAACTCAAAAATCATAAGATGTGGCTTCTTGACATTTCAACTCTGGCACCTATGGGTTGGGTCATTATGGGCAACTTATTATTTAATTTCTGTGTTTTTAGCTCCTCCTCAATGAGGAGCTTTAAAGCACTATTGAAATTGTCACCTAATATTCCTGCTGGAGTCAGATACTATAGTAATATTGCAATCTCCAAAAGGGACAAAGTGGAGAAGCTCCGTTTACTGCAAATGCCCACCTGGGTGTTCTGCAGGCTTTGCAGAATTTTTTTTAGTCTTGGAGAATATAACTAGCATCAATAAAAAAGACCCCAGGTAGGAAAATCATTGCAAAGGAAAATTAAACTGTCAGATATGACTGCAATACTTAATAAGGATTATATTCTTTAAAACAAAACAAAGCAATCACAATGTCTGATGTGCCAAATGACTGACCATCATTATATCTTCCTCAGCAGAAGTACATATCTCTGTAATTTGGAATGTTTGATGTCTCTTACTTTATATGAAAAGTCAGTGAAAAAATACGAGTTTCTTGTAGTCAATGCTGCTATAATAATTCTCCTTTCCATAAGCTGAGGGGTGCTCAAATATATTTGAATATATATGAAAGTTATTTCAGATGTTGCTATCTTTCAAGACATGTATGAAGATCTAATTATAAATCAAATTTCTGCACTTGACCCTACCAGAGTTGGGCTAGAGCCTGCTTATGCTGGCTGGCAAGAGCCAATTATTAAAATTTTAGTGTGAGCATTTATACCTCAGAAATAAATAGGGCTTGATTTATTGTACTGTTGATTGTCAAGATTTAAGAATGTGATGGAGAAAATGTTAATGATAGCACAGATTAAACTTAAAATTGTGTTGTGAGCGCATTACATTTTTTTTTCTAGAAAATGGTTGTTAGACGTTTACCAACATCTCCCCTTGCTAGGCTTATTAAAAATTTTAATTTGATATGATGTCATCATACAGTTAAACTTAAAAACAAAACAAAAACAAAACAGACAAGCATAGGGTGAGGATCCGAAATGTGTAGCTATCCATGTACACCAACACATATTTGTATATATGTACATACATATATATACATGTACATATATATACATATATACATGTACATATATATATACATATATATGTTTTTGTATAGAGAAATGAAGAGAATATCCTTTTTAAAGTATATTTCATTTCATGGGAAGGCAGATTGTGTAGAAAGAACACTGTACTTACATTTGTTGAGGTTGTACTTGTGGTTGGAGAATTCATTTTCTTTTCATCTTGGAAAAAAGATTCAACCCATCTTGCCAGGAGTGTATACTGAATCTGGCTGAGGGTTAAAGAGTGTTGGCTTTATACTTGGCTCATTTCAAGCTTTTACACCATCTCCCTCTGTTTTTATAATTTTCTATTCTGCATATGTATAATGTTTATGTCCTTTTTATCTCCCATTTTTGCCCTATGTAGGTATGTAGAAAACACTCTTTAATGTTCTTCATCAAATAAGCAGCATTTTATTGTAATTCACAGTTTATTTGTATCTTCAGGATATTCCCCCAAACCTTCCAAAGGAGAAAGAATGCCTGCTAAGAAACATATGCACTCTCAATTTCACAAACCAGTGAGCCCATCTTCATTGTTAATTACCATTTTCAGTGTTGCTATATGTGCAAAGTAGTAACAAAAATATAAACTCTAACTTGCTGGAAATATTCAAGTCTATTTATATAACAAATCTATAACCTCTTTAATCAATGTATTCAAGGAACAGATATTATAAGTAGAAGGGTAATCTTTCTATCTTGAGCTCCAGATGTAATTTGAATATGCTACATAATCTCTGAACCTCACTTTCTCTACCATCTTCATGCAATGCTTTCTTGCTCCTGATTAGTGAAAATTCTCTGTAAGTAGTCTGACATAGATTCACTACATTTGCCCTCCTCATTGATTTGAGTCTTCTATAAGTAGCTGACCCAAACTTGACCCCAAACAGAAGCCTGTTGCTCTCTGGCCATCATCCTGTCATTTTGAAAGCTATTTATAAGTTTAGATTGTGGAATAATAATGAAATCAACACTCTTGTTCTTGGAAAGGACATATAAATCAATTACACTTTGGCTCTACTCTCTATCCCTGTCAATTCTCAGTCAACCATGCCCTTCTACTCATGACCTTTGTGTCTTCAGTGCCTGGAATATAATAAGAGGTTAAAATGCTTTTATATTAGTGAATGAATGAATTCTGTACAAATAAAAGATATCTATCTTTCTTCATGGGGATATTACATATTATTACATTACAATAAGACAATCTGTGTAAAAATATTTAAGAAGCTGTAAAGCACTATACCACTGTAAAAATCATCATCACTATTATTAATTAAACTACCTGGGTCAGAAACAGAACATATTCTTAGTCTCCCTTGACATTTACAAGTCAAGGACCTTACATCTAGGTCCAACAAAATTACTATACTAACACTGATCTGTGAGTTTCTTCTTCTATACTGACCATATAGGCATGCTGAATGATAGGTCAACTAATTGAGGCATCCATTCAGTTTCTTGATATTTCCAGGAAAAAAGAATATTTACAATTAAACATGTATTGGAATTATAGGTTGTCTATCTTAATTTTCTGGAAGAAGACTAAGTCAAGAGGACTCTATTTGAGCAAGGAAAATGATTGTTCTTTGTGCATGCTACTTCTAGGATGACTCCTTAGACAAGAATCATAAACATGTCTTTTTTCCTACAGCTCCATGCTTGTATTTCATTAAATGTAAATTATATGGTATAAGGAATGCTATCCCATGACTTGTTTTCCTCAAACTCTGTCTTCATTTTATTTTCATACTAATTTTTGGACTGTAGATCCTACAGCTGAAAGAGACCCTAGAGATGTAGCTGTCCTACTCACTTATTTCTACAGATGAACAAATAGGCCTACAAAAGTTAAATGATTTCCTTCAAGTTTGAAATATCAGTGAGAATTTGAACCCAGTTTTTTTCTGACTATTCTTCCAGGGTTCTTTCTACTGTACCATGATGTGTCTCATCCATACTGATTTTCTTTACTTCAAACACTATTAAAAAACGTTTACCATTCTTGAGAATTTTAGCCTTGCTCTAATCTGAAGAGCTGATTCATTATCATTTTAATCCTGCTCTTTTCTCATGCAATTGTTTCCTGACCAGTTCTTTAAAGTATCATATATAAAATGTTTTACAAAGCCTCCACCCTCCTACTGACGAAGGGCATTTTAAACCAGGTCCTCTGACTTTCTTATTTCAATGTATGATACACTAATCTTTTAATCTCCAAAGTCTGATGCCCCTCCTCAGTTCTCCTTCCATTTAAAGTTACAAAGTGTTTTCAATTCTGTTTTTCCAGTGCCTTTTCCACTTTTTGATGTCTCAGTACAGCATGATAGCCATAAAGATATCTATCTAGATGAAAGCTAGTTAGAACTGAGATAGGATGCAAAGCAAGGAGTAAAGATATAAAAAAGCAACATGATATCCTCAATAGAAAAGATTAGCAGTTCCGTGTTAAAGATGTGTCAACTTCCACATGTGTGGAATAGTTACATGTGCTCCTTATACAAGTGCCACTTCAGGTATACTAGAGAACCCCCATGTTCATGTGAACTATTCATGATTTTCATTCATGTCTTCTATTTCTACTGTGAGAGTGTTTTTGAGAAAATGAGTTAATGTTTTCAGGGAACAAAGTTCTGTTATTTTATTACTGCCTGCAATAATAAATGCTTTTGCTTTGAAACAAGTATGTACTGTGACTGACTAGTGTAAGTATTGGGGCTCATGAGCTATGTTTTTGAGGGAATTGTGATCTGCATGGTGCCTAGAACTTAGGGGACTTAACTAAATCACAGGGATTCCAGATGCTACTGAGGAAAATTCAAACTACACTGTATTATTCCTATTCTCATTTTGTCAAGTCCCATTTTTCAATGTAGCTTAAAATGTCACCTCTCCCAGTCTGAACTAAAAATGTGGTTGAATAGTCAGGCCACTTCTAGCACCCTGCCAACATTTGCTTGCTAACTAGTTTAATCTGGGATCCTTCTTTTGTTTACCTGTAAACAGAAACCAGTTTAGGCTAAAGGGAAAGCTCTTTTGCTCATATCTCTCATAAAAAGTAGAGGTGTTTTGCTCTCCTCAAAAGGATGGCTAACTGGAATGATCCTTACTAAGGTGAATCTGATTTTCTAGCTAAGATTACTAGGGGTAGTTGAAACCCCTAATACAGTGAACATTCCTTAATTGTCAAAGAGGGACATGATCAGCCACACCTGAGGGCCAACCTATTTTCCCCAGCTTCACCTAATCATAAAGCTTTCCAACTACCCTGACTCCTCCATTCCTTTTGGAACTCAGTAAGTGTGGTCTTTTCTATCCCTTTAGTGTCAGTGACTTAAGTGAGGTCAGTCAAACTCATATCATCAAGAGCTATTCACATCATTATTAATAAACTGTTAACCCTCCTTGAAGAAAACATGGCTCAGTTTGTTGTGTTGTATTTTATTTGCCACACTACATAAGAATTACAACTCTAATTATGTAAGCAACAGATTACTTCTCTGGTGTCTTAACATAATGTGAAAATTATACTGAGTTCTTTCAGCCTTTACCAGAATGTAAACTCTGATTGGTTCTATAATACTAGAAAGATTCTGAATATGGCCATAGCCATATAGAAGATGAAGTCTGCATTTTGTGTACCAATTGAACTAAGGAGCAGATGTTTATCAGTGATAATCTGGCAGCTTGTTGATGATTGATGGCATTGTGTTTCTTTGCTTTGTTATATGTACATATGTATGTATGTGTATGTATGTATGTATGTCTTTTTACTATGGCTATCCCTACTTACAAAATGGTCCTCAGGCCATTGTAAAATCCCCTTACACATCAGCAGTGACAATGTTTGAGTGGAAAAGAAGGCATAAGGGTACCAAGAATCATGCAGGTTTTAAATAATCTCTATACTTCAATTTGACAGTTCTCTAAATGTGACCAGTACATGTACTTACTGCTAGAGAAACTGAATCAAATTAATTTTGACATTCTCAATATAAATTACACCAGAAAAAAAGAAGCAAAATGCAGGCAAATGGAAGAGTTGCTCATCAGTATTCCTTGGAGAAGCAAAGATAAGAGATGGAAAAGTTAGTTTTTAATCGCACACCTCAAAACAACTAGAAATACTATTTTATGGGGGATGTGATTATCCTGAACTGAGGATAAATATTTTCAAAATAACCAATGCAAAAATAATTCTGGCTAAGTAAAACCATATATACTTTAAATAGAGAGTGAATCTACTGCAAAATATAAGCAAAGGTGAGAATGATAAGAAATACAGAAGAAAATAGTTCAGAAAAATTAAGGAGAAAGGCAAAAGACTCATAGGCTACCTGGAAGCTCATTCCTTTATATCATGAATGCCTTTTTCGTAAAAAGAGTTGACATGACTAGTGCCAAAAAAGATCACAAAAAATGAAATAGAATATATATTAACAAATAGAAAAAAGATTTGCTGTACAGTCAGATGCTTGATTTCAGGATGAAGGTCAGAATTAATCAAAAGAGAGAAGAATAACAAAATTTTGTGGAAAATCATGCAATTCAACACATTTGTTGAATTATGAAAAAAGCAAGGGGACTCCAGAAAAAAAAAATAAACAAACATCCACTTCCTCTTCTTGACTACACTAAAATTTTTGACTGTGTAGATAACAAAATGTGAGATGAGATCTCATCCAAAAGGTGAGAGTGCCAGATAATCATGCCTATCTCCTGAGGAACCTGTATGAGCGCAAAGAAGCAACAGTTAGATGTGAACAAGGAACAATTAATTGGTTTAAGATTGGAAACGGAGCGTGAGAAGGTTGTATATTGTTATTTCTTTTAGTTATTTACCAAGCACATCATATAGAGTGCCAGTCTGGATGAATCAAAGACTAGAATTAGGGTTTCTAGGAGAATAATCAACAGTCCCAGATATGCAGATGATACCACTCTGATGTCAGAAAGTGAAGAAAAATTAAGAAACCTTTTGACGAGAGTGTTAAAAGTGTACGTACGTGTCAGCTTGAAACAGCAAAAAAATGAAGATCTTAGCAACTGGTCCCATCAGTTCCTGGAAAGTAGTGGGAGAAGAAATGGATGTAGTATCAGACTTTGTATTATTTGTCACAAAGATGTCTGCAGATGGTGACTACTGCTATGAAGTTAAAAGACTTTCTCTTTGGAAGGAAATCCATGGCAAATTTGGATAGCATAATAAAGATCAGAGATATGACTTTGGCATAAAGGTCCATATAGTCAAAGCTATGATTTTTCCAGTAGCAAAGTATGTCTGTGAGAGTTGGATTGCAAGGAAAGCTGAATGCTACTGAATCAATGCTTTTGAATTGCAGTGCTGGAGAAGATTTTTGAGAATCCCTTGAACAACAGAGATAAAATCAGTCAATACTTAAAAGAAATTGATTCAGGTTATTCACTGAAAGGTCAGATACTGAAGCTGAAGCCTAAATGCTTTGGTCACATAATAGGAAGACAGGATTCACTGGAAAAGACCCTGATGTTTGGAAAGATTGCAGGCAAAAGGACAAGAGGACAATAGAGGATGACATGGATAGACAGTGTCATGGAAACAACAAACATGAACATGGACAAACTTCACGAGCTAGAAGAGGATGCAAGGATCCATAGCATGTTCTAGTCCGTGGGATCACGATGAAAGATCAGACATGATGGAATAACTGAGCAACAACAAATGAAACAACTCAGTTCTGATCTATTTAAATAAGTAAATAGAAATGGCATTGAAAGCAATTATAATTTTATGTGGAAGTTTAAACATTGAAAATCTTGCAACCATTAGATTTTATTTAATGAAACCAAGGAGTCAGGGGTAGGAAATTAATCAGCTAATATTTTATTTCCTTAGAAAACAGAGAGGGAGATGGCTGCCAAAAGTGACATTATTTAGGAGAGTGGATGGCAACCTCCGACCTGTGGGTCATGAATTCTCATTTACAATTCAAGATTTAGAATGTTAACTCTTTGGGAGATCTTACAAAGAACATTTAATTCTGAGCAATATCACTCAAGAATAGGCAGAGGCAATGGAGCATAAAACAAGTTTAAAGAAATTTGGCAAGGAGATCCAATGAAGTAAAACCATTCTAAGGCTATTTAAGGACAAAAAATGGAAAGAAGCTAACAAATAGAGGCAAAATAAAAAAGATCTCTAATGATTTTTAAATCAAACTTCTGCCATCGAGTACAATAGCAGTGTTACATTTGGTTCCTAACATCACAATCCCAGATGTACTTTTAGGGTACACAGAAATGGATTAAGGGAAAAAAAGATGAATTGGGTCACAAGTACATCTATTTTGGAGGAGGTATAATCATGATGATGTCAAGTGATTAATGCACAAAATACCTGAATGAAGGTAAGATACCAAACACAAGGAAAGTACAGCAGATCTTACTAATATCAAAAACAAAATCATCAGTTGATCACCAATATGTCTACTGTCCCATCTTTACGTAATCTTGATGCAAGTCATTTATATGTGAATTGAGGGCAGCCTCAATCAGAGTTTTAGTAGGGAAGAAGAAAGTTTTTGCAAATGTTACTTAACAACGGATCATGTTTACTATTTTATAATTGACTGAGAGATATAAAGAATACAGAATGTCATTGAATCTATTATTTTTAATGATCAAAGTATTTGATTCAGCAAAGCAAAATGCTTCCTTAAAGTCTTTTCCTACAAAATGTCTCCCACCATACATCAAAATTATTGAAGATTATTTGAAAGAGATAAAAACAGATATAAACCTATTGAACAACTGCAATCATAAACATAAGGCATAAAATAGGGGATGTATACTTGCCAAAAGATGCTCTCCATTGTGATGATGATGTCACAGAATAGAAGCAAAAAAAAATTATGTGAGATTGTGAAGTCCTCAAAATGTTATCTTTGTGAACAATATTGTCTTGGTTTACATTTTGCCTTGGAATACTGCAGTTGCTACTGAAAGTGGTCTCTAGCCAATCAAAAGAGTTTAGCCTGTTTATTGTAATAAAGACCAGCTGGATCAAGGATGTCTATTGCCTTTAATTGGTACATGCATCTAGATGAACATTATAAAGAGCTTATCCATCCATAAGAATGTATATCTGGGAAAGACAGCACTGACGGACAGTGAATTGTGTCTAGGATTGAATAGGAAGAGAAAACTAAGTTTAACTGCCTTTAGGAAATTACAAAGATTAAGGATGCCAAGAATCCAATAGAAATGATTGCCTTTATTTTAACCCTAATGTTCTGCTGAAATGTGGTAGCAAAATCTGATGTAAACAATCTCCCAAGAATTACAAATGAGTATTACACAAAGAACAACAGAGAAGTACATGGTGGTGACTACAAGCTGTAACCTATAACTGATGTAGAACTTCAAATAAGAAAAAAGATGCCATTACAGAAATGTTTGCAAGTTACAAAAAAAGATGGTCTGGTCACAGATTCAACATGGTGGGAATAAAGGATGTCAGTAGGTAGCATAAGTACTCTGCACATGTCCTTATCATTTCAGGAGAAAGTGAGGAAGTGAAACCCATGTATTGCAACACTTCCTCATCCCTCACACATTATTTGGCCCAGAACAGCTTTTAAATTAACATCTGTCAATGCGATACTTCCTGATATGTTGGTGGCAACATATTTCTTTTTCTTCCATCAAGGAATGCCTCTATGGTAAACAATAAGAAAGTAAATTATTTGCAAATAAATGAGTTTCCATTTAGAAAATACACTTTGGAAGCACTTGATTTGTTTCATAGCTTCTGAAAACAAAGCTCTGAACAGTGCCATTACATGGTTTTTAAGAGACTTTTAGGAAAAGTGAAACATAACAACCAACTACCCCTAATTTGCCCCACCGTGAAGTTAATAGCTAATTCCATTAAAGGGATTTTTACCGTGCCTAGAAAACCAAGGAAAGGAAAGAAGTCCCATTCTTCCAAAAGATGCATTTTCAAATAAGGCACAAAAGAGATTAATATGAAAAATAGTCAATTTCAATGAGTACATTACTTTATAGGGTTACCGGAAGCTCATTTTGAGCATTCCTTGTTTTTAAGCTTTTTCCTGTTCATAGATTCTGTATCTGTGCCCATTTGGGCAAGGTTAGTGATTAGATTTGTATTTTCTTCATTTAGATACAGTTATATATTTGTGTTCTGAAATCAGGAAAGAAGAATACTAAATCAACCTCCTTGTTTTGATTACTCATTCAGGTTTCTATACAAAACAAGGCACAATTACAGGTGTTGTGAATAGAAGTATATTTTATAATCCTATGTAATACAACCATAATTAGAGAATGTTACATGGACATTTCAGCTCTAAGTTTATTAATATTAATAAGAACAAATCTAAACTCCTAAATGATAAAACTATAGCTAAGAAGATAGTGATGTATTGAATCACCAGTGATTCAGATAACCTTCTAGTCTTTCCAATGAACACCAGGAATTTCTCTTAAATAGCTGGTTGCCCAAGAAGCAGAAAAACTGACAGGTGTTATGGTGCTGCTTACAATATGTCCTGGAGCAATCTTTTATATTTATCAATGCATATTTCTAAAGTCACATCTAATTTCTACTGCACATTAAACAGGTTTTTCAAACAGTCTATTAAGTGACCAGGGAGTTCACAGTTCAGTGAAAATACTAGGTCATGTAAGTAACTCCACTTTAGCAAATGCTGACATGATGTTTCTAATACACAGGGAAGACATACAGCAGTCAGGAAGGGGAGAATACTGGCTACTTGAATAAAAAGCAGGATGACAGTCTTTGGTCTTAGAACACTAAGAATCTTCTGTCAGATATATCAACAGATAATTTGCCATCCTTTTCTGCTATTCCATTTCATGCTTGAGTATACATCCTATGCCAAGTAAGAACGTTGTACAACTTAATAATGGTTCCTAAAAAGAAGGTGACTCAAGGTCATACAGTAGTTTGGGATGATTTCACCCTATAAAAATAGCATCAAACTTGACCTTGAGAAGGATGATGAGTCAGACCCCAGGTGTCAGATGAACATCAGAACTGCTTGTGCAGGTTATAATTTATGCTTTAAAAGGGAAAAGTAATTTCTTTTAAAGTTCTAAAATTCAATTTGTATTACTTATCTGATTTTGTTATGGTTCTCATCAGTCCTTCCTCTTGCAGTCACAAGGACAAAACAAAATTATAAATTAAGGAGAAGAAATTTGTGGGCATGGTTTCAGTCCTCAGAGATCCTCTTCCTAGGCAGAGTACAGTAATCCAGGATCTATGCTATTAGCCTATTGGCTCATGACCCAAGTGGCAATAATTTTAAGTTTTATTTGGGATTCAACTGATGACCTTGAGTGTAATGCATTATTGGTGTTTCTGAGCATATAAACTTCAGGAAAACTCTTATCCTTTTGCCATATATACTATCTCTTTCATCCAAAGCATTTATTGAGTTTGGATGCCAGCCAAGCAATTGGCTAAATGGAAAGTTAATATGTACAGAGACATGGATGTTTTCTTTGTGAGTCTCCAGCTCTGATTCTAGTTTATGGATCTATTCCATGAAACTATACCACCCCAAATGAGGGTATGAATATACCTTTTAAATTTTTCACATATCAGATCCCTATCAGATAGTGTGTACCTGACTATGCCCAACATGTGTCAAGGTGAAAAGGGAGTATACTTGATAGAATTATGTATTATTCCCCATTAGCTTTGAATCATTGTTCATGCTGTTACTCTGAGCTGAAAATAGCATCTAAGAATGACAGTGTATTATACCTAAGGAGAGAAAATGATTATACCCTACATTTTGCTCAGATCTAACACTCAGTTTGGTTATCTGGGAAGTCCTCTGTCTCCTTTAACACAGATTACTAGGTACTATAGTTGACCACAGAGGCACATAGAGTCTTTCTTCTCTATGACTGTTAAAAACCACTTTCACCAATTTTGGTAATTAAATATATATATATATATATATATTTATGTATGTATGCATGCATGTATGTATGTATATTTGCTCAGCCATGTCCCAATTCGTCCCTCTATAACTTATGTGAATATTATACAGAATAATAGAGACTGGATTGCCATGAATAAAAGGAACATTGACTAAATTTACTCAGGATTGTCAGGGCACCATTTTTTTTCTCCAAGGGAATTTACAGTTTTGCTGTATTAATGATTAGGCCTGCGTTGCTATTAGCTACCCTGGAAGCACAGGCAAGTTCTGTCATATCAAAGCTAGCAGATTTTATAACCTACAGAATAAATGTATTAGAATGTACTGAGATCACATGGAATCAGTCCTCCTATCCCAGCAAAGAAAAAAGTAAAATTCAGTGGACTTGGTTAAATCTTGAAAATGGTCTTCAAACAACATTTGCCTTATAGAAGTCCTACTAAGTTCACAAAATTTTCACTGCTTCAATCAATTTTTATCTGTATACCCTGTCCTTTGTTATTTCCATCTCATTCTGATTTCCCTATCACTGAGTCTTGAAAACACAAACATTTCAATAGAGCAAATATATAATAGGGTTTGCCAAGACGTAGCTGTATTATAGTCATCTGATCAGGCAGAGGACCAGGCAGTATATATCAGTATGTAAATGACTAATCACTACACAAATGACTCTGAAAGGATGCAATCTGGTTCTGAAAACATTGAAAAAGTTAGAGCTACTGAATTAAACTCTAGTTGCTTTGACTTTATAGACTATGTAACCATAGAATAAATGAAAAAAAATCACAATAAAGAAAAAAAAGAAAGTCAGAAGGAAAATGGTTATGCCAACAGTAAACCTTATTCTTTTGATACTTGTGTAAATGGTGCAGGCTTATAATAGGGATGGTGATAAATAATTTGAAGGTTCTTACAAATATTGCATTTTACTGATCATAAATATAAACTATAAGCATAAAATATGACATTTATAACAATAGCCAGCTTTTATAGAGAATCTTAAGATTTATGACAAAAATTTTCCTCATAACAACCCTCTGGAAATAGTTTAGTGGAAATATTCCCATTTTACAGATGGGGAAACAAAACTTCATAAAGGTTAAATATCTAACCTATAGCTGCACAACTGGGAAATGGTGCTAGGAAGTAAACTTCTATTCTTTGTTTTGGAGTGAGTGATCTTTACACTGTACTAAGGTGTCATTCAATAAAACTATTGTACTTTTTTGGATCTTGGTTTTTTTTGACAATTGTTTTATTCATTTTAAACAAATACAAAATGAGAAAAGAAGAAAAGAAACATTTCCATGTACGCAGAAGACAAGAAAGGATACAACATAAAACAATAAATTTACATTTCAAGAAAACTTACATAAAAAAATACATTGTTTTCAAAGTTACCTAATTTTTTCTGGATTAGTTTTAGACTTTAGTAGCAACTTATAGTTGGGATGGTAGCCATCTATTAGTCATGTTGGAAGGCAGGTTAAATTTCTTCTCATAGTTGATGTGAACTTAAATTCTGCTAGCCATAGGAAATGAGTTTAAATTCTTCTCTATAGTAGTCATTTTTAAATTTTTTCACAGAATCTGCAATATGACTATATTAACAAGAGAGTGTCCCAAATCTTAATATTTACCTTTAAATGGCATTTGCATCACATCTATCCTAACTGCACCTAAGTTATTAAAGTTTAATTGTTTACAACGACTTCATAAAGACCCAGCATACGCATAATACAACCCTTAAACACATTATCCAAGATTCTTGCTCTCCAGACAATCAAAATTAGAGGAAAACAAATAATTAACTTTTACTGAACAACTAATTATATTAAAATATAAATGTTTAGTATATTTTCCTAATCAGCTCTGAACATTTTGGGACCAATTAAATTTTTACCATAGGCATTTTCTGCCTCATTCTGGGTAAAGTCACCACTCTTTCAAAATACATGCATAGGCACATGCACACACACACACACACACACACACACACACATTTTCCCATTTTCTGTGGTTACTCTGAGAAATGTAATCAAATCAAGCTGCAATTGCCTCTAGATGTGTGTCAATCAATTGACCTTGTTCCACTCACCACTACAGAGAAGGTTTTGCCTCGTCCCAACTGCCCTATAGGTGTCTCCCCATATTTGAATGCATAATTCCTAGATAGTAGATACTGCCTCACTTTTTATATTTTTTTATTTTTTAAAAATTAGTTAATATATTTATTTTTAGTTTTCAGCATTCACTTTCATAAGTTTAAAATTTTCCTTCTTCCTTCCCTTCCCTCTCCCTAAGACAGCATTCAATCTGATATATTCTCTATATATACATGCCTATTAAACATATTTTCATTCAAGTCATGTTGTATAGAAGAATTAGGACATTAGAATGAATGGGAGAAACCATGAGAGAGAAAAAAAATAAAAAACAGAAAAATCTGCTTCTCTCTTCCTTCAGAATTCATAGTTCTTTCTCTGAATGTGGATGGCATTTTCCATCATGAAGCTTTTGGAATGGTTTTAGGTCCTTGCATTGCTGAGAAGAGCTAAATCTGTCAAAGTCAGTCATTGCTCACTGTGACTGTCACTGTGTACATGTTTTCCTAGTTCTCACTTCCTTCAGCATTAGTTCATATATATCTTTCCAGGTTTTTCTGAAGTCCACCTGTTCATCATTTCTTATAGCATAATAGGATTCCATTACATTCAAATACCATAACGTGTTCAACCATTCCCCAATTGATAGGCATCCTCTTGATTTCCAATTCTTGGCCAACACAAAAACATTATAAATTATATTACTATAAATATTTTTGCATATGTGGGTTCTTTTTGCATTTGTAGGCTCTCTTTGGGATACAGCCCTACAAATAGTATTGCTGAGTCAACGGGTATGCACATTTTTGTCGCCCTTTGGACATAGTTCCAAATTTCTCTCCAAAATGTTTGGATTAGCTTACAACTCCACAAACAATAAATTAGCCTTTCAACTTTCCCACATCTTCTCCAAAATTTATCATTTTCCTGTTTTGTCATGTTAGCCAATCTGATAGGTGTGATATGGTACCTTAGAATTGTTTTGATTTGCATCTCTCTAATCAATAATGATTTAGAGCATTTCTTCATATGACTATAGATAGCTTTAATTTCTTCCTCTGAAAACCACCTGTTCATATCCTTTGATCCTTTATCAATTGGGGAATGACTTGTATTCCTGCAAAACACTTTTTGTGTCTTACCAGCCTTTTGTCGAGAGGTTGGCACATAGTAAGCTCAGACACATCAATTTTCACAGGAGTGACATTCCTAGTTTTCTAGCGTGAAAGTAAAAAAGAGTAAATCTTTTTTTTCTTTTTTAAAATTTAATTAATTTATTTGTTTTCAGTTTTCAACGATCACTTCCGTAAGTCCTAAATATTTCCCCTTTTCTCTCCCCTCCCTCCCTGAGACAGCATACAATCTTATATGTGTTCTACATTTACATTCTTATTAACCACATCTGCATATTAGTCATGTTGCATAGAAGAATTAAAACAAATGGGAGAAACCATGAAAAACAAAAGAAAACATAACACAAGAGAGAACAGTCTGCTTCATTCTTCATTCCGCTTCTATAGTTCTTTCTCTGGATGTGGATGGCATTTTGTCTCGAGTCCTTTAGGAATATTTTAAGTACTTGCATTGCTGTGAAGGGCTAAGTCTATCAGAAACAATGCTTGTACACTGTGGCTATTACTGTGTATAATATTCTCCTGGTTCTGCTCATTTCACTCAGTATCAGTTCATATATGTCTTTCCCTTGGCATAGGGAAGGTTTATCTGAAGTTTTTCTGAAGTTCAACAGTTCATCATTTCTTATGGCACAATAGTATTCTGTTGCATTCATATACCAAAACTTGTCTAGTCACTCTCCGATTGATGGGCATTCCCTCCACTTCCAGTTCTTGGACACCACAAAAAAATGTTGCTGTAAATATTTTTGTACATGTGGGACCTTTTCTCATTTTTATGGTCTCTTTGGGATACAGCCCTAGAAGTAATATTGCTGGGTCAAAGAATATGCACATAAAAATGTGAATCTTAATATACTTATCCTATGGGAAATAAGGAGTTAGGTTTCTACAACCACCAAAAAGTATAATGTTTTGCTAGGGGTGACTGAAAGTAAACATTTCTGCACAAAATTCTTTATAACAAAACATTTATTTGACAATATGCACTTTTCCTAACATAGCAACCATGAAATAACCCACAAAATCAGTTCATAAAATAAAATTGCTAACATGCAAAACATTTCTCCTCACTAGCAATTCCCAAGGATTTTCTGACATTTTATGCTAACATCTCAAAAAAATAGAACATTGATTTCATTTTTCATAATATATGAAATCTAAAGTGCCATAAATGCTTAACAGTCAATAACATTCTTAAAACTAAAATATTTTTTTAATCTTAATCTTGCCTCCTCTGTATCAGATGGTAGCATCAGTGAAATGTACTATAAGCTACACTACCATAAACCTTTGTACTTTAGGTACCTTCTGAAAACCACAGTAGAGGTTGCTGACACTTTAGTCTCTGCTGGAATATACCAAGACTGACTAGGTCTTGACATCTCCTTGACATGTCCTTCATGTGAATGGTGGAGATCATGAAGGATGCACCAGTTTGATCAGATCAGTGGGAACACAACTATAATGAAAAATTTGAACTTTAAAACAAACAATGAAAATACACAATGAATTCATGGGCAGCTTTTTACAGTGGTGGGGTGAAGAAGACCAGTGCAGCATCTAGTAGGATACAGGCTGTTCTACAAACTTGTGTGCATTGTGTCTCTTATTTATTTTTTCTTCTGTGCATAGCCATGAATGTGCGGGGTTGCCAATGCAAAAGTTAAAATGAAGTTACTAATGAAATCACACGAATTTTTGAAGTCAGGAAAGTTAAAGAAGCAAATGATGAGGCTTAGTTGTAATTCATTCTTTTCTACTGATTGATTTATTAGATAGTTTAAGATATCTGATTTTATCATGCCCACTCCAATTAGAGGTCTGCACTCATTGGATGGTTTCATTAATTGGTGACCTCATCCCACCCAAATCATCATCTGGTGGTTTAATCTCAAATGTAGAGCCTCTCCAAACTTAGTTAGCTTGGTCCTCATGGAAGACTTATGTTATACCTGTCATTCAAGATCTAAAAGACTGCCAAGCTCCACTATTGAACTACTATCTCAATGATACAGGCTGTGAAGATATAGGGGTATCTCCATGCCACAGTGAGGCATCAGAAGAGAACTTAAATAGATGAATTTTACCAGTAGTAGGTGAAAAACTGTGACACCTGAAAACACTTTTAACTAACATCTAAAAATATGCAATTCTTTCAAAAGAGAATCTTTTTTTTACACCTAAAGAGAGGTGAGAAGAGACAAAACTGATGTTTTAACAACAGCTGTATCATGACCCATTTTAACAATTTTAAACTTAAAATGAAAGATTATCCTAAGTTTGTTCAACTAATGATTGCTCACTAATGGGTCAAAATGACTTATGAGAAATCATTCCAATTGAAATAGACAATTATTTAAGGAAGGATGAAAATAAAAGTTTAAGAAGATTGTTCTTCAAGAGAGTTAAAGGGTGAGAGAAGTGAAGCAGAAGCATTGCACTATCTTAGTGAGTGGCACGGTTACTGAGAAAATAGTGTTGATTGTCTAGTCCAAGTTTTACAGAACAAATCCTTTTAGTAAGGAATTTGTTCTGTGAAGTTTGGATTCAGTCAAAGGGCTACACCTAAGGACCTCAAGGCCACAGGTTCCCCACTTGTACCATAAAGAAGGCAAAACAGTAAAAGGATTTTGTTTCAGTGAGATTCAGTATTCCAGAGTATAGTACAAGGAAGAGATAGTAAATTCTTTTATATGCTACTTATGTTGTCAGAAAGAAGAGTGAGGGGTATAAAATTCAGGACAGGTCCCAGTTTCAACCGTGGTATTGGGAAGAAAGGAGGGAAGGGCCTACTATTAAGAGGTACAAATTTTTTTGTTCCAGCACGTGAATTGTGTGTTCTCTAAGTCACAGATTGGAACGAAGTGATAGCTGTCAAGACTGTTAGTCCTATCCCTGGACAAGGTCAAGTTCTTCAAAAGGAGAATACTGAGGTCACTAGGAAGAAGAACACCACAATAAAGGACACAGAACAAAATGGGAACAGAGAGAAAGAAAAACAAACAACCTTTATTGAGGGAAAAATATTCATAATACAAGGAGCAGCCAAAGAAGATGTAGGAAAGATTTATTGAGATCCTTTTTGAGATAGGGAACAAAGACCTATACAGTTCAGTGAATATTTAAAAGGCTGTAATCTGGGTCAAATGGGACCAGACATTGTGGGAAGGGAGAAGGATCCTGGACCTGGTGTGAAGGTTAGGGTTCAAGGACTGGGGCTGATTCATGGTTTGGGGGAATACTAGAGGAACTGGTAACTTGTTGATATTCACATCCCAAGTCAAGGGAAAGAGGGGCTTTCATCCATAACTGCAAATTTCCCTTTGACTAGCTTGCTCAGGGAATTTGGCTTTCTCAAGTTCTTTGGTTAGAGTGGTGAGGAGACAACTGAGGTCCTTTATGGTTAAATAAAATAAAAATATTGGAATTTCAGTCTGGAAAGACAACAGCTGAGAAAGGATAGGATAAAATTTAATTTTAAAAAAAATCTATAGGGTATAGATAGATTTTAATTCAGTTTATTTCAATTCAGTTCAGTTCAATAAACATTTATTAAAGATTTACCATTTTCAAGACCTATAGGAGATGATATATGGTATAGTGGATGCAGTGTTAGACTCGGAGTTATTAAGCCTGAGGTTCAAACTCTGCCTTTGATACTTAGAGTCACATTGGATGGATTATCACATGGATAAGCCACATGAGCTTTCTGAGTCTGGATTATTAAGCTTTAGACTCTGTTCTATTTGGTTGAATATATTCCCATGCGGACAATCACAAAATCTTAACATATATGGCCAACTCAGAAAGCCTGAATGTGAGCCAGACATTTATCATTTTCATGAGGTCTCCCTGAGATTCCCTACCATGCCTCATAAGCAATCAGATGCCTGAATCTTCTCTCATGTCCACAACAAGAGCAAACAAATAGGAGAATAGCCACACTTCAAAATATAAACATAACCTGAAAACTATTTAATTCATCATTGACCCTTTTCCTTTCACTCTGATTCTATCACTAGAAAGGCAGAAAGGACCAATATGGAAAGGAGAGGAATTTAAAACTCTTCCATCTAGGAAAGAAAACTATAGACACATTTCCCTAATGAATATTAGCACAAAATATTTTTTTTAACAAAATATGATTAAGGAGATTACAGTAATATATCACAAATGTATCATTATGAATAGCTGGGATTTATATCAGAAAAGTAGGGCTGGTTCAATGTTAAGAAAAGTACAAGCGTAATTGACCATATCAAAAACAACAAAATTCATATGATTGTATCAATAGCTATGGAAGAAACTTTTGACAAAATGCAATGCACATTCCTGTTAAAAGAACTAGAAAGCATAGGAATACATGAAACCTTTAGTAAAACAAATAGTATCTATCTAAAACAAATGACAAATATTACCTATAATAGGGATAAATGAAAAACATTCCTAATAAGATCAGGGGTGAAATAGGGATGACAATTATCACCACTGTTATTCAATATTGTATTAGAAATGATAACAATAGCAGTAAAACAAAAAAAAGCAACTGGAATAAAATTAAGCAATGAGGAAATAAAACTATCATTCTTTGCAAATGAAATGATGGTATGCTTAGGGAACCTGGAGAATCAACTAAAAAACTAGTTGAAACAATGACTTCATCAGAGTTAAACTCACATCAGAATAAATTCGCATAAATCATCAACACTCCTATGCCATATCAATAAAACCTATCAGGAAGGGATAAAGAAATTCCATTTAAAATAACTCCAGACAATAGAAAACACTTGGAAGTTTATTTGCCAAGACAAAACTAGGGGCTACATGAACACAATTGCAAAACATTACTTTTTACACAGAAATAGATCTAAACAATTGGAGAAATATTGTTGTTGAGGAAGCCAAGTCAATATAATAAAATTATAATTCTATCTAAATAAATTTATTTATTCAGTACCATAACAATCAAACTACCAAAGAATTGTTTTATAGAGCTAGAAAAAATTAATCTGGAAGAACAGAATATGAAGACTATCCAGGGAATTAGTAAAAAAATATTGAAAGGGAGCAGCTGAGCAGTGCCAGAATTCAAACTATATTATAAAGAAGTAATCATGAAAGCATAAAATGGATAAATGATTTAGATATAAAAGGTGACTTCATATGCAATTTAGGGGAGTATGGAAAAATATGCCAATCAGATCTGTGGATAAGGGAAAAGTTTATTACGAAACAAGGGGCAGAGAGGATCATAGGAAGCAAAATGGATAATTTTGATCACATGAAATTAAAATCTTTGCATAAATAAAACTAATGCAACCAAAGTAAGAAGGAGAGCAGGAAGCTGGGAAAAATTTTACATCAAGTTTCTGGGATAAAGGCTTCATGAACTGAGACAAATTTATAAAAATAAAGCCATTCCCAAATGATAAATGGTCAAAGAATATTAACAGGTTATTTTCAGAACAAGAAATCAAAATTATCAATAGTCATGAAAAAAGTACTCTAAATCACTATTGATTAGATACATGCAAATTAAAACAACTCTGAGGTACCATCGCATCTATTAGATTGGGTAACATAACAGAAAAGGAAAAGGAAAATGACAAATACTATAGAGAATATGGACAAATAAGGACACTAATGCAATATTGGTGGAATCATGAACTGGTCCAACCAATATCATTTGAAAGACCTAAGAAACGTGACAAAACAATGACTAATTATGACTTAAACAGATTCTTAAATGAGAGCTTAAATATAACTCTCATTTCATAAAAGAGAGGTGATTGGGGAGGTCTAAAACCTCCAGACTTGTACTGCTAAAAGCACTGAGGAAAAAATTGTTACAGAGCAGTGATATTATGAGCTTATAAAATGAGAAAACGAATGTGTTATTTGGAACACCAAAGCACTCTGTCTCTGTAGTGTCATTATGTGTGAATATGATATTTACAGTCAGCTCCTCAGATCCCAATGCAATGATGAATCTCATTTATGTTCTCAAGACAGCAGAGACCCCCTACAAGGGATCCCTAGTAGTTTGTGTTTTTCTGTGGAAGGCAGGAAGTTGTTGGGAGATCTTTATTAAATTGGTCAAGTTTGCAGGACAATACCTTATGATGAGAACTGGTACCGGATTAGTCTCACTAGATACTTTCTTAATATTGTAATTCTAAGGTCAGCCATTTTGCCACATCCTTCACCTGATCTTGTAATAGGTAACGAAGCTGTCTCTTCAGCAGTCACCAGTAAGCAGAAACCTTTAGACTTCAGTTTCAAGGTTCTCTGGTGATTGTTATTTAGTCTTTTTTCAAAGGGATTTGGCATCCTATTGGTTCTTCAGTTTTAATACTCATCCTTAGTTTGCATCCTGAATAATTGATGATACTGCTACTGTTCCTGCTCCTACTTCTTCTACTGCTACTACTACCTGACATCTATGTAGTGCTTTAAGGTTTGCAACATATTTTACAAATACTTCATTATCGTCATAACAACCATAGGGGACAGATGCTATTATTATATATAATGTTTGCGCTATAGGTTATATATAATATATATATTATCCATTTTACAGATAGAAAATAGTTCACAGAGATTAAGTGATTTACCCAGTATCACATATCTAATTACTTTATGAGGCTAAATTTGAACTCAGATCTTCCTGCCTCGGGTACCAGTCCTCAATCCACTGAATCACCTAGATGCTTCCCATAGAACCAGTAAAACTGATCCTTCATGCTACTTTCTTCTACTTCCACACTATAATGTCCTTTCCTTGTGAAAAGGGAGATCTAAAGGGCTATGGAGAGTTGTGCAGTAGACATAAATAGGAAGCAGCACATGGACCCTAATACCTTGTATGCAAGACTTAGTATAAGATATAACCTCGAGGAAGTAGGATGGTCATATATAAAGGGTAAAGATAACATATGCAAAACACAATGTTAAAAATCCTATAAGAAATCTTCTATGATACATCCTACTTCAAGGTAGAACTGCTTTTACAGAATTATAGTAAAATATGAACAAAATTTTATAAGATGAGTGTTTTTATAGAAGACTATCTATACAGAAAGAGTATCCATATCTCCGAGATCACAGATCTAGCAAAATGTTAAATTTTCTTGGAATTTGAGGGTGATATGATCTTGAAAACATTTTTCTTAGAAACTCTCCAAGTCCATTTCTACTAAAGATGTCAGATGATGCTGGCCTCACACCCTGACTATCCTTTACCCCTAGTCATCTCCCTACCATGACAAGTGCCTGCATGTTCTCCCATCCATTTTTCACCTCTGTAACAGTAATCAAATGAAAACTATGATTTTCCTGGAAATAGAATATCAGGAAACTAACCTGCACTGAACATCTTTAGGATTTCCCAGACCCAAACCCACTTCCCTAGCTACCATTCTTTTATGTATGTTGTCTCTTCTTTGAATATAAATTCACAGATGGCAGATTCTGTCATTTGTGCTTATATACCCAGAACTTATACCTTGTGTATAGTGATTTATTTTTTACCATTCATTTATTCATTCTTCCATTCAAACCATATTGTTTTTCCAGGAGTGTGTGTTTTCTGTTGCTCCCCTTTTGGTTGCCACTGTGGACTGGGAGACAAAGATGAAGCATCCTAAATCCAACCTATAATCCTGAAGGTAATTTAACTCCCATGGACAATGAAGGAAGAAAGTCCTTACGGTTACCAAGGAGGGAACAGAGTTGGTACATTGCCAAAGCTAAATATGTTCTTTTGCCAAGATTCTGTCTGTATGGCCCAGGAGAAGGATATGCCTAAAGAGAAGACCAAGATCTTCAAGCAAAGTTCCCAGCTTGTGTTAAGGAATCATGAACAAGATAGAGTAGAATGGGAATTTGTGGAATGGTAGCAGTGAAGATATTTGTTCACTCAAATATCACTTGGGAACCGTCTGCTTTTTAAGGACTCTTCACTTACAGAGGAATGATTAGCCTCATTTGATGTTGACACCTTATTGATGGTGATAGTCAGTAATCCAGATGAATTCTGGCCAGGCCCACAGTTAATTAGGTTTCTTGATTTGTTTTGTTTTGTTTTTGTGGATCTTCCATTGAAGTCTGAATCCGAAGCCTCATCATAACATGGAAGTGACCCTGTTTAATCATAGGCTATGCTGGCAGAATATAAACTTCTGCACATTCTAACAAGCTGGAAAGTTTTCAAGGATGAAAAAGGCAATGAACTCTATGTGTTTGCTACCTGAGGACCCATCTAGTTAAGTTCCGACAAGCTTATTGCCAGAAGGTTGGCCACCTGCTGATGGTTTTTCCCCATCCATAGCAACTCATAAAACCATTTACTAAGGCATGCTGGGGTTATGATCTATGTCAATGGAGAGAGTACCCACAGAGGTAAAATCACAGATCTTGTGAAATAATAAAGTGAAGTTTCAACGGACACAGCTGACACACATATAGTGAAGTTACAGATGGCTATTTGTGAAATCACCTCTGGCCAGACAATATCTACTCTAAGTATATATAACTTCAGTTACCATGTTTACATCATAGCCTATTTAAAAGCATAGGTTCCTCCATTTAAAGCTGCAAGGGATTTCAGAAGCTATTCCTATTACTGAGAAAAACTGACTTGCAGATTCTCTCTCTCTCTCTTCTCCATACACATGTGCACACACACAGACACACAGATTGTGACACTTAGAGGCAAAAATTAACCCCATGTCCTCTGAATCTGCATATCTTCCACTATACCACAATGCCTGTCCTAAACCATAGTAAAGTCTACTCTATCTTTCAAATCAGTGAGCAAAGAAACCAAATTAAAATGCAATTAGGAATCATGAAAACTTCTTTTCACCCAATGAAAGAAATTAATCTGTATTGTTAAATTTATCATCATTTTGGAATTTATTATAAAGACTTCTTCCTTCTTTCTCTTCTTTCTACAAACAGCATTATCCTATGGTTTATTCCAAGACATTTAATTTTTTTTTGGTAAACACATACCCAGGTAACTTATTTTAAGGATGTGTGTGTCTCAGAAAAAATGTATTTTAGTATTGTGGCTATCACCTGATCTTCTAAACCTCTTACCCAAAATAAATACATAAAAAGAGGCAAGCAAAAAGAAAAAAAAATGAATGGAATTGGAGAAAAGTTCAGCTTATCACTATGTTTTCTTGAAAAAGGAATAATCTAGCACTAAGACTAAAGCACGTCATTAGTGGCCAATCAATGAAATGCAGAGAGAGTCCAGTAAACCGTGCAATCCAATGGACTGAAGATGGTGTGATTGTGTATTTTCATTTAAAGAAATGTAGTTTGAAGTAACAGCAGCTTCTTCTTAGCCTTGAATAGCACTAAGTACTGCTTCACTAGCCAGTGACGTTGAGATAAACCTTAGGAAAATCAATACGCACTGAAGTCATCTATATTCATTTCTCTGCCATATGGAATTACTTTGAATCATAATTAGGTTTCCAAACCTTTGCTCCCAACCAGTCAATAATACTTTGTTACAACAGTACTCATAATCAGCAAGTATTTATTAATCACCTACTATATGTCAGGCATTATGCTCTGTGCTAGGGATACAAAAGGAGGCAAAAGACAGTCCCTACTGTCAAGGAGACGGCAGAATACCTATTGTATGCAGACTATTTGTGACAGACCCTAGGGGAGTAACCAAAAGAAGCAGAAGACATAGGTCCTTGCCTGAATTATCTTAGAATTTCAGTGAGGAGAGAGAATTTGTGTACATGCATATGTACATGTAGTTATAAAACAACATATCAAAAATGCAATTAATACTATCACAAACTAATCAAGTAGTTCATCAATTACATTTACCAATAACCTACTATATACTAGCCACTGTGCTAGGTTCTGGGCATTCCAAAACAAAACAAAAAAGAGAATGAAACAATCTTTGCTCTCAAGGATCTTGGGTGTATAGAAAATAACCATATAGGGTGGTAGAGCCAAGATGGAAGAGGAAAGCTGGAGACTCCTCCAAAGACCTTTAAATAATGATTTAAAACAATTTCTGGAGCATTAGAACTCACAAAAGGATGGAGAGAAACAATTTTCCAGCCCAAGATAGCATAGAACATTACAGGAGAGATCTGTCATACCTGAGCGAGAGTGTAGCTCAGTCTGGCATGGGCTCTGCCGGTGCACACCAGGTTCCATCAAACCAGAAACAGGCCTTGGGAGTGATTGAGTCAGCAGCAAGAGTGAATGCTTTGGAGTGCTCAATCCACAGATGGTAAGGGGGTTGAACAACTGGTAAGAAAAGCTGGTCAGAACAATTGGCCTCTTTGTTGCACGGGGGGTAAGATTCTGCTGCTTTACCCATATGTGGACCTGGGTTACAGTCTTGAGTGGCAGTTCCAGGAGAAAGAGGAGCACTAGCACACCACAGCTTGCAATCCCTCTTCATAGTTCCAGGGAAGAAAAGAATGCTTGTGGTTTCTCACAGGCCAGAGCATGGGACAGGAGAGTAGTAAACACACCTCCTCTTAGATCACACCATCTTGGAAGAACTGAAAACCTACAAGTATCTAGAGGTATCTCTGAAACAAGCTGCACAAAACTCCTAAAGTTTGCAAAATTGCATTCTTGATTTTGGAAGTAGAGCCCCACTTTAGCAAAGAATTGAAGGTCAAGAAATAGGCTGGGAAAATAAGTAAACTGAAAAAAAATCTGACTGTAGCAAGTTACTGTCAAAACATGCACTCAAAAGAAGATAGGAAAGTGAAAATTCCTACATCAAAAGCCTCAAAGAAAAATACAGATTGGTCTCAGGCCATGGATGAACTCAAAAGGGATTTTAAAAATTAAGTGAGGGAGACAAAAAAATTAGAAAGAGAAATGAGAATGATGCAAGAAAATTATGAAAAAGGAGTCAAGAGTTTGCTAAAGGAGGCATAAAAAGTACTGAAGAAAATATCACTTTAAAAAAACAGAGTAGGCTAAATGGTAAAAGAGGTAGAAAAGTCCCATAAGGAGAAGAATGTCTTGAAAAGCAGAATTTGCCAAAAGGTAAAAAATATACAAAAATTCATTGAAGAGAAAAACTCCTCCACAAGCAAAATTGCTCAAATGGAAGAGAAGTCACAAAAATTCACTGAAGAAAAGAACTCATTAAAAAAAAAAAGAATAGGACAAGTGGAAAATGAGGTACAAAACCTCACTGAGGAAAATAATTCCATAAAAATTAGAATTCAGGGCAGCACAGACCAGACCAGCATGCAAGAGCAGATCAGACCAGCACAGAGCACAGACCACTGCAGAACAGCAGGGACAGGACACAGAACAGGATTCAGGGCACTACCAACAGCAGTTCCTGGATTCCTCAACCCACAAATGCCACAGACAGTTTCAAAGGTCAGTGGGAGGGCTTCCTCACTCAGGAGAGGAGAGCATGGTCTGGACCTCTGGCAGGAGGCACTGCAGCAACAGCTGCCATTTTTGGAGCTTCCACCTACAGCCCCTGGGGGAATTGAGACACTGATTTGATTCTCAGCCCTGAGCTCCAACCAAGGGTGAGGAGGAGCACTGGTGGTGGAGCTGGAGGTGGTTGTGGTCAGAGAATTCAATTGCAGATTCTGGGCAGAAGTTTTTGGTTGTCCTCAGACCAGTGTGCATGTCAGAAGAGGAGTAACATCTCTCCCTTGATTGTGCCACCTTGGAGGAATTGAGAAATTACAGATCCCCAGAATATACCCTCCTCTCAACAAAGTTCTCAAAAGCCAAGTAACTGGCTGGGAAAATGCCTATAAAGGGAGAAAAAATAAGACTATAGAAGATTACCTTCTTGATCAACAGGTATTTTCTTACATTCTTTTGGATGAGGAAGAACAAAGCATACCATCAGAGGAAATTAAGGCTTCTGCATTCAAAACCTCCAAAATAAATACTCATTGGTCTCAGGGCATGGAAGAGCTCAAAAAGGATTTTGAAAATCAAGTAAGAGAGGTGGAAGAAAAATTGGGAAGAGAAATGAGAGCAATGCAAGAAAATCATGAAAAACATGTCAACAACTTGCTAAAGGAGACCCAAAAATGCTGAAGAAAATAACTACTTTAAAAATAGGCTAACTCAAATGGCAAAAGAAGTTCAAAAAACCAATGAGGAGAAGAATGCTTTAAAAAGTAGAATTAGCCAAATGGGAAAAAAGAGGTCCAAAAGTTCACTGAATAAAATAATTCTTTATGAGAAACCAAGAAATTACAAAATAAAACCAAAAGAATGAAAAAAATAGAAGATAATGTGAAATATCTCATTGGAAAAACAACTGACCTAGAAAATATATCCAGGAGAGACAATTTAAAAGTTGTAGGACTACCTGAAAGCCATGATCAAAAAAGAGCCTAGACATCATCCTTCATGAAATTATCAGGAAAAATTCCATGATATTCCAGAACCAGAGGGCAAAATAAATATTGAAAGAATCCATCGATGACCTCCTCAAAGAGATCCAAAAAAGAGAAAATCCTAGGAATATTGTAACCAAATTCCAGAGTTCCCAGGTCAAGGATAAAATATTGCAAACAGCCAGAAAGAAATAGTTTGAGTATTATGGAAATAAAATCAGGATAATACAGGATCTGGCAGCTTCTACATTAAGGGATCAAAGGGTGGGCAATATGATATTCCAGAAGTCAAATGAACTGGGATTAAAACCAAGAATCACCTACCCAGCAAAACTGAGTATAATACTTCAGGGGAAAAAGTGGCCATTCAATGCAATAGAGAACTTTCAAGCAATCTTGATGAAAAGAGCAGAACTGAATAGAAAATTTGACTTTCAAACACAAGAATCAAGAGAAGCATGAAAGGGTAAACAGGAAAGAGAAAATATAAAGGATTTTCTAAAGTTGGACTGTTTATATTCCAACATGGAAATATAATATTTGTAACTCTTAAGACTTTTCTCAGTATTTTGGTATACACACACACACACACACACACACACACACACACACACACACACACAGACGGAGAACACAGGGTGAGTTAAATAAGAAGCGATGATACCTAAACAAATAAAATAAAATTGAGGGGTGTAAGAGGAATACATTGGGAAGAGAAAGGGAAAAACTGAATGGGGAAAATATCACTCCTTAAGGAGACAAGAGAAAGCTTCTTCAGTGGAGAAAAGGGAGGATATGAGAGGGAAAAGGGAAGCTCACTCTCTTCACATTTGGCTTCAAGGAATGATATGCTCACTCAGTTAGTGTGAAAGTATATCTTGCACTACAGAAGGGTAGGGGAGAAGGAGACAAGTGGGGTGAGAGGGATGACAGAAGGGAGGGTTAATGGGAGAAGGGAGTAATCAGAAGTAAACATTTTTGGGAAGGGACATGGTCAAAAGAGAGAATAGAATAAATGGAATGCAGGATGGGGATGGAGGGAAATATAGTTAGTCTTACACAACATGACTATTATGAAAGTCTTTTGCAAAACTGCGCATACACAGCCTATACTGAATTGCTTTCCTTCTCAGTGGGGATGAGTGGGGAGGGAGGGAGGGAGGGAGAGAAGTTGGAATTCAAACAGTTAGGAATGAATGTTGAGAATTGTTTTTGCTTACAACTGGGAAATAAGAAATACAGGTAATGGAGTATAGAACCCTATCTTGGCCTACAAGAAAAGAGAGAAGGGGATAAGGGAAGGGAGGGGAGTAATAGAAGGGAGGGCATATTGAGGGAAGGGGTAAGCAGAAAGCAAGGCATTATGAGGTGGGAGAGGGGAGACATGGGGAGAAAATTTGGAACTCAAAATTTTGTGGAAATGAATGTTGAAAACTAAAAATAAATAAACATCAAAAAATTGCAATTCAGTAAGTGGAAATTAATGACTCTATGATACATCAAGAAACAATAAAATAAAACCAAAAGAATGAAACAAATTGAAGTCATTGTGAAATATCTCATCAGAAATACAACTGACCTGGAAAATAGATCCAGGAAAGATAATTTAAACATCATTGGACTTTCTGAAAGCTGTAATTACCAGATTATGTGGACATCATCTTTCAAGAAATTATCAAGGAAAGTTTCCCTGATATTCTAGAACCAAAGAGCAAAATAGAAATTGAAAGAATCCACCAATCTTCTTCTGAAAGAGATCTTAAAATGAAAACTCCTGGGAATATTACAGCTAAATTCTAGAGCTCCCAGGTCATGGAGAAAATACTGCAAGCAGCCAGAAAGAAAAAATTCAAATATCATGGAGCGATAGTCAGGATAACACAAGTTAACAGCTTTCACAATAAAGAACAAGAGGACTTGGAATGTGATATTCTGGAGGGGAAAGGAGCTAGGATTACAACCAAAAATCACCTACCTCAAAAAACAGTGTAAGCCTTCAGGGGCAAAAAGGACATCCAATGAAATAGAAGACTTCCAATCATTCCTGATGAAAAGACCAGAGATGAAGAGAAAATTTTACTTCTAAATAAAAAAAAAAACTCAAGAGAAGCATGCAAAGGTATACAGGAAAGATTAATCATAATGGATTCATTAAATTCATTAAACTGTTTACATTCCTGCAAGGGAAGATGCTACTTTTTAATTCTAAGAGTCTTATCATTATTAGGACAGATAGAAGGAATACACACAGACACACACCACAAACACACATACTCACACACACTCAGACAGAGAGATAGACAGATAGTACAGGTATAAATTGAATATGATGGAATGATATGTCTTAAAGTATGAGAAAGAGGTATGCACAAAGGGGAGAGGTAGAATGAATGGGGACATTATCTAACATGAAGGAGAAAAGAAAGAATTTTGCAGTGAAGGGGAACTTGAGGGAGTGTTGGGAAATGCTTGACCCTTACTCTCATCAGAACTGGCTCAAAGAGGGAATAACATATGTATTCAAATGCGTAAAGAGATTTATTTTTCCCTATAGGAAAGTAGGAGGGAAAGGGTATAAGAGAAGGTGGGCTACTGATAGGAGGGAGGGCAGATTGAAGGAGGTAGCTTTCAGAAGCAAAACACTTTTGAAGAGGGACAGGGTGAAAGGAGAGAGAATAGAATAAACAGGGAAAATAGGATGGAGTGAAATACAGTTAGCAACCATAACTGTGAAAAAAAATTGAAGCATATTTCCCTGATAAAGCTTTCATATCTCAAATATATAGAGAAATGAGTCAAATTTATTAAAAAAATAAGTTATTGCCCAATTGACAAATGATCAAAAATTATGAGGTTAGTTTTCAGATGAAATAATTATTTATCTATAGCATTATTAAAAGAAATACTCTGAATAAGTATTGATTAGAGAAATAAAAATTACTGCACTTCTAAGGTACTATCTCACACCTATTAGATTGGCTAATGGGATAGAAAAGGAAAATGACCAACATTGGAGGGGACATGGGAAAATTGACACTAATGCATTGTTGGTGGAGTTGTGAAATGATTCAACCATTATGTAGAGCAATGTTTATCTATGACCAAATATTTATAACACATCTTTTCTGATTACAAAGATATGGAAATTGAGGGGATGCCCATCAATTGGAGAATGACTGAACAAATTGTGGCATATGATTATGATACTATAATGATATAAGAAATAATGAGCTAAATGCTCTCAAAAAACCATGGAGAGTCTTACATGAACTGATGCAAAGTGAAATAAGTAGAACCAGGAGGACATTGTACACAGTAACAGCAATATTGTAAGATGATTAACTGTGAATGACTTAGCTATTCTAATTAAATAAAATGATTCAAGACAACTCTGAAAGACTTATGATGAAAAAATGATATCCATCCCCAGAGAAAGAATTGATGAATTCTGAGTACAGATTGAATCATACTTAACTTTAACTTATTAAAACATACTTTAACTTTATTTTTCTTGGGTTTTTATTTTGATCTTTGTTTTCTTATATAACATGATTAATATGGAAATTATGCCTGACTACACATGTATAACCTATATCAAATTGCTTGCCATCTTGATGTGGGCTGTTGGGGCGGGGAAGAATTTGGAATTCGATATTATAAATGAATTGAGGAAAATAAACTACTAAAACAATAAATACATGACAGCCAAATACAAATAAGGGGTAGCTAAAAGTGGATAAAGCGTTGGCTTTGGAGTCATGAGGTCCTGAGTTCAAATTGGCCTCAGATATTTACTAGCTGTGTGACCCTGGGTAAGTCACTTAACCCTGTTTGCCTCAATCTCTCATTTGTAAAATGAGCTAGGAAAGGAAATGGCAAACCACTTTAGTATGTTGCCAAGGAAACCTCAAATGGGGTCAAGAAAAGTAGGATACTGAAAAGACTCAAAAACAAAGCATAATAATCACACACAAGTAATCACAGTTACAGTAAACAAAGGGATGTGGTTTTGTTCTGCTTCTCCCCCCCTCCCCAAATGTAACCCTTCTTTTAAATTAGTGTATTCATTTTATCTTAGCATACCTTATTTACATGTCCTCCTATCCTCTGTTGGGATGCAGTTGGAATCCCATCTTCCTTCTAATATCATTCCACCTGATTTAAGAAACCTTTTCTGATCACTCCAACAGAAATTGGGTCTACTTTTCTTTCTTTTAATTTTTGTAGCATATGTTGTTTGAGTCACTGATATCTTTATGGGAGTAGCTAGGTGGTACAGTGGATACACCAGTGCAGGAGTCAGGAGGATCTGAGTTCAAATATCACTCAAGACACTTGACACTCACTAGTTGTGTGACCTTGGGCAAGTCACTTAACCCCAATTGCCTCATCCTGGGTCACCTTCGGTCATCCTGATGAATATGTGGTCAATGGAGACAGATGACTCTGGAGGAGAAGTGAGGCTGGTAACATGCACAGCCCTCCATCCCTCAAAACAAAGTCAAGTGCAAGTCATGTCATTATTTCTCTAATGGCATGGTCTTCTTCAGTAACAAAGGATGAACACACACATCATCTTTATGATTCCATGGAATTAGGAAGGTATTTCAGGTACTTTCAATGTATTAATTTTATCTCCTTAAATAGCATGTAAACTCCTTGAGGACAAGGACTATAACTTAGGCTTTGTTGTATTCCTTACAATACCTTGAATATAAAAGACCCTAGATAATAAATATTTGTTCATGATAATGACATTTGTTTCATGATAGAATCAAGCCTTCAGCTGGGTTTTGATGAAGAGGAAGACTGAGCAGATGGAATAAGTAGAGCATGGTCCCAAAGGAGTCAGAATAATTCTGTGAGAGAAGATCAAATTTGCTTGGTGTATAGGAACCTGTTGGTAAATAAATGGAAGTGTAATTGATGAGATATTAACATGTCAACTGTTGCCAGATCTGAACACAAAGGCCCTAAATATTTTAATTTTGTGTAATGAGTCTGGAAGGCCACTGAAGATTTTTGACTCTTAGGCTGCCTTAAAAGTTGGGGAAGATTAGCTCATAAGGCATGTATGTGCAAATTGGATTGGATTAACAGGAGACTAGAGGCAGCAAAGAGACTATTGAAAATGGAAGATGTATATTGTTACATTGTCAGTTTCAATGTATTAATTGGTTTGGCTGATTGTTGTTTCTTTGCTTCTCATTTTTCCTTTTCAATATAATATTACATATTTTATAGGATGCCACTCTGGGAGGAGGGTGGCAGAGGGATACTGGAAAAAAATTCTGCTGATACTGAAAACAAGGATATCTATAAATATTTACTTTTTAAAAAGAGATTATTGTAATAATCAAGGGAAGACACCATGAGATAAATAGGAATGGTGACAACAGAAGTAGAAAAGACAGATCAGAGAGATATTGTGGAAAAGTAATTTGCTAAATTTCATAATGGATGATGAGAGTCCATAAAGAGACAAAAAATAAATTCACACCATGTTTGAGAGATTGGGAATTTAAGAAACAGAAGCACAGGAAAGATATTTGAAGTCACTTCCAGTTAATGTACAGGAAGAAGAAGGCAGAATGGGGAAGCACAATGTATTGCATTTAAGTGAGGGAGGGCTGTTCAAAGTCACAAGTCTCATTTTCTTATCCAAAAGCCTCTGGGTCCAGTGGTCAGATATGGATCAGAATGACTGGAAATAGCCCAGGCTGCAGTGGTAGACCTTGGCCTTTTTAGGCTAAGGTCTTTCTAAGCTCTCATTTTGAGTGAGGTAAAGTTCATTCAATGAATTGGTGTATTTAAGTAGTGAATCAAGGGATGGAATCTAATTAAAAAAAAGTCTGGGTTGCTGGTCAAAAGACAATTACTATTTACATTCACTGTGAGCCTGGAGTGCCCAAAAGGGTAACCATGCTGGGCAGGGACCTATTCCTCTCCAATCAGTGAGAGTCCTAGTGAACTGGGTGTAACTCCCTACTGAAGCAGCCTCCAACCAATCCATGCTTACCCATATTTTCCTGTATTTTCTGGATAATTAGGCAACAATGAGAGTGAGAAATATAGAACTGAAAGTGTTAATGATATCAGCAATCATAAGGGTCTGTCTCTCCCTGTACTATCTTCTGGATTCTGGAATTTATCTGCTAATCATTAGTAGGAGGCATGGAGAAAGAGACTGATGTGATAGTGGGCTTGGCAGGGGACAGGAGTATTCTGAGGTGAATCTGACAAAATATTAAACAGCTGCATTTGCTTGGCAGGTGTCTAGAAGTCAGGTGCTACAGAACCAAGAGGTAGTCTCAGTTGGTTTCTTTCCTTTTGATCTTTGGGACCAAGAATGCTTGACAGTACACATAATCACACCAAAATAACAGCAATGACAATAACAACAGAAGTCAGGATGGAGGGTTTGGACAACTGGAAATTGAGACTTTACCAAAATGATTGTACCCACTTCACTAATTCACTTGCATGTTACTCTTTATTTCAGTTTTTTAAAATACCATTAACTTATTATTTAACCAGGAGTAGATGTTAGGGGATCTTTGAATTTGGAGGAAGTTATAAATGATGGGGATGGGTTCTGAACCCCTGAAAGGAAAAAGACCATGTCTTTGGTATGTGGATCCAAAAAGGAAAAGCCCCGGATCCCTGGGGTTCACTGGACAACCTGCCCTTCCCAGTTTATTAACTGCCCTTTCATTGTGTCCCTCATTGTCTACACCTGACCCCACCCTAGACCTTAGACCACCACTCCTTAATTGCATCTAGATCCCTTATCTGTTCTCACAGTCTTCTCTATAAAAGATCCATTTTTCCTCCATTAAACTGCTCAGATTCAATCTGATTTGCTTGTCAATGCAAGCATTACAAATGCTCAGATTCCTTAATGGGCAGATTCCCCAACTAGTGTTCTAATAAACCTTGCCTTTAGCTGATAGAAGGCTTGAGTTGTGTTCATTCATGGCATTGCTTGCTCTTGAATTTAGGGGTCCCAGAACCCCTAGACTGCAATACACACACACACACACACACACACACACATACACACACACACACACACACAATGTTTGAGGCCTCACTTTGGCCTATATTCTAGATGAGTGGATTTCTGGAGGTTTTAATAAAGAAAGATTGATAACCCCAAGCAGCTAGGGTGATCACTTGTTCAAAGTCATTTTTGAGAGAATTGACTCAAAGCCTTTGATTTGAACTTGAACTCAGAATACTCAGGAGTTCATGCATATGTCTAGTTGTATGAGTTCAAACTTCTAGCACCAACCATCTTGAGGGTTTGTGCAAATAAAGCTTTCTACAAGACAGAATGTCGTTTATCCGTCTGTTGAAGACCTGACTTCAAATTTCAATTCTTCCTGAAGCCTTCTTTAGCCCTTCCTTGTAAACCCAGGTGAAAACAATCTCTACATCTTCAAATTTCTCAAAAAACTTTGGCTTTCTGTCCTTTGCTCTCTTTAAATCTTACCTTCTATCATATGAATTTGTGTGTGATTGTTATATTTATTCATATTTTCTTCATATTTTAATTAGATGTTAAGCTTTTTGAGGTCAGTATTATGCCATTTGTCATCTTTGTATACTCAGTGTCTAACATGGCACCTTGCACAAAGTAGGCATTTAAAAATGTCTGTTCATTTCACACTGAATCTGCATTTTGATTTAGCTGCCATATTTTTTTTTTAATTTTACTACGTCCATGACATTGTAGATAGATTCGACTTTTCTATTCAGAAATATTTGGGTTCAAATTCCACTTCAGCTGCATCCTGAGTTGTGTTGTTTATAATGTCATGTTATATGTAATTTACATATATTTACCTTAAGCAACTCCTTAGGATTTAGCTACAGAGCATTGCAATCTGCCATTGTTGAGGATGTTTCCACACTGAAATGTCCCCTGCCTTTACAAAACTGTTGATCCTTCAGGTATTTTCCCAGTACCTACATGGACTGAAAAATGAACCACAACAAGTCTCATTTTTCAGATGAGAAAGCTGAAGAACAAGATTGCTCATAGAGCTGTGTTCTTAATTTCTAGGCTGTTAAGGCACTGAGGCATACTACTTGCCCAATTTTAAAAACGTATTTAAATGGCCTTGTTGAGTCTCTCACGATGAACATAATTCATACTTGGGTACATGACGCCTGTGTCAGAACTTAGTTCAATTGCAAGGAGAAAGGGATGAGTCACGAAGCTGGGCTAGTTCTTTAACACATCTTGGATATTCATTTGAAATTGACTGTGGAACCAGTTAGTGGCTAAATGTCTGGCCCCAAAGTTGAATATGAAGTACTTCATCTTGGAAAAAAATAGCTGTGTTTTCACAGTTTATGATATAAGATGACTTATTCTTTACTCTCACTAATCACACCACGAGAAACTATTGGAGAGAATTCCAGATCAACTAGAAAGGTATTATAAATTCAGGCAGGGGAGCAGAGGTTTCTACAAGTTCTATCTATAATTATTACTTAGACTGCCAGAAATACAATAAAAGAAACTGCAGCTCTGGATAGCAGACATAAAATTTGTATTAGCCTCATGGAACATACATAGATTAAATTCTAAAATTCAATTAATTCAAGGTTAAAGTAACATCAAAAACGGAGAAAATATTGAATTGAAGATCTTCATTATGTTGTATATCATATTTAACACAGTAACGGATGATTAAAAATATTGCACCAAAGAGTTGTATATTGTCTTTAGGAGGATAACAGGATTTCCTTGGCTTTTGTGTGGAGAAGAGCATCATATTAGGAATCAGGGAGACCTGGGCTTTTTTTCCCAGCTCTACAACCAACTAGTTATGTGACCTTGGATATGTTGCTTAACCTTTCTGAAACTCAATTCCATCATCTGAAAAAAAGAATAATTAGATTAGCTATTGACCCTAAAGTCTCTTACTAATTAAAAAAAGCAACCAAAAATATTTGGTGTACTATTGCTTATGGACAAGACAATTAGTAGAAAGGAGGAAGGAAGGACAAAAAGGAGGGGGAGAGGAAGGAAAAGAGGAAGGAAGCGAGAAAAGAAGCATTTAATAAATACCTGCTGCGTAATGGACTCTGTGCTAAGCCATTTACAATCATTTCATTTGACTCTCCCAACAACGCTGGATGTTAGGGGCTATTGTTATTCTCATTATACATTTGAAGAAACGGAGGCAGTTGTTAAATTACTTGTTCAGGGTAATACAGGTAATAAATGTCTAATAATTCTAATAATATTCTAATTTATTCTAATTATAATTCTAATAATAATTCTAATAATTCATCTAAGGATGAATGTGCACTTAGGTCATCCTGACTCCAGGCCCTGGTGGTGAGGAGGGGGAGATAGTGATCAGAAAGATTTTAGTTATAACTTATATGAGACCCTGTGTGACTCTGAACAAGCTACCGAAGCTCTTTGTGTTCTAAGTCAATATCTAAGACTAAAAGGCATAGGGGTGATAACCTGCATTCGTAGTAGATTTTTCCTTACCAAAGTTCCCTGCACCAATAAATTATAAGCTCAGTCCCTAATGTGTCTCTACGATGCCCCTCCCCCACCTTTTTTTTTTTTTTTTTTTTGAAGAATAGGACTACGCTTCTCATCTGCCATTCTTCCAGGAGAGGTATAAAGATATTTCAACAGTCCCTAACAGGTTTACGTTCTACCTACACAATTTAAGTACTTGATCAACTAGCAATAATAAAATACAGGAAGTAACCTGGTTTGTAAAAGGTTCTCAAGAACCCTGCATTAGTGGGGAACTTTTGCTCTGCCTCCACCTAGCTAGTCAGTTTGCTGAGATGGCCACTTCTGTGAAGACAAAAATATCTTTTGTTTGTTTGTTTTCTTGTTTTTTGTTCTTTTTCCTGTAACAAATAGCCACTGAAGATGGAGACTTCTCTCCTTTGACATTTTGTGTTTTTCACAGAGCAGACTCCTCTCAGTGCCATAACAAATTGGTCTATTTGCTGTTCCCCTACTCAAGATTACGTCTTCTGCCTACGTGCCATTGTCTTCTTAGAGGAGGATGAATCCTGTGGAGTTCTCATTTTTCATTTAGTAGCTTCTGAATTTCCCCATCATTTTCATCAAACCAGTCTTGGTTTTTGCAAGTGTTCAGACCCACATGAGCAAATGCAGTTCTGTATACCAGATCTCTGAAAGCTGCCCACTCCTTTTCTGCTCCATTGTTGCCAACTGTGTGTTGGCTCAACTTTCCAGGTTAGCAACAAACTGTTCATGCTCAGAGAAAAGCTCCAATTTGTTGACATTAATTCTTCTGGTAGTCATTTTGCCTTGGGTGTGGCACTTCTCGTGAATGTGAATATTTAGCTTGGCAAGGATAAGTCCATAATCAGTCCAGCACTCTGCACCACACACTGCCATTGTCACTCTCACATCTTGTCTGTCTCCTCTCCTTACAATCACATAATCTACTAGATGCCAATGTTTGCTGCGAGGGTGCACCCATGAAGCTTTATTGTGTTTAGGTAAATGGAAAACAGTGTTGCTGATGAGAAGGTCATGTGATGCACAAGTCTTCAGCAGTAAATGACCATTGCTGTTGTTTCCAACTCCATTCCTTCCCAGGAGTCCCTGCCAAGTCTGGTAGTCTGATCCTACTCTAGCATTAAAGACAACCAGAATTATGAACTTGTCCTCTTTTGGCACGTTGATGATAAGGATCTCTAGGTCTTCATAAAAATTTTTCTTTGACTTCATCAGGGTTTGTCATGGTAGCAACATAGGTACTGATGATGATGTCATGACATTTTCCTGTGAGTAGCAATTGCATTTTCATGAGCCTGTCGTTCACTCCTGTTGGCAGGCATACCAGCTTGCTGATTAAATTAATTTTGAATGCAAAACCCATACCAGCTTCACAGCACTCCCCTTCCATCAAAAGCAAAGTACAAGCACAGCTTAGAGAGAGGCAGAATTCCTTGCTCAGTAAGAAGACAGATGAAATTCAGTTTTTTGCTGATAGTAACAATCCAAAGTGTTTTTATGATTCCCTGAAAGCTCTTTATGGACCAAAAACCTATGGTGCATCACAACTACTCAGTGCTGTTGGAGTCATATTGATTAGTGATAAGGACATGATCCTAGAGAGATGGGCTGAACATTTCCATAGTGTTCTCAACAAACCATCATCAATCAATGATGAGGCCATTGACCGTTTATCTCAGGTTGAAGTTAATCCTTCCTTAGCTGAACTTCCAACTGAAAAATCAGTTTTGAGGGCCATTAGGCTCATTTCATGTGGCAAAACAGCTGGTTCTGATTCTATTCCAGCTGAGATTTACAAGGTAGGGGGATTATTTCTCATACAAAAGCTGACTGAAATTTTCTAGGTTACATGGCAAGAGTAGGTTATCCTCCAGGAGTTCAAGGATGCCTCCATTGTCCATCTCTATAAAGGTAAAGGGAATAGATTGTTCTGTGACAATCATAGGGGAGTCTCTCTCTTAGTCATTACAGGGTCCTCCTTAATAGGATGATCCATCACCTGGAAGATGGTCAAATACCTGATAGCCAGTGTAGTTTCAGAAAGGGCCAAGAAACATTTGATATGGTATTTGTTGCCTGTCAACTCCAGGAGAAATGCCAGGAGCAGAACAGAGGTCTGTACACAACATTTGACACTGTTAGTCAAGAGGGCTTATGGAAAATTATGTCAAAATCTGATTCCCCAGAGAAGTTCATCAATATTGTATGTCAAATTTCATCATGGCATGTTTGCCCAGGTTCTGGATAATGGATAATGCTCTCATGCCTTCCCAGCCCCAGTGGAGTGAAACAGGGCTGTGTGCTTGTTCCCATACTTTTTAGCATGATGTTTTCAGCCCTGTTGTCAAATGCTTTCAATGAAGATGAATATGGCATCAAGGTCAACTATCATACTGATGGTAAGTTCTTCAGTTTGAAAAGGCTACAAGCCAAGACCAAAGTGGAGGGAGTGTTGGTGCATGATTTTCTTTTTTTTTCTTTTTTTAAAATAAATTTATTTATTAAACTTTTTACATTCATATTCACAAAATTTTGGGTTCCAAATTTTCTCCCCATTTGTTCCCTCCCCCCACCCCAATACACCAAGCATTCTAATTTCCCCTATCACTAATCTGCCCTCTCATTTATCATCCCTCCTTTCCCTTGACCCCATCTTCTCTTTTGTCTTGTAGGGCCAGATGACTTTCTATTCCCCATTACCTGCATTTCTTATTTCCTAGTAGCAAGAACAATACTCAAAAGTTGTTCCCAAAACTTTGAGTTCCAACTTCTCCCCATCCGTCCCTCCCCCCATTCCCTTTGGGAAGGCAGGCAATTCAATATAGGCCATATCTGTGTACTTTTGCAAATGACTTCGATAATAGTCATGTTGTGTAAGACTAACTATATTTCCCTCCATCCTATCCTGCCAGCCCTTGTTTCTATCTCTCTTTTAATCCTGTCCCTCCCCAAGAGTGTTGACTTCAAATTGTTCCCTCCTCCTATTGCCCTCCTTTCCATCATCCCCCCCCACCCTGCTTATTTCCTTCTTCCCCACTTTCCTGTATTGTAAGATAGGTTTTCATACCAAAATGAGTGTACATTTTATTCCTTCCTTTAGTCGATTGTGATGAGAGCAAATTTCATATTTTTCTCTCAGCTCTCCTCTTTTTCCCTCCACTGAAAATCTCCTGCTTGCTTCTTCTATGAGAGATAATTTGCCCAATTCTATTTCACCTTCTCTCCTCCCAATATATTTCTCTCTCACCATTTACCTTAATTTTTTTAAGATATGATCCCATCCTACTCAATTCACTCTGTGCTCTCTGTCTCTGTGTGCATGCATGTGTGTGTGTGCACGCATTTGTGTGTGTGTGATCCTACCAATTACCCAGATACTGAAAAGTTTCAAGAGTTACAGATATTGTCTTTCCATGTAGGAATGTAAACAGTTCACCTTTGGTAAGTCCCTTATGACTTCTCTTTGCTATTTGCTTTTTCATGCTTCTTCTCAATCTTGTGTTTGAAAGTCAAATTTTCTTTTCAGCTCTGGTCTTTTCATCAAGAATGCTTGAAAGTCCTCTATTTCATTGAAAGACCATTTTTTCCCCTGAAGTATTATACTCAGTTTTGCTGGGTAGGTGATTCTTGGTTTGAGTCCTACTTCCTTTGACCTCTGGAATATCCTATTCCATGCCCTTTGATCCCTTAATGTAGAAGCTGCTAGATCTTGTGTTATCCTGATTGTATTTCCACAATACTGGAATTGTTTCTTTCTAGCTGCTTGCAATATTTTCTCCTTGACCTGGGAGTTCTGGAATTTGGCCACAATGTTCCTAGGAGTTTCTCTTTTTGGATCTCTTTCAGGTGGTGATCGATGGATTCTTTCAATACTTATTTTGCCCTCTGGTTCTAGAATGTCAGGGCAGTTTTCCTCGATAATTTCATGAAAGATGATTTCTAGGATCTTTTTTTGATCATGGCTTTCAGGTAGTCCCATAATTTTTAAATTGTCCCTCCTGGATCTATTTTCCAGGTCAGTTATTTTTCCAAGGAGATGTTGCACATTCTCTTCCATTTTTTCATTCTTTTGGTTTTGTTTTGTGATTTCTTGGTTTCTCAGAAAGTCATTAGACTCCATCTGTTCCATTCTAATTTTGAGAGAACTATTTTCTTCAGTGAGCTTTTGAACCTCTTTTTCCATTTGGCTAATTCTGCTTTTGAAAGCATTCTGCTCCTCATTGGCTTTTTGAATCTCTTTTGCCAATTGAGTGAGCCTATTTTTCAAGGTGTTATTTTCTTCAGCATTTTTTTGGGTCTCCTTTAGCAAGGTAGTGACCTGCTTTTCATGCTTTTCTTGCATTTCTCTCATTTCTCTTCCCAGTTTTTCCTCCACCTCTCTCACTTGATTTTCAAAATCCTTTTTGAGCTCTTCCATGGCCTGAGCCCACTGAATATCTGTTTCTGTTGTTTGAGATACAGAGGCCTTGACTTCTATGTCTTTATCTGATGGTAAGCATTGTTCTTCCTTATCTGTAAGGAAAGGAGGAAATATCTTTTCACCAAGAAAGTAACCTTCTATGGTCTTATATTTTTTCCCTTTTCTGGGCATTTTCCCAGCCAGTTACTTGACTTCTGGGATTCCTCTCCACCCCCACCTCACTAATGCTTGGGGTCTGAGATTCAAATGCTGCTCCCCAGCCTCAGGGCTTTCGGGGGCGGGGGGGCAGGGCTGCTATTCAGTGTGAGAGACTAAGTTCAGGTTCTCAGGTGGGGACAGGGCCACCACCCAGGCTCAGTTCCCTCAGGGGGTTTATCTGGAGACCTTCCACAATGGATCTGAGGTCCTGCCTGTTTTGGGAAACCCTGGCTACTGCTTCCCCCACTGCTTCCTCCTGAGGAGGCCTGAGTTATGGAGACACCCCGTTCCCCTGTCAGCAGGCCAGATAAGGTCTCTCACTCACCTGTAGCACCTGTGGGTTGAGGGATCTTCAAGTCCACTGGAGATTCTGTCCCTGAAGCCTGCTCGAATCTGCTCCTCTTGGGGCCATGCAGCCAGGGCAGGGCTGTGCTCCGCTCTGGGTCCGGTGCACGATGAACCTTTGGGATTGGTTTTTCTGTGCTCTCTGGAACAGAAATCTCCTCCACTCCGTTACTGTGTGGCTTCCACTGCTCCAGAACCCATTGGGAATTCTGTTTATAGGTAATTTATGGGCTGTGGGTTCGGAGCTAGCATGTGTGAATCTTTCTACTCTGCCATCTTGGCTCCTTCCCCCCATGATTTTCTATTTGCACATGATTGTACACCAAATGAAGCCTCTGAAGCTGAGATGCAACAAAGTGTGGATCAGTTCTCTGCTGCTTGTGCTAATTTTGGCCTAATAATTAACTCCAAGGAAACACAGTTTCTCCATCAGCCACCACCACACCATCCATATGTGGAACTATTGCTTACAACAAATGGACATGTTTTGAATGCTGTGGATATGTTCACTTACCTTGGTATTGTACTTTCCAGGGATGTACACATTGACAATAAGGTTGACATGCATTGCCAGAGCTAGCTCAGTGTTTGGGAGGCTCTGAAGAAAAGTTTGGGAGAGAAGAGGTATTAGGCTGACTATCAAACTGAAGGTCTACAGAGTTGTTTTGCTGACCTCATTCTTATGTGCTTGTAAAACATGGACATTCTACCAGCACCATGCCAGGAAGCTGAATTGCTTTCATTTGAACTGTTTTAGAAAGATTCTGAGGATCCCTTGGCAGGATAAGGTACCAGACACTGAAGTCCTTGCTCGAGCTGAACTTTCAAGTATTCAAACTCTACTTCAGAGAGCACAACTGTGATAGACTGGCCACATTATTCGAAAGCAAAATGTAGGCTTGCCAAAGAGACTATTTTATGGAGAACTCACATGGGGGCAAGAGATTACATGATGGTCAGAAGTGATACAAGGACACTCTTTAAGTCTCTCTCAAGAACTTTGGGTTTGACTGTGCAACATGGGAGATAGTGACACAGGACCACTCAGTATGGCGTGCCCACATAGGAAAGGGTGCTGTATTCTTTGAGCAAAGCAGAACTGAGGCAGCACAACATAAACTTAGCATGCACATATTTGGGATATCCACCCCAAATATTCACACAGACTATCTGTGCCCAATCTGTGGTAGAGCATTCCAAACTCATATTGCTCTGATCAACCACAATCAGACACACCAAAATTTTGCTTTATGATGGTGATGTCATTTTGGTCCTCTTCGAAGATGAAGGGCAACAACCAATCGATGTATCATTGTATAAGATTTCTCCTAAACTTAGGATGCACATCTTCTTCTCTTTTGCTCACTAGATTTCTTAGCCTCCTTCAAGACCCATTTCAGGTGCCACCTTGTGTGAAAAGAGTCTGTTAACATTCCTAGTTTTCAGCGGTTGTTTCTTCAAATTCTCTGTTATGTATTCATCTAATGTACATGTTTCTCCCAATATACTATAACCTACTAAAATGTAGGGGTTATTTTTTACCTCTTTTATCTTTCTATCCTCAATATCTAATAAAGAGCCTTGCACACTGTGTATGTTTAATACATGTGTGTTGAATGGAGTTGGATTGAAATTGATAATAAGTGGGGTTTCTGGTGAGAGTTACTATTACATGTCTCACCTGTACCATCTTTTAAAAATTATCTATTACCAACTATCAGGTACAAGACAGAAAAGTTTAGTTTTGCTAGAGAAATATTAGAATTAAGAAAAAACATAAAAATATTTTCAATCCTCATCAGTTCTGTCCAGAAATTTATAAAGAGCAGCTTGGAACAGTCAGAAATGTCCATAATAACTATAGATTTTGTTTCCTCAATGTCAAGATAACTCAGCAAATTCTTATCAATTAGTGGAATAATTTTATTCATGGTGATGTCTAAATAATATAGTCAAAACAACCCATTGTGTAGTTTAGGATTTCAAGGAGTACAAGTGTGGCTCTGTATATATTTTGTTTAAATATGATATTTATTGCTAAGATCTGTTTTTTTAAACCAGTATTTGGGTTCTAATCTTGAAGCAGCTAGGTGGAAAAGTGGATAGGGCAATTGGACCTGGAAGTGGGAAGACTTGAATTCAAATCATGACTCAGACACTAGTTATGTGACCTTGGACAAGGTACTTTTCCTCTTTCTGCCTCAGTTTTATCATCTGCCAAATGGAGGAAATAATTAGCACCAATCTCACCAGTTTGTTGTGAAGATCAAAGGATATAATATTTGTAAAGTGTTTTGTGAAAACTTAAAGCACCATATAAATGCTTTCTACAGTGATGATGATGATGATGATGATGATGATGATGATGGTAGCCTTTGATGTAGCCCTAAGAGATGAAACTCAATATGCAGCAATTCCAGGAACACAACCTTGCCAGGAATAACCAGTACATGTTACTCCTGAGTAACATGGCAGTTGTGACTTGAATTGTTTTATACCCAGAAGAAAATGGCAGCTGGATTTTTTTAAACAAATCTTCCAGTCCAATAATCAAACCCCAGGTAACTTGAGATCACACCAAACATGACTTAACTACACAGAGTTGAACACAGCAGTTGAATAAATTCCTTTGTTGAATAGTGGTTGTACTTATGGCTCCATTAAACATTAAGACATCTGTTTCTGTCTAGATGCCCTTCCTCCTCTCTTTAGTGAAAGGGATGAGAGGAGGAACAAAGTGTGAATATATTGAATTATGACTATATTTTAGTTTTTTTCAACTAGATATTCTATTACAAGATAGATATAATCATGACATAGACAATATGAGGGACAACCTTTCTGTGAAGGTTTTAAAATCTTTTAAAAATTAAAATTTCAATTTTGTAGAAATTTAATTGAAAATTCCACTAATATTTCCTAACCTTTATTTCACACTAACTTACTTTTGTGAAACATCTTTAACATCTAAAAAATAAAATTTTCCAAATAAAAGTATTTTTAAAAGGATAACACAAAAAATAACCCTTTCACCCATTACTACTTCACTTGTCCTCTAACCTACTCACCCCAAACCCTCCTTTCCAATTTCCTAAGAATTTTCTAAGAATATTCCTTCTTCCCTAAGTGTTTTCACATTATTTTTGTCACTGCTCCTGTTAAATCTTCTATTTTCCTCTGTTAAACTTAGTTATTAATTAATGTGACTCCAATTTAGTATAAATTAAAAGGACTGAGAGCTAATTTTTTAATGCTAAATGGGACCCTCACACACAAAAATGACATTTGCTTCTTTATAGTACCTATTAATTAATTTATTCATTCACGATTTGAGCACATACTGAATTTCTTCATGTAAAGCACTTCACTAGGACTGAAGGGGAGCAAAAGAAAAGTCAGAAATGGTTACTTCATTGATCAAGATTCCATAATTATTTTTAAAAAAGTATAAATCTATGTATAAAATCTTATCATTAAATTGACTTTCCCCTTCATTTTGGATTTTGATATTTTTTGGATTGAATATTAATTTATGAACTATATCATATTTAAGTATATGTTACATTTAACAAGGTAGCATCAAATTTGCAGTTTTTTTTCCCTTCTGAATTTCTTTTTCCCCCTTCCCCCTGTTGAAAATGTATTTGTGCTCTTTTCTTTCTTTTTGTTTTTTGCATCTCTATCACCACCTAGTAACAAAATATAGAAGCCTTCCTTTGTACCAAATAAGTGTAGTCATACAAAACAAATCAACATATTGACCATGTCTTAAAATGTATCTCATTTTGTGCCACTATCATCACTGTTCTTCCAGAAGGTACTAAACACGCTTTCCCCAGACATTTAGAGCAAGATCCATCACTGCTCTAATCAGAGTTCTAAAGTCTTTAAAATTTGCTATCCTCTGTAATATTTTCATAATTATGTAACTTGTTCTCTTGGTTTTGCTCATGTCAGAATCCTTTCATAAAAGTCTTCTCAAGGTTCTCTTATTCATAACTGTCTTTTATTTATTTACTTTTTACAAGCACACATAAATATTTCCAGCAGCAGTTTCTGTTTCAGCAAAGGAGAGGAAAAAATGCATGGCCATCAACAGGAGAATGATTAAACACACTGTGGTATATAGGCTGTACATACTTTTGGGTATATGGTTTCTTTTTCTTTTTTAATTTGACCTTCATGGTCAAATATGGCTCATCAGGAAGGTTAGTGTTTTCAATCCCAACATCTTCCAATATCACTTTATAAGTGCAAGACATGGAAAACAATAACTTCTAAAAACGGGTATAGCAAATGTGAATAGATTTCTTCATGTAAGCAAGGAATTACAGAAGAAAAGTAAAAATTTCATTAGGGAAATATATGACAGGAAATGACAATAAACTGAGCTCATGGTGAGAGTATGGAATAATAGGTAGATTGTGTGTATTATGGCTGTCTTCATGATGTCAGAGGCAAGGAGGATGCCTAGTGTATTGAATAGGCCACTTGCAATGAACTTATGGATTCATGTAGTTAAGAGTTGAAAATGATGGGCAGGCATGACTGGGCTTCAATCTGCATCAGTATAAGGAATATCCATATTGATGAGATCCACTGAAAGGTTTTAGAGTAAAAGTTTCCTTATTTTAGTTCAAAGTTCCTTAGCCATAATTAAGCAAACTTGAACATAATATATTAGCAATGCTTTGGTTACAGCTATTGTATAAGGTAGGGGTTGCAGATGTTGAACAGATATGCTTTTCAGTTCTACCATTCTATGATCCTGTGTTTTTAAGGTCATCTATGAGGGTGAAATCATAGAAAGTTATTTTGCTTTAGAAAGAAAGAAGTATGATTTATCTGTTGACAAAACTTTTTGTCAGCATCTCAGATAGCCCTTTTTCCTTTTTTATTTTCTTTGAGAATTAACACCTAAGTAATTCAATATTTACCAACTGTCATTACAACTAGTGGACTGGGCTATAACTATTCAAATATGGAAACTGTCACATGTACCTCTCTGCTAAAAAAACAAAGAAGAAAGTACAATAGTCCCTAAAATAATGTAGTAGTCTTTTCCTCAAGAAATGTTCTCAGAAATCCAACTTTTCCAATCTGGCGAATATGTTTTTTGGTTAAAAAGAAAGGCATTGGCTGGGTAACATTATTGAATATTATGTGTTTAGCAAAAAGTAACTATACTTTGTTGATGGGAGAAGATTCAGTGAGAATGAGAGGCAAATATGTTCCATTTAATGCCCATGTAGGTCATCTGATCATTCTTTATCCTTAAAAAGAGAGTGCTTCTCAAACTAAGCTGTCCTGTCTTTCTTGATCAGCCCTAGCTCTTTTTAAACTACAATAATAATATCTTTGCTACCATTTTTATTTTTCTATATAGTGTCATAGTATTTGTATAAAATAAGATTTTCAAAATTCTAGCTGTGATTCACATGTTTTAGATAAGCTGAACTGGTGAAGACATCATCAAAAGTTTACTTTACCCAAGTTTCCTTCCTTGGAAGAGTTAAAAAAAGGAAACATGATTGATAATTCATAGCCATTATTGGAGAAGAAAGGGATGAGAAGTACAAAAAAGTAAGCAAAAGAGGAGACAAGGCAAACATAGCCAAGGTCAAGCAAGCCAGGCTGCTTACAGAACATTTCATTGAAGAAACAAGCAAAGCCTTTGATTCATTTCAGCATCTGACCTAAATATTGCCCCAAAACTGAATGGAAAGGAAATGCAAACAAAGTAGGAAAAAACACATCACCCAACCTGGAATGAGGAATTTATAGCCTTTGGCAAGCAACTGTTTGTCATTAGATTAACATCATCAGACCTACAAAAATTAAAATAAGCTAAGAATTTTCAGAAATCAATAAGAAGGAAGGTGCATGCATGACCAGACCTCATATGTCTTACTGAAAGAAGTAAATGACTAGGCCAGTTCATTGTCAGAAAAGGATAGAGAAAAATGACACTCCTATTCTCTGACTAGGAAACCAAGTAGAGTGTGGAGTAACAAGACCAGGGTCAGTCCAGCTGCTATTTCAGCATAACAGAATACCGTTTCTGTATTATAAAGGAAAGAATTCACTTCAGACAAGTGGGATTTCTTTAGACTCTCAGACAGGAGGAGAAAGAAGCGCGATCTATTGAAGAATATACATAAAAGAAGACTGTTTGGAAGCTAACAGATAACCAAGATACATAATACAGATGGTTTTGAAAAATGGAGCTTTTCAGGGTCAGGTAGGAATGAGACAGATTCTTCAACCAACAATAACTCCTTGAAGGGGTCAGGAAAAGAAAGACATTGCAGGGGCTTCATGCTCATTGAAGGCCAAATTGAGTAGCTACTTAGGCTCTTCTTTGGTCTGAGCATCAACAATAATGCCTTTAACACTATCTCTCCTTTCATCCCAGCTTTCAAAAGCACTTTTCACTAGGGGGTCTATCACTGGTTAAGTATCCTTTGTTGTTCTGTAGCTAGGTAATTGACCTGATGCTTATGGAACAACTCTTATTTATGGGTGGAATTGTGTTAATTCTTTATGCTTGTCAAAAGAATACACCTGAAAAACATAACAATGACAGAAGCAATTCAGAATCTGTTGATAGAACAGCATTAAGTCGTAGTGAGGAAGGAACATTGTCTCTGGTATCCGGAGATCCTAGCTTAAAATGTAGGCTCTAGTGCTTAACACCTGTGGCACCATAGGTAAACCCATTTAACATCCTGTACCTCAGTTTCCTCATCTTTATGATGAGGTGGTAAGACTAGGTCTCTGAGGTCTGTCTTGCTCCATATTTGTGATTCAAAGTATTTCTGAGGATATGGTTCTGGGAAACATATTGAGGTAATGGAACTAAATAACCACATTCCTTCTCTATTACTACTATAGATACTCTATAATATCTATAAATTCTATAGGTTTGGAGATATGGAGTTGCACAGGAATATCTATTACCTCCAAGATTAAATATAACGGCTTTTAAAATCCTTTATAATCTGACTATTCATGCCTTTCTATTTCCTTCTCCTTACATCGCCCACATTCTCCATTCTGCAATCCTAAAGTAACCTCTTGACCCAGGACACTCCATCTCCCAACTTCAGATATTATCACTGTCTGTCCTTCATGCCTGGAATTTTTTTCTTACCTCATTTCTGCCACTCTAGGTTACTTGACTTCCTTCAAGTCCCAACTAAAATCCTTTTAGAAGATGCCTTTCTCTACTCACCTTAATGATAGTGCCTTCCCTCTCTTGATTATTTCCTATTCATCCTCTATATCTTTTATTTCTATATTGTTGTTTCATATTGTCTTCTCTGGATCCTTGAAAGTTGGAGTTGTATTTTTTTTTTTGGCCTCTCTTTGCATGTTCAGTCAGGGACACTCTGCCAGGCACAGAACAAGTACTTAATAAATACTTATTGTTTTATCTTGATGGGCAGCTAGATGGCACAGTGGAGAGAGAGCCAGGCCTGGAGTCAGGAAGAACCATCTTTGTAATTTCAAATCTAACCTCAGACACTCACTAGCTAGGTGACCTTGGGTAAGACACTTAATCCTGCTTGCCTTAGTTCCTCGTCTGTAAAATGAGGTGGAGAAGGAAATGGAAAATCACTCTGGTATCTTTGCCAAGAAAACCCCAAATGGGGTCACAAAGTTTTCAACATGACTGAAATGACTTGGCAACAATATGTAAAGGCTTAACTTGACAAAAGATGCTATTTGTAGTGTAAAGGAATTCTCCTGTCATTCTCATTAATGCAGGCTCAATTGGCAAAGGGTAGGACTGTTGACATTGGAATTTCTGTGCTCTGTATTTAGGGCTGTTAGGATTCTAGGAAGGCTTTTGTTGGTGGTAAAGGGTCGGTGTAGGCACTGGCTTTGGGATGACTATTTGATAAGAGGGAATCAATTTATGTTGAGTAGGAGTTGTGAGAGGAAAGGGAGAGAGCTAGGGGTTTCACCACATGGTTTTAACTCTGAGGTCCTTCTGTTTATAATTGTGGGATGTGTATGTGTGTGTGTGTGTGTGTGTGTGTATGTGTGTGCATACTTAAAGATCATAGGATCTTTGATCTACATGTGGAAGAAATCTGAGAGGTCACCTAGTTTAATCCTTCATTTTACCAATGAAAAAACTGAGAGTGAAGGGAGATTTCCCCAAGGTTAAGGTAGTAAGAATCCCAGCTGGAATTTGAAACCAGGTTCTCTGACCACACAGTCAATTCTCTTTCCACAATAACACACTTTGTGTGGATTGGTAGCTTAGTTACTACTGCATGTATACAGATATCACAGCAAGTGAGGCCAATGCTGGTTCATCAGATTCTGCCTAGTACTTCTTGTCTGAATGGTGCAGTACTAGCTAAAGTTTCTTCAGGTTTAGGTGTCCTGAGTTGGGTGCTGCTTAAAGTGGGCAACTTAACCAAGAGTTTACAATCTAAATGAGTGTGCTTACAAGACTCCTCACATTCCTCAACAGTAGAGGACTGTCTTTCCCTGGACGTGCGTTGCTTATACACATTCCAAGAATTTTGTAAACTCAAAGTCTTTTGACCTTGGCAATAGTACATCTTGGCAGCTTTTATATAATCTCTCTCACACATACATTTTTCCTTTAAAATACAGTCCTGTGTTTATTGAGTACACAGACTTAAAATACACATGGGTTAGGTTGGCAGAAATTTTAGTTCAGAAGCCAATATGCCTGACCTATCAGGTTACTTGCACGAGGGGATTTAACTCCAAACCTAACAACTTCTGTAGTGTATTCATACAAAAACATGCATTTGGTGTTTTGAAAGGAGATAGATAAGGTTAAAGCTTTGTTGAATCTACTGATGTCTGAGTCCAGGGTACATTGAAATTTTGAGTCAGGTTAAAAAAAGGATATGAGAAAAGGAGAGTAGAGAGAAAGAGATGTAATTAGGAGGGAGAATGAGGGAGTAGGGGACAGAAGGAGAGGAAGAGAGAGAGACAGAGAGAGAGAAGAAGAAGAAGAAGAAGAAGAAGAAGAAGAAGAGGGAGAAGAAGAGGAAGAAGAAGAGGAAGAGGAAGAAGAATAAGAGGAAGAAGAAGAGGAAGAAGAAGAAGAAGAGGAAGAAGAATAAGAGGAAGAAGAAGAGGGAGAAGAAGAAGAATAAGAGGAAGAAGAAGAGAAAGAAGAAGAGGGAGAAGAAGAAGAATAAGAGGAAGAAGAAGAAGAGGAAGAGGAAGAAGAAGAGGAAGAAGAAGAAGAAGAAGAGGAAGAAGAAGAGGAAGAAGAAGAGGAAGAAGAAGAAGAAGAAGGAGGAGGAGGAGGAGGAGAAAAGAGCAGCAACAGGAGGAAAAGGAGGAAGAGAAGTAGGAGAAAGAGGTGAATAAGGAACAGGAATAGGGAGGTGGGGGAAGAGGGAGAAGTAAGGAGAAAGAAAAGAGAGATGGGGGAAGAGGTGAGGAGAACAGGAGAAGAGGGAAAGAGCTCACAGTACCCAACCTTTTTTTTGTCTTGTTTTTCTTTCATTTCTATAGGAAATTCTCAGTTAGGAACTCCTCCTCTACCAATTTACCAATTCTGGAAAATAAATGTTATCTTGGGCAAAGAGAAATTATGTACTTTTCCAGGAGCCAGATCCCAGATAGTACATGTGAGAAGTAGAATTTAACACTATGCTCTTTGTATTCTAGCAACCATACTATGATTATTCTCTAACCCCAGAGACCAAGTGGAAATTCCCAGATAGCCAACGGACTGAGAGACAAAGAAAATGACTCCCTGAATTAAAAAAAAACCAGCTCTCACTCCCACCCCAATTCTCTGCTTCCCCCCTCCTCCCAAAGGGGAAAAAATGGAATTACTTTTCTCCACTCTCTAGTTTTATATTTAGAAGCCTTAGTGTGGCACAGTGAAAGGTAGACTTGGCATCAGAAAACCCCAGTTCTAACACTTGCTGTAAGACCATGAGCAAACATTTTAGCTGACTGAATCTCAGTTTCCTCATGGGCAAAATGCAAAACATAACACTTCTACTGCAACCTAAAAATGTTTTAGCTAAAGTTCTTTGTTAGCCTTAAGATGCTAGCGAAATTTCTTATTACTTTAATATTTCCTTTGACCATTCGAGACCAACTTCTGGTTTGGAGCCCTTCTGGCCCAAGTTAACTCCTTAGGGCTTCCACAGAGCTGAAGGGAGGATTGTAATAGGGACTCAAGGGTATGATAGACAGAGGGCTAGACTCAGGGCAACTTGAATATGATTCTTACCTCTGACCCATTAGCTGCATGACCCAACAAAATGCATTTAAGGTTTGTTGGCCCCTGTTTCCTCAGCTCTAAAACAGAGATAATAATAGCATCTACCTCCCAGGCTATTATGAGGAATAATAGAGGTAATATATCTAAAGTGCTTTGCTAATCTTAAATCACAATATAAATGTTAGCTATAATTATAATTATAACAACAGTATTAATAATGCATACACACATATACACATGTAAAACCAAGAGCTACCACTATCTGGAACCAAGATAAAGTAAAATAGTTTTCAACAAATGTCACCACTTCTATTTGACATTGCACTAGCCATAGCAATAAGACAAGAAAAAATGAAATAACTAAGACAGAGATGAAACAAAATTAACAATTTTTTAGATATTTTATCATTATTATCATTATCATCCTCATCTCAGAGAAGAAGTCAGAGACAGGAAAATAAAAGGAGGAATGACTACATCTAATCATTTCATCTTGTAGTCAAGATTTCAGGGTTCAAATCCTGTCTTGAACACTTCCCAATAATATGCTCATGGACAAGTCACTCTCTCAGGGAAGCACTGGTACATTTGGGATGACAGTGATTGAACTACCTATCATATGAGGTCACTGTAGAAAAATACATTGCATATCGTTTTCTTTGTCTGTTTTGGCCTTGAACTGATTTTATCAGTGTAGGGAACTGCCAAAGTGGCAATTCAACTGAGATATCTGAGTTTGCAATGTTTAACCTTAGAGAATTGACTGGAATCACTGACATATTAAGGCATAGTAAGGTAATCCATTTATTTGCTTCTAAATCTATTGCACTGTCTTTCTCTTTTCCAACCAGTATAAAATTTTTGAATAATTAATACTTTGCATATAATTTGAGCTCTGGTATTTATTGGCTCCCTTTCTATTTCTTTTCATTTTCTCTTGAGATTCTTGATTTTTGTTTCCTTCATATGAATTCTGTTATTATTTTTTCTGGTCCCATAATCTTTTAAAGTAGTTTGGTATGTTGCTGAATAAATAAATTGATTTATATGGTATTACTACTTTTATCATATTGTCTTATTCTACTATGAAGAATTAATATTCTTCAAATTATTGTCATCTAACTTTTTCTGTAAATAATATTTACAGTTTTTTATATAGCTCTTATGTATAACTTGAAGATAGGCTCCTAAGTTTTTATTCATTTTTTTAGTAATTTAAAATGGAATTTCTTTCTCTTCTTTCTGTTTTTGGTTGGCATTGTATAGAAATGCTGATGATTTTTCTGAATGTATTTTATATTCTTCAGATTTGCTGAAGTTATTGCTTCATTTTTTTTTAGTTTTACATTTTTGAGTTAAGTACATCATCATGTCATCTGCGAAAGGGTTAATTTTATTTCATCTTCATCTATAGCTATTCTCTCATTTTTTTTGTCATTGCTGTAGCTGACATTTCTAGTACAATGTCAAATAAGAGTGATGACATTAGCTGAAAAGTATTTCAGTTTTTGTTCCATATAGTGGTAGTTCTTGGAATTTTTTATGCATATGTGTGTATGTGTGTATGCATATATGTTTATAATTTTCCTACTATTACACCAACTCTTCAATACAGATTTAACTTCAACCTGGCCAAAGGGCATAATAATTGTTGGTTTAGACTCTTTGCTGTAAGATTTTTTGCTTTTATATTCATTGGGAATATTGGTTTTATTTTCTGTTTGACTCATTATGGTTTATGTATCAAGAGCAAATCTGTGTCATAGAAGGAATTTGGTAAGATCCTCTATTTGCTGCTTTAGCACATAATTGATGCATTATTGGATTTAATTGTTTAGTAGAAATCACTTGCAAATCAATTTCTTCCTGGTAGTTTTTCATTTGGAAGATTATTTATGTCATTCAATTTCTTCCTCTGAAAACCAGTTGCTTAAAAATTCCCTATTTTTCATTTTTTTGAAATGACTGCTTCATATTTTTATAAAGATCAAATCATTTCACTTAAATTATCAATGTTTAGCAGATACTTGGACAAAATATCCTTTATTTTTTCTGCATTTGTTGTCAGTTTTCCTTTCTCACTTTTGATGGCTTTGTTTTTCTTATTTCTTTTGTAAAAAAAAAAAATCAAATTAGCTAGTGATTTATATACATTTTTTTTGTTTCTTCCCTCCTCAAAAAAACAGCTCTTAGTTTAATATGTTAATAGAATGGTTTTTGTTGACATTTTTTTCTTAATTTTTATTTAATTTTCAGGATTTCTACTTTAGTGTTCATTTGGGTTAACTTCATTAGTCTTTTAGCATAGTTTAGTATAACTAGTATTACATTAGAATAAGTAGTATATTACAGACTAGAATAATTAATAAAGAATATTTGGTATAACTTCATATTAGTATAGGTTTTCTAGTATTTTTAGTTGTATTTCTAATTCATTTACTTTTTTTTCTTCTTTTTTTGTAAATATAAATGTTTAGAAACATAAAATTCCCCCTAAGGGTTGAATTAGCTGCATCTCTCAAAATGTAAAATATTCTCTCATTATTGTTTCATTATCCTTAATAAAAGTATCAATGCTATGATTTGTATTTGACCCAACAACTATTTAGGATTAAGTTATTAAATCTCAACTTGATTTCTTTTACTTTTCTCAGAGGTTTCTTTCTCATATTTTTTAATTTCATTATAATCAGTTTACATTTCTGCATTTTATGAGGCTTTTTTTTCTAAGATGTGATCTGGTTTTGTAAAGGCACTATGCATAACTGAGATATGTGCATGCTCTTTTCTATTTGCATTCAGTTATTGCCAGAGTTCTACACTATATAATTTTCGAGTAATTCTATTTAGATCCTAATTTCTTTCTTGTGTATTTTTGATAGATTTATGTAGAGCTGATAGAAGTGAATTGATATTCCTATTATTATAGTTTCATTATCAATTTCTTCTTGTAATTCTTTTTTTCCTTTATGCATGCAAATGTTATTCCTTTGCATACATATATGAGAGATATTGCACTCAATTTACTATTTTTGATTTGTTCTCCTGCTTCTGTTAATTTGATTCATAATTTTTGGTTTTCCTTTATTTTCTTTTCTTTAAGCAATACTTGGAAGAAAAGGAGGGTGAAATAAAGGCAGAGCTTATGCTTGGAATCTATGGGATAATGGTATTGACAACAGAGAAAGGGGAAATGGTTAATTCTTATTTGTTTCTGTTTTCTTTGCAAAGTAGAATGATACTGAAAAGACAAAACAAATATTATTTCCTTATTCTCATCATGAATAAATGGAAAGAGCATAAGTAAAGAGTATCCTTTAGTTGACCTTGATGAATTCAGACAACTTGGCCCAGATGAACTAGTCCTGAAAGAACTGTTAAGTAGAACTGTTAAGCCACTGTCAACATTATCAGAAAGACCATGGAAAATGAGAGAGGCATCATAAGATTGGGAAAGGGCAGCTGTTGTCCCAATGTTCAGAAGGAAAAGAATAGTCTTCAAAATATGCCAAATAACTTCATTTCCTGGGAAATTTCTGGAAAGAACCAGTAAAGAGATGGTCAGCAAATATCTTAAAAAGAAAATGCTGCCTGCCCATACCCAGAGTGGCTTAATAGCTAGTATATATCATCAATGTGATATTCACAGCAGCTACAGTAGCAATGAATATCCTGGAGCAATTCTGAATCACAAAATACATGACTCTCCACATAGAAGACAGAACCAAAACATTTATTCAAACACCAGGAAGCCAAATCCATTATAATCTATACACAATAACAGAGCAGAGGACAACACCAGCTCCAAGTCATCCCCCTGCTAGACTTCCTACAAACCAGCTCCCTTAAACAAATCACAAGCAGACTCCCTTAAACAAAATCACAAAAAAGCTCTTTTACTCATGCTAGTCAGCTACCTGCCTGCCTGCATCCTTCCTAGCTCTGTAGAACTTCCTCTCAGCTGTGCTCTAACTCTGCCTCTTCATGTTCTATTCTTTACAAGCTCCTCCCACCATAGGCTCCATATGACTCAGACTTCCATGGGATCCAGGCAGATCACATGGGTCTATTAATGAACAGGAAAGATCTTGCCATTTAAATTACCATTACAGTATAACGTTAAGATATGTAAAGCACTTTACAAATACTATTTCATTTTATGCTCCCAACAACACTGGGAAGTTGATGTTATTATACCCTTTCTGTAAATGCAAATAGCAGTTAAGTGACTAGAATTAGAATTTCTTTAAAAATAAATCATGGCAGATTAATATCACTACAATTTTTCTCACAAAAGTACTAAACTGGTAGATGAGGGACATATTGTGGATGTTTTGATCTAGATTTTAGTAAAGCTTTGGATAAAAGTTTTCCTGTTTTTTGGAGGAATTGAAGAGATACGGATTAGAAAACACAATCAATCAGATTCAGAGCTCATCAGATGACAGAAATCAAAAAATAATTGGCAATGGTTCAATGTCAATATGGCATCATCCCCAATGGATGACATGTGTGTATTGGTTAACATTTTCATCAATAAAACTGTTAATGAAGGCATAAATACTAGGCTTATCAAATTTGCAGAAAACAAACATTTGCAGAAAGCATATCCTTAGATGATAGATCCTGGAGCAAAATGGATCTTCACAAGCTAATTCTCATAAAATGATGTTCAATAGATATGAATGTAAAGTATTGTACCTGGGTACAAACAAAAAATTAGTTTCACAAGTATAATCTGAGGAAGACATGGATAGATAACAGCTGCTGTCAAAACTATCTTGGGATTTTAGTGGACTGCAAACTCAATATAAGCCAGATGTGATGTGTGACATGGCAACCAAAAAAGCTAAAGTGATCTTGGGTTGAATTTAGGGGATCACAGCTTCCAGGACTAGAGAACTAACAGTCCATCTGTACCTTGCCTTCATCAGACATTATCTGAATAATATGTTCATTATAGTTTAAGAAGGCTATTGATAACCTTGAGTGCATAGCAATAATTGGTTAAAGATAAAAAAAAGGATCAGTCAAGAAGCATTTCCTAAACATTTGCAATGTGTCAGGTACTATGTAGTAAACATTTCATAATAATTAGAGTTGTACAAAAGTGTAATAAACTGCCCTAAGAGATGGGGGGTTCTTCTTCTTTGTAAGTCTTCAAGCACAAGCTGGATAACACTGGTCAGATATTAATATAGATAAATAATATATAGTAGGTAAGCCTTTTGTGTGATGGATAGGACTAGATAATTGCTAAGGTCTTTCACAACCTTCAGCTTCTGTACTTTAATGATTAGATATGTGCTCATGTTTCTCTTGAGGCAATTAGTTTGCACAGTGGATATAGTGCTGAGACTGAAGTCAAAAGGTTCTGAGTTAAAATCTGGCCTCAGACACCAATTGTGTGACCCTGAACAAGTCACGTAACACTGTTTGCCTCAGTTTTCTCCTGTACAAAATGAGCTGGAGAAAGAAATGGCAAACTACTCCAATATCTTTGAAAGAAAACCCCAAGTAGGGCCATGAAGAGTCAGACATGAACGAAACAACTGAATAACAGTAACTTATTTCTCCACCCTTCCTTGAAGAAGGGAGTGGTGTGGCAGTCAGCATAGAGGTTGAAGAGAAGGGGATATTTGTTATGCACTCATTACTTAAGTTTATTTTTTCCTTTTTGTCTTAATTTTTATTCTGAACTTGAGACTCCATGAATATTTTCCTATGTACAACAGAGCAGAAAAAAAGGATTGTACATGACAGTAGGAATATCCATTCGTATTTGTCTTCCTTTTAAAAAAGATAGTTATTAATTTGAAAGTTTCCTTTTTGATGGTTTCCTTCTGAACTTTCTTCAGATCTCTTCTGGGCATGTAAAAACATATCAATGATACTGTCTTTTTAGTATCACTCTTGCTAAGCAGTTTCCCTCATTCTTACCCATACAATTAAAAATCAAGAGAGAAAACAAAGGAAAAAAATGTGCAACATATAACCATTGTCAAACAAGACAAAATCATATAATGTAATGTCCAAAAATGTGTGTGTCTTTTTGTACCTTAAGTCCATCACCTTTCTGTCATGAAGAGGGTATCATGCTTCATCTTAGATCATATGTAGATATAGCTAGTCATTTCTTTGATCAGAGTGCTGAAATCTTTCAAAGTTGTTTTTCTTTTTCTTTTTATCTTTATTTAAATGGTTTTCATTCTCCCCTCATCACTCTGCATAAGTTTATATTATTCAGGATTCTCCAAAATTGTCTTTATTAACATTTTTTATGAGATAATAATATTCTATTACACCCATATATCACAATTCCTTCAGTTATTGACCAACTGATAATCATCCCCTTGTTTTCTAGTTCTTTTCTTTTTACATTTAATTTCTCCTTCAGGATTAAAAAGTGCATTTGTTTGTATCTATTTTCTCCTCAGTATTCTTCTCCCTTTTAAATATCTCTCCAATCATAATGGTAATTATAAGAGTTAAAGGTTTTCCCCACCCATTAATGGGCCTACCCATTAAGGAAAGTTTGATTGGGGAGATTTGTTTTGTTGAAAGACCCATACATTTTGTTAATTTCTAATGAAACACTGGTTCTGAAGGGTTGTGATGCCCTTTGGCTCTGAAAAGTGTATATATACTCTGAGGTGAAGTTTTACTTTGAGGCTTACTCATTGGAAGTGTTTTTTGGCCAGATGAGACTCTAGGTAGTTGCTAAGGAGTCCCCTGACCTTTAAAACCCAGATGTTGGTGCTTCTCTCTCTGGCAACTATTTATGTATGTAATGGTTAGATAGCTGGATCTGTCTGTTGATCTGCAATGTATGTACTGCTTATGGTCAGACAGTTAGAAACCCTGTCTGTTGGTCTTTATTTCTCTGCTTGTGTTTTCTCTGAAGTTCAGGGTGCTGACTTTTTCCCCTGGACTAAGTGAATGATATTGATTCAAGTAGATTGTTGACACCTCAAAAGTTGCTTTCCTTTCAGAAAAGCAGATCTAAGAACCTATATAGCAGGCCCTCTTGTGTATGCTGGGATCCTTGCTGTTACACCACCATAGCCACACACATTTCTCTTCTCAGTATCACATATTTCTATAGGAAACCTTTTGTTTAACTTTACTTTGTCTGGTTCACATAATAAAGAACTTCATAAGACGACCATCCCCTTTCCTTTTCCTCCATGTTTGCCTATTCATCTTCCCATACATCCCAATCATGGTAAATAACAAATTCCACTCCTTCTTCAGTGTTCCTACACTGATGTATTTTAAATGTTCTATTCCTTCATTTCTGTTCTTGAAATCATTTTAACAGAAGCAATCCATCGGCAGGAGCAATCCAAGTAAAAACTTCAATGAAAAAGTGAATTAAAATCATAACAGTAATAAATAAGAATAATAACTTCGTGACTAAAGATCCACCATTTTTGAATGTTTTTGAAAGATAGATATAAAATGTTGCAAAATGGTATAAATAATCTCATTCATTCTATTCTGCATCTAATAGGTGAAATATTCTATGCTAAGACATATAAAAAATATATAAGACCTGACTTTTTGAATTAAAAGAGCTTAGAGTTAAGTAGGAGGTGATAAGACATATGTAACAACACGAAGAGGAAGTATACATATATGCTGCTATTCTCTTTCTCTCATATATATATATTTTTCTGTCACTAATATATAATTATTATATTAATTATATAAGTATATATAATTTTATTATATTAATGTATTATAGAAAATTATAAAAGACTTTCATAAAATATATAATAGTTCTTTATATAATTTTGTTGTATATTGCACATAATATATTATACATATATGTACATTAATATTATATGCAACATACAATATATGTGCATAGAAAATATATTGCATATTATACAATGTATAATGCACATTGCTGATAATATAGAGAGAAAAAGAAAGAGAACTACCTGATTGAGATAATTTCATTTTCTGCTATCATTTGATTTCATTATTGAAAATCAATGAGCCATGTTCCACTTAGGCCTACAGGATTTGATGTGTTCCATAACTAATATATTTTAGTATCTCTTTGAAGGAAAATAAAAACAGAAATAGTAGAATAGTCATAATACTGACAGGAACAAATGCTGTTTTTCATTACAAATGATTGTGAAATTAGAATCAGTACAGTAGAAATCTCTTTATCTTTTGATCCATATAGATTTCTTCAGACTCTTAGAAAAGTCTCCTCCATGCCTTTGCTTACCCCAGACATATATGTCTACCTCTATATCTACAAAAAACTGCTATGGTATCAGATGAGGAAAGATAATTTCAAATTTTCCAACTGAATCTGGAAATGAAGAGTTAAGAGAGACAATGTGGTGAGTGAGAATGAAAAAAAGATTTTGTGTGATTTGATTCTAAGGAAGCTTGGAAATGGTTAATGATGGACATAAAATTTTGCCTAAATGGCTTCTTTTTAAATAAATATATTATTAGATGGAGGGAGGGAGCCAAGATGGTGGAGTACAAAGACACTCATATGCAAGCTTTTCCCACACAACCCATAAAATACCTGTAGAGAGGGATTCTCAACAAATTCTGGAGCAGCAAAACTGGAGAACAATAGAGTGGAGGAGATTTCCAGCCCAGGGTGACTTGAAAGGCCCATGGGAAATGTCTGTTACACCAGACATAGAGCGGAACCCAGCCCAGCCTTGGCCACTGTGTGGTGGGGCTCTGAGAGGACGACACCTCAGGGGCAGCATCCTCAGTCGCAGCAGCAGCAGCAGCATCAGCAGCAGGTTCGCAGATTCCTCAACCCACAGGCGCCAAAGGTCAGTGACAGGGTTTTTTCAGCTGACCAGGAAGGGAAAAGGGCCTTCCCATAGCTCCAGCCTTAGGCAGCAGTCACAGAGGCCACATCAGGCAGCCAGCAGTTCCCACAGCAGCCTGCATCCATTGTTGGATGGTAAACCCCCTGGGGGCACTGAGCAGCCCATTCTTACCTCAGCCCTCTGTAGAGGCCCTGAGGGAGCTGGTCTTTGTCTCACGCTGAATGGTGGCCCTGCCCCACAGTTTAACTGAATCTCAGCCCCCCAGTGCTGGTTTGGTGGAACTGGAGGCCACGTGACTGTGGAGAGGAAACTCTGCTAAGATTCTGATCTTAAAAATCTCTCCCTGGTTCCAGACCAGTGTACATGCATGATTGTGCCACCTAGGAGGCAATGAGATCTTATAGATTGCCAGAGTATACCCTACTCTTGACAAAGGACACAAAAGACAAGTAACTAGTTGGGAAAAAGCCCAAAAAAGGGGAAAAAAATAAAACTATAGAAGGTTACTTTCTTGGTTAACAGATATCTTCTCCTATCCTTTCAGGTGAGGAAACAACAATGCTTACCATCAGGGAAAGATATAGAAGTCAAGGCTTCTGTATCCCAAACATCCAAAATAAATATTCAGTGGGCTCAGGCCATGGAAGAGCTCAAAAAGGATTTTGGAAATCAAGTAAGGGAGGTGGAGGAAAAATTGGGAAGAGAAATGAGAGAGATGCAAGAAAAGCATGAAAAGCGGGTCACTACCTTGCTAAAGGAGACCCAAAAAAATGCTGAAGAAAATAACACCTTGAAAAATAGGCTCACTCAATTGGCAAAAGAGGTCCAAAAAGCTAATAAGGAGAAGAATGCTTTAAAAAGCAAAGTTAGCCAAATGGAAAAGGAGGTTCAAAAGCTCACTGAAGAAAATCGTTCTTTCAAAATTAGAATGGAACAGATGGAGGCTAATGACTTTCTGAGAAACCAAGAAATCACAAAACAAAAGCAAAAGAATGAAAAAAATGAAAGATAATGTGATATTATATATATATATATGTGTGTGTGTGTGTGTGTGTGTGTGCGTGTGTGTGTGTGTGTGTGTGTGTGTGTGTGTGTGTGTATTAAATAATTCTCTTGGAAAAACAACTGACCTGGAAAATAGATCCAGGAGAGACAATTTAAAAATTATGAGACTACCTGAAAGCCATGATCAAAAAAAGGGCCTAGACATCATCTTTCATGAAATTATCAAGGAAAACTGCCCTGATATTCTAGAACCAGGGGACAAAATAAATACTGAAAGAATCCACCACTTACCTCCTGAAAGAGATCCAAAAAAAGAAACTCCTAGAAACATTGTGGCCAAATCCCAAAGTTCCCAGGTAAAGAAAAAAAATATTTCAAGTAGCTGGAAAGAAACAATTCAAGTATTGTGGAAATACAATCAGGATAACACAAGATCTAGCAGCTTCTACATTCAAGGATTGAAGGGCATGGAATATATTCCAGAAGTTAAAGGAACTGGGACTAAAACCAAGAATCACCTACCCAGCAAAACTGAGTATCATACTTCAGGGGAAAAAATGGTCTTTCAATGAAATAGAGGACTTTCAAGCATTCTTGATGAAAAGACCAGAGCTGAAAAGAAAATTTGACTTTCAAACACAAGAATCAAGAGAAGTAAGAAAAGGGAAACAGCAAAGAGAAATCATAAGGGACTTACTAAAGTTGAACTGTTTACATTCCTACATGGAAAGACAGTATTTGTAAGTCTTGAAACTTTTTTCTGTATCTGGGTAGTTGGTGGAATTACACATACACACACCCACAAACAGAGTACAGGGTGAATTGAATAGGATGGGATCATATTTTTATCTCTCATAAAAGAGGCAAGTAAAAGACTTTTCAGTGGACAGAAAAAGTGGGGAAGTGAGAGAAAAACATGAAGCTTACTCTCATCACATTCTACTAAAGGAAGGAATAAAATGTACACTCATTTTGGTATGAAAACCTATCTTACAATACAGGAAAGTGGAGGAGAAGGGGATAAGCAAGGTGGGGGGGAAGATGGAAGGGAGGGCAATGGGAGAAGGGAGCAATTAGAAGTCAACACTCTTGGAGAGGGACAGGGTCAAAAGAGAAAGCAGAAGAAATGGGGGGCAGGATAGGATGGAGGGAAATTTAGTTAGTCTTACACAACACGACTGGAATTCATTTGCAAAACCACACACATATGGCCTATATTGAATTGCTTGCCTTCCCAAAGGGGATGGGTGGGGAGCGAGGGAGGAATAGAAGTTGGAACTCAAAGTTTTAGGAACAACTGTTGAGTATTGTTCTTGCATAGAACTAGGAAATGAGAAATACAGGTAATGAGGTATAGAAATTTATCTTGCCCTACAGGAAAAAAGAGAAGATGGGGATAAGGGAAGGGAGGGATGTAAAAAGGGAGGGCAGATTGGTGATAGGGGCAATTAGAATGCTCAGTCTTTTGGGGTGGGGGAAGGGGAGAAATGGGGAGAAAATTTGGAACCCAACATTTTGTGGAAATGAATGTCGAAAACTTAAATAAATGTAAATTAAAGAAAATATATTATTAGAAATTTGACCCTGAATATTAATACTAGTAAGAAATTTGTTATTCTTCTATTTCCCTAGATTTTTAAAAAATGTACAAAGGCATAAAATATGTACCCTTCAAGGTGTTTGCCATTAGATGGTGCTTTGGAAGATTTTAAAAGTAGACCAAATTTGTGTTTAGAATTGCCTACATTCCTACTGGCTATTTTTCTTGTGCCTACTGTATAGTTTTTCTAAACAACTCCAAAATTGTTCTGACATCATCACCATTTGTAAAATTTGCCACAGTCACAAGATGTCTTCTTTCCTTGTTTCACTCCACTTTTTCATGATACTAGCAGTGATCTCTCTCTTCCATTCACTTGATAGAAATCAACATTTTCTTAGACCTTACACTACTCAATTGCATGTGGGGGAAAAAAAGGTCTATGCTTCTCATTCTCATTTATGCACAGGATGCCTCTCCCTACTCTTGGGAGAGAGATATTCACAAGCCAGCTTACACACAAGCTTTTATAACTTACATTTGTGTTTCAATTTCAACCAGCATAGGAGATCAATTTTAATGAACTAATGAAAAATATCATGTACATTTAGTTGTGATCTGATGGGAGGTGCAATGGGAACTTGACTTCTTTCATAAAATCTACTTTTAAATGTACCATTCAGATGGAAATAGCTGGTGAAGTGTATTTTACAAAATATTTAAAAGTTATCCTTAATGAGTCCCTGGTGTTGGAGAAGAATGCTGTGATCTCTGTTTTTGCTTTATATCTACTCAGTAAATATCTCTTTGTAAAAGCTGATGTTTGTCAACTGGTTAAATTGATATTGAAGCACCAGTCACTGGGTCAAAGAATGATTTAATGAAGATACTAACATTAAATAGCAGTGATGATGTTATAGAGAACATATCAGAATAGGAGTTTAAGTTAGTAGAATTAGGCTATTCTCCAACTAGAACCAACTCCTTGAACCCTGGTATTGCTCCCCCCAAACCAAAGACCCAACTTAAGCATATGAATGAGAGTCAGGAGAAATACCCTCTAGATTTTCCAAAGGCTATATTAAAATATTCTGGAACAGAAATATTAAAAGGAAAAGAATTGTAAATAAGCCTAAAGAAATATTTCTTGAGAGCAGCCTCTTATTGTGGGTACATTTTACTTTATATCTAATCAAATGTTCATTTTTTTAGTGTTCTGTTTAATGACATAATGACTGTCAACATTACACAAAGGAATTGGTGTATGTTGTATGTGCTTTTATGATATTCATTTTTAATATTAATATTGCCTGTGTGTTTATTTGTTCTAGCAACTTTAATAAGCTCAAGCTAATAAAAACCTAACCTACACCTCATATGATTTTATTCTAAACTACAGAGAAAAAGAAAAGTGGTATGTGCCATGACTGTATGTTGCATAATGAATGAGCTTATAATGACTGTAGAAGACAGAGCTTTCTACTTGTTTATATAGTTTGTAAAAAGTCAATTCAATCTGACAAAAAAAATTCAAGTAGTCATTATGTTCCAGACTCTGTTAAGCCTTAGGGAGGTAAGATAAAGGCAGCTCCTTGACCTCAAAGAGTTGACTACTGTGAGGCATTGTATAAATCTGGATATCAAATTAATGCATTTAAATATTTCCCATCTCTTATGGAGGGTGGAGTGCTTAGAAAGAAAAACCATGGGTAACTTCAGAAAATGTTTAATGTCAACTACATAAAAATATGCAAATGTCTTTGAGTTTGACAAATCATGTGATATCCTTTGCTGACTCTTGACCTTGTGTTCTGCTCTGTACATGGCCTGGAACAAGGAAAATTTGTTCTGTCCTCATGGCCACAACCCTGGCAGTGACCTCCACTCCTTCTCTGTTCTCAGGATAAAGAAAAACTTCTTTCCTCTCTGTTCAACTATTTCTGTGAGAAGGGGTTAAGAACATGGTCCTTCTCAGTCACTTTTTGTTTCATAACTTTCAGAGCATAACAAGGATTTGCATCAGTCTAGCTGTGGAAAGTTAATAAATGAAGACAATGGTAGGCCAGGTTGGGAGCTGAAGGGCAAGACTGAAGACTAGGCATATCCAAGTTATGTAATCAATAAGTCAGTCAATGAGTAAGCATTAATTAAGCTCATACTATGTGCCAGGAATGATAGTATACTAAGTGCTAGGGATTCAAAGAAAGGCAAAAGACAAGGAGCTTATAGGGTAATGGAGTAGGCAGCATGAAATTTCAAAAAATAAAATAAAATGAAACTTGGCACAAACAAGATATACCCAGGATAAATTAGAGTTAACCAATAGAAGGAACAGTCAATGGGATGAGAAAAAGATTTCTTATGAAAGGTGGAACTTCAGCCGGAACTTGAAGGAAGACAGCCTTGAATACTTCTATTCATCCCCAGCCATGAACTTTAGATTTCACAAACAATATGATGCTTATGTCCCTTGAAGGTGATGATGGCAATCGTTCATCACTACCCAGATTCAGATAGTTCTCAGCCTGAACCATGGAATACTCTAAATCTAGATTTATAGTAGGCCCAGGGTTTGCTCCTTCCCCTGGGGCTGGGGGAACATAGTAAATAGGCAGCTTTACATTCATCTTTTAAAAGTAAGCATTATGCAAAATAGCGCTCTAGACAAATTCATTCTAATACCCCTGAGATACTAAAAATCGCCTTGGTTTTGTCAATAGGCTATGAGGATATGTAATTTGTTTAATTTATTTAGTAACATTATAAAAATGAATAATTCTGGTCTGCTCTCATTTTAAAATAAAGATCAAATTATCTGTTGTTAACTTACCTTTTGTGGATCCTGCGTTTAAGAATGCCAACAGAATATTTTCTACTATTCAAAGAAAAATATTCCATTTATTCATTCATATATTTCCCCTTTGATTTTCCCCCACTCTCATTTATCTTCAATTTATCCCCATTAAATACTCCCCTTACAGACATGACCATGTCTCCTCCATCCTCAAAAAAAAAAAAAACAAACAAAAAAACTCTGTCAATTTGCTTTACCTTGACTATCTGTCCTCCTATATGTCTCTTCGCATTTGTGCTTAAACTCTTTGAAAAGGCCATCGATAATAGGTACCCCTACTTCCTTTCCTCTCACTCTCTCCTTAATTCTGGCTACTAAACTCATACTTCAAGTGAAACTCTTTTCAAAGTTGCTAATGACTTCTTAATTCCTAAATATGATGGCCTTTTCTCTGTGTTCATCCTTTTTAACCTTTCTGCTGTAGCCTTTGACAACTGTTGATTACTATTCTCTTTGATAAACACTTCTCTCTAGATTTTTAATATGGCGCCTTCTCCTGATTCTTCATTTACCTATCTGATCATTTCTTTTCAGTGTCCTATCCTGAATTTTCATTTGGGTCATACCTGCATACCATGGGCTTTCCACAATTGTCTGTCCAGAGCTCTCTTCTCTTCTCCTTTATAGCACTATACTTAGTGATCTCACAGATTCAATTACCATCTTTTTAGTGATGATTCTCAAACTTACTTCTCTGCTGACCCCCAGTCTCACCTTTCCAACTACCTATCGGACATATCAAACTGGGTACTCCATAGGCGTCTTAAATTCCTCATGTCTAAAACTGAACTCATTATATTTTCACTGAAGCCCTCCCATTTTTCTAACTTCTCCATTACTAATGAAGGTCCTGAAGGCATAAAAATGTTTTCTGCTCCTTACTCTCATCACCTCTTATTTACAATTTGTTGCCAAGTTCTTCAAATTTTACATTTTAAACAGCTTTCAAATATGTCCCTTTTTTTCTATAATGCCACCACCCTGCAGCAGGGCTTCATCACCTGACTTCTGGATCACTGCACCTGGTTGGTTTCCTTGTCACAAATCTCTCCTCACTCAACTGTCAAAGTGACCTTTCCAAAGCACATGACTATTCATGTCACCCCCTCACTTGGTAAACTTCAGTGACTTCCTATCATTTCCAAGTTAAAATCCTTTGCCTGGTGTTCCAAGATGTTCATGATCTTTTAGTCCTTCAAATACACATTCCAACTACCTTCCCTGTCTTACTACATCTTAGACTCCTTCACATACTACATGATTCTGTCCTGACTATTTTTAAAACAAGACACTGTATTTCCTAACTCTGGGCATTTTCCCTGGCCATCTCAAATTCCTGGAATGCCCTTTCTGCTCCTCTTCTTCTTTTGCTTTCCTTCAAGTCCTAGATAAAATTCATCATTTATAAGAAGTATTTCCTGACCCTCCTTTGAGAGGTAGCCCATTCTCACTTGTTCAAATTTATTCTCTGTCTCTGTCTTTCTCTGTCTCTCTCTATATAATCTATAGACTATAGTCTTTACTATATGTATATATATACACACACTAGACTATAATATATATATAGTATAGACTATATATGTAGACTATAGTGTGTGTGTATATATATACATATATATGTAGTGTAATATTTATTTGAAGAAATTTATTAATTTTATTGAGTTTCATTTGCAGAAAACATATTTAATGAGGTTATTAATTCCTTCCCTCCACTAAAATTATATTCTAATACCTCATGATGACCTGTAGATGATCTTGGGTTCTTATAAATTGTGATAGCAGAGAATAACATCTGACAGATTCTACCAAGCAGGAAAGACTTTGATTATAAGTCCAGTGGAAGACGGTGTGTTTGTCATTTCAGAATGAAACCAAGTATGAATTATGAGGTAACTTGTCTCCAGAAAGTCAGGCATTTGGGAGTGGGGGTGGGGAACCATAATTTATGCTTATCAGTTACTAAGGAGAAGAAGGGCTGTAATCTGTGTTGCTGAAGGGTTTATGCAATCTGAGTCAGTTAAAGCTTATAAAATATATATTACTTTATAACATTTTATGTTCACATACCATTCTAATGCTCTTATTTTCTTAAAATAGGCATTTTATGAAAATGAAAGCATTAATGTATGACCCCAGGATACTATCACCTATATCTATTGCCCTTCGTTGCATGGTTTTACATTTTTTAGGAAATAACTAGTCAGTCTCACATTTTCCTATAACAGATTGATCTCTTTTAAAAGACAGTACCTCCAGTAGTACTCAGTTTGTTTCTATTCACAGTGCTAGTTTGTCTTGGGAGTGTAAAGAGGAATTGTTGAGAGTAAAAGATATGTTCGTAGAACAAACAATCATCTATACTCAGGTGGCACACATTGCTACTTCCAGATTCACTGTAGTTATTTGGGATATTCAATCATTCAACTCATGACCCAATGTCAATCTACTGAATGTTCTTTCTCTTAACAGATCATACAAGAGAGACAATATAAAAGATATATATGTAGTCCAATAGCAAAAACATTTAACTTAGGAAGTCAAATATTATTTTATGCAGCCTTAAGAAAGTTTGAATAACTAAAAATTAGTACCACAAATATGAAACTTACAAGACAGTAAGCCAAGGTGACTTTAAGGAAAATGGACGCAGGATAGTCCACTGGAGTCCTGGATGGAGTTAAGTACCCTGCTGGGGTACTCAAAGAGAAGGGCGTACAATCTCTCCAACTCAGTAAATCTTGGTAGCTTTTTATAGGGGAGCTTTGTAGCTTTGGGGGAAGTGGGAGAAAATTCTGCAAAATGGAAACTTGTGCAATTCATGCTAGTGGATGAAGGGACAACAACTGGAGAACTGTAGGCTATTTGGTTCTCAAATTCCCCAGGTAAGAAGGTCCTTTACTGCTGGTCTTACTCTGACTATGTGACTCAACCTCCCTAAAAGGTGTTTTTGAGATTCCCTGAGGCTTTTTCACTTACCATGATGGGTCAGCTACTCCACTCATTGCAAATAAGAAAGGAAAACAAAAAAAGACTTTCCCACTACCCAAACATAAAACTCAGTGATTTCATATACCTCTAAGGGAGTTACAACTCAATAGTCCTTCAGTTCCTCTGGTTCCCAGCAGAGTTAAAGGAGCGATAACGTCAAAAACCATAATCCCACTGGCAAACATTTACAATGAGGTGTTCCATGCTCCCTGGAAGTCTCTTGAAGCAGCCATATTTAATGACAAGTGGTGTGAGGATGATGATTTTTGCAAATGTTTCTGTACTGTGTGGTCAAAAGCAGGGTCAGTGTTGCATAGTGGAAATAGCCCTTGATCCAGGGGTTCTCTGTTGTTAATTTCTTTTCTTATACCTCACCATTTGCAAAGCTACAAATCAGGACTTCGCTTATTGTTTTGTTGACTGACTAAACATAATAAAATTTTAATAATGGAGGTTAAACTGACAAGTGTGAGCATGCATACATTTCTTTCTCACCCAAAAAACCTAGTAATCAAACATTTAAAGAATATTCTTACGTTGCTTTATAAATCTTGCTTGAGCTCAGCAGAAAGGCAAGTAGAAGGCTCAGGGAATGAAGTCATCATTAGACTAGAGGCCTAGCGATTGAAGGCCATCACCACCACCACCAAAGACAACAAAAGAAAGAGTAGTAGCAGCAGCAAAAGCAACAGCAATAAGCATTTAGAAAGTTCTTTAAGTCTAGCGAAGTGCTTTAACTCATTTACTTCAAAAAACCACTGATTGGATCTGGTCAGAGGATTTAAGATCAAATTAAAAGTCAAAACATGAATTCTTCCTCTATTACTTCCCATGTATGCAATCCAATGAAGGTTTTTTTTTTTTTCACCTCCCTAGTATTTATTTTCTTTCATTCTCTAAAATGAGAAGATTGAACTAGATGACTTTTATGGTTGCTTCCAATTCTAAATCTATAATCCTATGATCAATAGACATTGTTAAAGTTGACATGGTAGAGATGAGATTCCATTTCAAGATATCTGATTCCAAGTGCAGTAGTCATTATAAGATGGGAAGTAGCATTTTGAAATGGGAAAATACCAATAACTCACATTTATATAGAACTTTGAAAATTATAAAGAGCTTTCCTTTATAGTCACCTGGTGGGTGAGCTAATATAAGGAGTATTAAGCCATTTTACAGAGGTGGAACTGAAATTCTCAGAGGGTAAGAGACTAGGCCATGATCACATAAAAGAGTATCTGTTTAGCAATTAAAGGTCCAGGGTCTATCTACTACATCAGGCTCACTCTCATAAAATGACTTAAAAGCCACCTACACAAATAACAAATAGCCTTCCTCTCTTAAAAGTGGAGAAACATCTTAGGAAAAACACTTTACTGACTATGCAGAAATGACTCCGAGTTTCTAGGAGACTATTAGAAAGGCAGTTTGGTAAGTCCTGACACCGTGCAGTCTTCAAGACAAAAGAATATTATCATATCAGTGAGGTGTAAATGACCTTCACTTGTTTTTGGAGCTAAAAGGGGAAAAGTGATGGAATTTGAATTAGAACCTCTTTTTCTTCTTTGGTCTGGAGGCTGGAAGGTCACTGGAGAGAGAGCTATGATTTGACTTTTATCTTCCAGGTGCAGGAGTGGAGTTTAGAGCTGTTTAAACTATTTAGTGAAGCAAATAGTCTCAATAATTTCTTAGCACCTTTATCCTCTTCTCTAAAGCACAGCTCTGAAAAACCTTGCTCGTTTTCCAGTTATCGCAAAGGCTGCAAACTTGGGAAATAATTCATTGATATACAGCAGATTAGATATTGAGGGAGTAAGTAGAAAGGAAGTCTGGGCTTTTTACTTTCAGAGACTGGGGGAATTGCCAAATTAGCATTTAGTGTATAAAAACTCCTGAAATTAGGACAAAAAAGGACTTTCACAGTCCTTTTTTTTCTTACTTTGCATGGTGTGTTTCCCTATCAAATAATAATAATAATAAAAAGATTGGTTCAAATATGAGTATGGATTTGATTAGGTATCCATAAATGAGATATAATTTCTGATTTACTAATTGAATTGTACAGAATGCCAAATATATATCATATCTACACACACCATTTTGTGAATAAAAATTCAAATTTGCCTTTCACTTTTGACTTGTTTCCTTATGAGAATACTATTTATACTAGACACTGGAATAAAAAATTATGTTTGGAGGTGTCATGATGTTAAAACAATATCCTGCAAGGTAAACTTGCCATGAAATTTTATAATATTCGAGATTATTGATGTGAATATTCTTGCAGCTATAAAGGACCTTAGAAGTCACCCACTGGATCCATAAATCTCCTTTAAAACATTTCTGAGAAGTAGTAATCTAGTCTCTGCTTCAACACTATCTTTGCAACCTTGGACAAATTCTTACCTCTATCTCCTCCAGGAATCCCCTAAATTGAACTGTACTTCAGTTTTATCTGATTGTTTTCCAGGCAATGTAACAGTCATGATTTTCAGATTTCCAGTTAAGGAAAATCCACTACCTCCCAAGGCAATCAGACTCCATTTTTATGCATATCTTATAGTTAGGAAGTTGTTGCTTATCTTGAAAATAAGTTTTCCTTTATCTAATTTCTACCCATTGCTCCTAATTCTGCATTTACAGGACAATTCTAATGACTGCTCCACATGACAGCCCTATGGCTGAATAAGTTGTGGTATGATTATAATGGTATACTATTGTGCTATAAAAAATGATGAGCAAACAGATTTCAGAAAAACCTAGAAAGACTTACATTAACTGTTACAAAGTGAAGTGAGCAGAATCAGAAAACATTGTACGCAGTAACAACAATGTTGTAAGATGATCAACTGGGAATGACTTAGTTCTTCTCAGCAATAAAATGATCCAGGTGGATCATTTGTGTCCAAAGGACACATGGTGAAAAATGCTATCCATATCTAGAAAAAGAATTGATGGACTCCGAATACAGATCAAAGTATACTATTTTTCACTTTTTTATATTGGTTTTGTCTTGTTTTCTTTTGGGTCTCTTTCATTCACAATGTGTTTAATATTGTAATATGTTTGACTTGTCTGAAAGTATATAACCTATATCAAATTGCTTACTATCTTAGGGAGTGGGAAGGTAAAGGAAAAAGAGAAAATTTGGAACTCAAGATTTTTTTTTAATTTAATTTTTTAAATTTATTTTCAGTGTTCTACATTCACTTCAGTATATCTTAGATTTTTTTTCCTCTCCCTCTCCCTCCTTCCCCTCACCTCTCTACTCCTTCCCTGAGATGATATACTATTTTATATAGATTCTATACATATATTCCTATTCAATACATTTTCACCTTGGTCATGTTTCATAGAAGAATTAAAACGAATGGGAGAAATCATAAAACAAACCAAAATATAATACAAAAGAAAATGATCTGCTTCATTTTGAGATCATATTCCATAGTTCTTTCTCTGGATATGAAAGGTATGTTGCCTCAAGACCATTGGGAATTTTTTGAGTCCTTGCATTGCAATGAAGTACTAAGTCTACCAGAAAAATTTCTCACACACTGTGGTTGTTGCTATGAACACAGTTCTCCTGGTTCTGCTCCTTTCACTCAGCATAAGATCATATGAATCTTTCCAGGCCTCTCTGAAGTCCTCCTGTTCATCAGCTCTTATACTGCAATAGTATTTCATTACATTCCTATACCATAATTTATTCAGTCATTCCCCAATTGATGGGCATTCCCTTGATTTCCAGTTTTTGGCCACCACAAAGAGTGCTGCTATAAACATTTTTGCACATGTGAGACCCTTTCCCATTTTTATGATCTCTTTAGGATACAGTCCTAGAAATGATATTGCTGGATCAAAGGATATGCACATGTTTGTAGCCCTTTGGGTACAGTTCCAATTTGCTCTCCAGAATGGTTGGATCAGCTCATAGCTCCACCAACAATGAATTAGTGTTCTGACTCTCCCACATATCTTCTCCAACATTTATCATCTTTCTGTTTTGTCATGTTAGTCAATCTGATAGGTGTAATGTGGTACCTCAAAGTTGTTTTGATTTGCATCTATCTAATCAATAGTGATTTAGAGCATATTTTATATGACTAGAGATATCTTTAATTTCTTCCTCTGAAAATTGCCTGTTCATATGATTTGACCATGTATCAGTTGGGGAATGACTTGTATTCTTGTACATTTGACTCAGTTCCCTACATATTTTAGAAATGAGGACTTTATTACAAATACTAGTTGCAAAAATTCTTTCCTAGTTTTCTGCTTTCCTCCTAACCTTGGTTGAATTGGATTTGGTTGTGCAAAAACTTATCAGTTCAATGTAATCAAAATTATCCATTTTGTGCTTCATAATGTTTTCTATCTCTTCTTTAGGCAAAAATTCTTCCCTTCTCCATAAATCTTATAAATACACTATTTCTAGCTCCACTAATTTGTTTATAGTATCACTTTTTATACCTACATCATGCATCCATTTGGACTTTTTTCTTGTGTATGGTGTCAGGTATTGGTGTATGCCTAGTTTCTGCCATGCTGTTATCCAGTTTTCCCAGTAGTTTTTGTCAAACAGTAAGTTCTTATCCCAGCAACTAGGGTCCTTGGGTTTATCAAGCAGGAGATTGCCATATTCATTGACTGCTGTGTCTTGGGTACCTAACATATTGCACTGGTCTACTCTTCTGTTTCTTAGTCAGTACCAGGTGGTTTTTGCTGCTTTATAATACTATTTGAGACCTGGTACAACTAGTCCATATTCCCTAGCATTTTTTTTTTCATTAGTTCCCTTGATATTCTGAGCCTTTTGTTCTTCCAGATGAATTTTGATATTATTTTTTCTAGCTCTAGAAAATAATTATCTGATAGTTTGATTCAAATGGAACTGAATAAGTAAATTAATTTTGGTACATTTTTGGTACTTTTTTTGGTACATAATTTTGGTACATTTTTATTATATTGACTTGGCCCACCTATGAGCAACTGATGTTTTCCCACTTACAAAGATCTGTTTTTACTTGTGTGAAATGTGTTTTGTAATTGTGTTCATATAATCTTGGGTTTATTTTGGCAGGTAGATTCCCAAATATTTTATAGTGTCTACTCAAGCTGTAAATGAGATTTCTCTTTTTATCTCCTGCTGTTGGGCTTTGTTAGTAATACATAGAAATGCAGAAGATTTATATGGGTTTATTTTTGTAACAATTTTGCCAAAATTGTTTATTATTTCAAGTAGCTTTTTACTTCTTTCTCTGGGATTCTCTAAGTATATCATCACATCATCTGCAAAGAGTGATAACTTAGTTTCTTCTTTGCCTATTCTAATTCCTTCACTTTCTTTTTCTTCCCTTATTGCTACAGCTAATATTTCTAGCACCATATTGCATGATAGTGGTGATAATGGGCATCCTTGTTTCACCCCTAATCTTAATGGAAATTCATCTAGCTTATCCCCACTGCATATAATGCTTGCTGAAAGTTTTAAGGAGATGCTACTTATGATTTTATGGAAAATTCCATTTGTTCCTATGAGATAATCATGTAGTTTTGTTAGTTTTGTTGTTGATATGATCAATAATGTTAATAGTTTTGCTAATATTGAACCAGCCCTGCATTCCTGGTATATATCCTACCTCATCATATTGTATTATTCTCGTGATTAGTTGCTGTATTCTTTTTGCTAAAATCTTATTTAAAACTTTTTCATCTATAGTCATTAAAGAAATTGGTCTATACTTTTCTTTCTCTCTTTTGACTCTTCCTGGTTTATGTATCAAAACCATATTTCTATCATAAAAAAAATTTGAGAGGACTCCTTCCCCAATTTTCCCAGATAGATGGAATTAACTGCTCTTTAAGTGTTTGATAGAATTAACTTGTGAATTCATCTGGCCCTGGAGATTTTTTCCTAGGGAGTTCATTGATGACTTGTTCAATTTCTTTTTCTGAGATGGTATTATTTAAGGACTCAACTTCATCTTCTCTTAATCTGGGCAATTTGTATCTTTTAAAATAATTATTCATTTCATTTAGATTGTCCAATTTATGGGCATACAGTTGAGCAAAATAATTTCTTATCATTGTTTAAATTTCCTCCTCATTGGAAATGAGTTCACTGTTTTCATTTTTGATATTGGCAATTTGGTTTTCTTCTTTCTTTTTTTAAATTAAATTGAGCAAAGGTTTATCACTTTTATTGTTTGTTTGTTTTTTTTCAGAAAACCAACTCAGTTTCATTTATTAGTTCAATAGCTTTCTTAATTTCAATTTTATTAATCTCTCCTTTGGTTTTCAGTATTTCTAATTTGATATTTACTTGAGAATTTTTAATTTGTTCTTTTCGAGCTTTTTCAGCTGCATGCCCAATTCATTAATCTCCTCTTTCTCCATTTTATTGATGTAGGCATTCAAAGATATAAAACTTCCCCTAAGAACTGTTTTTGCAGTATCTCACAAGATTTGGTAGGTTGTCTCATTATTGTCATTCTATTAAATGTTGATTGTTTCTATGATTTGCTGTTTTACCCACTCATTCTTCAGGATTAGATTATTTATTTTCCAATTAGTCTTTGGTCTATCTTTTCATGGCCTTTTATTACACAAAATTTTTATTGCAGTATGATCTGAGAAGGATACGTTGACTATCTGTGCCTTTCTTTACTGGACTGTGAGGTTTTTATGCCTTAGTACATGATCAACTTTTGTGTAGGTGCCATGTACCACTGAGAAAAAGGGTATATTCCCTTCTATCCCCATTCAGTTTTCTCCAGAGATCTATCATATGTACTTTCTCCAGATTTTTATTCACCTCTTTAACTTCTTTCTTGTTTATTTTGAAGTTAGATTTATCACATTCAGGGAAGGGGAGGTTGAGGTCCTCCACTAGTATAGTTTTGCTCTCTCTTTCTTCCTATAACTCCCTTAACTTCTTCTCTAAGAATTTGGTTGCTATACCACTTGGAACATACATGTTTAGTAATGATATTGCTTCATTGTCTATGGTGCCTTTTAGAACTCAAGACTTTTAAAAAAATTAAAAATTGTCTTTACATAAAATGGGGCACAAATAAAACATTTTAAAAATCTAAAAAAGGCAGTCATCAAACATATCTGAATATGAACACTTTTGTGATGACCTATAAGCGTCCATCAATATATACCATTCCATTTTCTATGTTGTCCGTAGGAACTTTTTTTCGAGATTGAATCTCCCTATGCCACAGTGACTGTAACTGCAATAGTCATTCATTGGCCCAATACCAATGCTGAGACATAAGGAAGTTTCTACCTGCTCTATTTCTCCAACTTGAGCCTCTTCCTACAAAGTCTTCCACTTTCCAAGGTTAATGACATTGGGAACATTTGATTGATTTTAGTTCTACTGTAGTTCAGAACTCTGGAATTCAAGTGATCCATCTGGTTTGAATTCTCCCATTTGCAGGTATTAGAGTTATACAACACCACATTGAGCCCTACCAGGATACTTTTATTTTTTTTAGGGGAATGAGGCCAACCTGTAATTTCATATATCTGAGAAAAACTCTATACTTACTGGAATTGAGATCCTTGCTTCTCTATAATTCTTAATCCTCTGCTTGTGTGTTGTCTACAAGAGCTTTCTGAAACTGCCTTGTGGAAGCTAATTAGCTTCATAGAAGATACAGCTCTGGTCCTGGAGCCAGGAAGAACTGAGTTCAAATATGATGTCAGATGCTTACTAGCTATATCACTTTGGGTCAATCTCATAAAATTTTTGCCTGTTTCCTCACTATAAAAATGGGTATAGGAAGGGTTATCTGAGGATAAAATTGAGGTTATATTTCTAAAAGTCACTTAACACTATACCTGGCCTGTGCTAAGAGCTAGATAAATGCTTTTTAGCTTACCCTTTTAAACAAGTATTATTCATCACTGTAGAAATGTTAGACTTACTAAAATTCACTGCAGAATTTCCATTGCCCTCCATGAATACTTAAAGCAAGATTGTCAATCTTGCATTATTTCTGTTGCGAGCTTTTGTGGCTAAGTGCTATGGTAGACTATTTTTTAAGCCTATCAGCTACTCATGGGTCCAAAAGAATTGGGTCAGTTAAATGAGGCTTTAATTATCTGTAGAAGGTTTTATTTACAAAATGTAAATTAGCTTTCTCAACTGTTCACAGGTTCATGGATTTAGAATTGAAAAGGATATCAGAATTCATTGAATTCAACCTTCTCATTATATAGATTAGGAAACTGAGCAAAATTTACTGCACTGATAACATTAGTATAGCTCTTTAAGGTTGGCAAAGGACTTTATACATATCTCATTTAATCTTCATAATACTGTGATGTTTGTGCTGTTATCTCCATTTTATATATAAGGGAAATCAAGCTAAGCAAGATTAAATGATTTGCCTAGTCACATTTTTAGTACTGAATGATTTGCCTAGTACACATTTTTGTTACTAAATTGAATTTGAACTCAGAGTCTCAGCACTCTATCTGCTACTCTCTCTCTCTCTCTCTCTCTCTCTCTCTCTATATATATATATATATATATATATATATATGTAATATATATATATATACACACATATACATATACATATACACACATACATACACATACACACACACACATTTGTATATATTCCCTCTATAACTACCCTAATACTGAAAGAGGTCTCATGAGTTACAAATAACATCTTTCCATTTAGGAATGTAAATAGTTTAAATTTAATGAGTTCTTTATTACTTTTCTTTCATGTTTATCTTTTCAAGGTTGTTTTGATTCTTGTATTTGAAAGTTAAATTTTATATTCATCTCTGATCTTTTCAACAAGAATGCTTGAAAGTCCTCTATTTCATTGAAGTTCCATGTTTTCCCCTGAAGTATTATGATCAGTTTTGCTGGGCAGGTGATTCTTGGTTTTAATCCTATCTCTTTTGATCTCTGGAAAATCATATTCCAAGCCCTTTGATGCCTCAGTGTAGAAGCTTCTAAATTCTGTGTTGCACTGATTTTATTTCCACAATACTCTAATTGCTTCTTTCTGGCTGCTAGCAAAATTTTCTCCTTGACCTGGGAACACAGGAATTTGACTACACTATTCCTAGGAGTTTTCCTTTTGGAATCTCTTTCAGGAGGTGATCATCAAATTCTTTCAATTTCTATTTTACCCTCTGGTTCTAGAATATAAGGGCAATTTTCCTTGATAATTTCTTGAAAGCTGATGTCTAGGCTCTGTTTGTGATTATGATTTTCAGGTAGACCAATAATTTTTATATTATCTCTCCTAGATCTATTTTCCAGGTCAATTGTTTTTCCAATGAGATATTTCACATTGTTTTCTATTCTTTCATTCTTTTGGTTTTGCTTGATTATTTCTTGATGTCTTATAAAGTCATTAACTTCCATCTACCCCATTCTGATTTTTAAAGAACTATTTTCTTCAGTGAGCTTCTGGACCTCCTTTTCAATTTGGGAAATTATGCGTTTTAAGCCATTTTTCTCCTCATTGACTTTTTGGACCTCTTTTGCCATTTGGGTTAGTCTATTTTTAAAGGTGTTATTTTCTTCATCATTTTTTGGGTCTCCTTTAGAAAACTGTTGACTCCTTTTTAATGCTTTTCTTGTGTTGCTCTCATTTTTCTTCCCAATTTTTCCTCTGCTTCTCTTACTTGACTTTCAAAATCTTTTTTGAGCTCTTCCATGGCATGAGACCATTTCATACTTGTTTTGGAGGCTTCAGATATAGGAGCTTTGACTTTGCTGTCTTTCTCCTGTCATATGATTTGTCCTTCCTCTGGTTTTATGCTTTGATCTTTCTCATCCAAAAGAAAGGAAGGAAATACCTTTTCACCAAGAAAGTAACTTTTTATGGTTTTTTTTCCCCCATTTGGGGGCATTTTTCCAGCCAATTACTTGACTTTTGAGCCTTCTGTTAAGTGGAGAATATACTACCCCAGGTTTCAGCAGTTTTGTGTAGCTCTTTTCAGGGATATCTCTGGGGATCTCTAAATTCTCAGTTCTTCCAAATTGGAAGGTGTTTACTCTTGTCTTGTCCTGTGCTTTAGGCTCTGAGCAACCACAAATGTTCTTTTCTACCCTGGAACTGTGAGTAGGATTCCCTTTCTACAGCTGCCATTAGCTCCACTATGCCAGCACTCCTCCTCACCCAATGACCACTCAGGACTCAGACCCAGAATAGACCCAGAGCTCCAGACATGACTTCTGCTGAGGCAGAAGTTCTGCTACCACCCTAGGGCCAGTGATGGGGCCAGACCATGCTCCCTTCTCGCTCAAGTGAGAGATCTTTCTCACTAACCTTTGAAGCTATCTTTGTGGTTGTAGGTTGAGAAATCTGGAAACCACAGTAGCTGCTCATTTTTGAGCACCATGATGCCTGCTCTAGTCTGGTCTACCTGGTGAAGCTCAAGCTGAGCTGTACTCCAGTCTGAGCCTAGTGCAATAGACCCTTCTTGTCGACTTTCCGGGTTGTTGTGGGCTGGAAATATGTTTTACTCTGACATTTTGTGGTTTCTGCTGCTCTAGAATTTATTTAGAGTCATTTTTACAGGGGTTTTAAGGGCTTTGGAGGGAAATCTGGAGAAGGTTCATGCTTCTACTCCACCATCTTAGCTCTGCCCCCTTAATATGTAGTTTTCTAAGTCAGAGATACTTACATATAGTTTAGTGACCACCATTTCTATTTGAGTTTAACGCCACTGCACTATACCATATTTATGTGTGACTAGCCTCAATTTTTCTATTTCTTAGGCATTATCAATTCTAAAGTGATGTTATAATTGTCTCTTTTTTAATCCTCTTCAACAATTCCTTATGATATTGAGGTATGACTAATAGTCTACACCATCATTATATCTCCCTATCCTCTGAAAGATCAAGTTTTCAGCAAAGCTCATAGAGAACTTTTCAATGTCTTTCTCCTATGTTTATTCAGTGCTTCTAGATGCCAGCTTCCCGATTTTTCCATTAGTCAACTCACTGAAACTCAGTTCTTTAATTGTGTTGGGACTTTTTTGCAGGAACAATAATAACATGAATGAAAGCAAGGATTGTACCAGATAATATTCAGTGATCCTTTCCATTTATAAGATCTAAATTGATCAATGACATTTCAGTCAACTTGATCAATCCCTCTTGAAAGAATCTCTCATTGTCTATCATTGATTTCCTAGTTGTCACCCAGAGTCAATAGGACTCTACTTATCAACCAGGTGCAAACACAAACCTTGATTAGTAAAACCAAATTCCCTTACTCAATGAAAGACTGTGATTTCAACTTTACTTTTTAATTACATGTAGTTAATAGCAAGGATGCTTGATGTGAACTTAAAAAGCTCAAGACATTATCAAGTAAATGAAAAATATAGTTTTTCTTAATTCTCTTTCTTGGCATTTTTTGTAAGTATGTTAGAATTTTAAATTGGCTTAATTACTTTAAACAAAACCCACATGGAATAGGGTAAATGCAATTAAAAGCTAATCTGTTTGTGTAGAATGGATAAAATCAGGGTTACTTAAAACTAAATAAGCTAAAATTAATAAATGTGATCTACAGGGAACTTGAACAGCTTTGTATATAATGTGTATGATTATACACCTATTATTTTGGATGCCTATATGAGATATAAATAGCAAATAGTTTACTGATTAAATCACTTGATTCAACTAGTCTGTGTATTTCATAGAAATCATTAAAAATGGAATTAGCTGTTGAGTAATGATCTACATGTGCAGTTCTTAGGGGCTCCCATTTCTGGAGCTTATCCCATGCTCCAGTGAAGTTCATTAACTCATCTGCAGTACAGGCTATTTAAAATATGTTCCTTCCAAAGGGTTTAAACTAAGTTCTTCTATGTATATTTATCGATATGAAGATGATTGCAAAAATAAGATTATGTTGTCAATGGTGACAAGAAATTCAGTTTAGTTTTTCCTTTGCAATTGTAGAGCAAAGATGTATTTTTTTCCAGAATACAAAGATAATGGAATATTATCTCAAAGACCTTTAGAATCAGTTCTAAGTACTTGTTAAATAGTAATAAAAGGATAGAATTGTTTAACTGAATGCCAGAATAAGCCAATCATTGGTACAAACTAGAACATTTGGAATCTGAAAATCTCTCAAAATTCCTAAAAATGGAAGAAAAAACTTCTTCCATTAACCAATACCTTTTTTCTAACTTTTTTGTTTCTGATGAATGCATGACCGTCCTTTCAGTCCCCCAGTTAGGTGACCCATCTCGCCTGCCATAGAAAGTTACAAAATCTTGTCAAATCTAGCCTCCATGATATTTCTTGCATCCATTGCTTTCTCTTTGATCATACAATGATCATGCTATTTCAAATCCTCATCACCTCTCATATGAAGTATTTGAAACAGCCTTCAAATTTGTCTCCTTGCCCTGAGTTTCTCCTCTTATTCTTATAGCTACCAAATTGATATTCCTAAAACATGAACTGGACACTTTCATTGCTCTCATCATGAAGCTTCCATGACTCCCTATGGTCTTTAGAATAATTTAAAAAAAGCATTAGGCATTTGAAGCCCCATACTCAGTTTCTTTCATATATATATTTCTATCTATATAAATATAGATAGAATAATGTAGATATATGGAATAATTATATATATGTGAAAAAATATATACATACACATATATACACACATATATGTTTATAATATATATTTAAGCCAAACTGCCCTACTTGCTCTTTCCCATATGCCACATTCTATCTTCAATGTCTCTGTGTGTGCTTTTATGTGAGCTATACCTCCAAATCTTTCGGAGCTTCATAGTTGTGAATGTCTTTCAAAATTATTTTGTGTTTATTTTGTATATATTTCTTTATCTATATGTTGGACAATACCATTTGTCACCCCAAGTGTAAGTTCTTTGATGGGTCGGATTACACTAGTCAATAGGCGTTCATTTGTTAGCTTATGTATGGTGTCCTCTTCCTGCTTCCAATTCACATAAGGGGCTTAGTGACACTGTTTCTTGAAAAAGGTGATAATGTGATTTTGGACCTTAGTCAGACTTTACATTGACCTCCAGGTATTGTGCCCTGGGTATTTGCTGTCTACTTACTGCATGGTTAAAAGAAGTCAACTGATTGCTTAGAAGGACAAACAAAATGCCATGTGACCTGGTAGGGATTAAAAAAAGTAGATGTTGAAGTCCTTATCTTTCCTCCAGCTGCCATGTCAACCATGATGCATGACTTTCTCTCTTATGTCTCTGTTTTGTTTGGTCTTTCCTGATTTTACATGAAAGGGCATTAGAAACAGAATAATAAACTTATGAGTTTCAAAAGTTTAAAAGATATGTCAGAGGTCTAGTCTTGGATCAAGAGTAGTTGTAAATTGTTTGACCCAACCAGTAATGGATGAACCCAACAAGTGACAGCCATGTTCTTATATAAGCAAGGGAATGATTCATCCATCAGATATCCCATACTTATAAAACATATTTGAGAGTGGGAGGAATTTGAAATTTGAGCCTGCTTGCAATTTTGAAGTAGAAGAGATGGCTTGGGAATTGACAGAATGAAGTGGCAGAGGTTAAGAGTATGTCCAGGGGAGCAGAACCAAGATGGCAGAGTGAGAGCAAGTATTTGCCTAACCTCTCAGACAAACTCCTTCAGGCACCTCTATAAAGAGAATATAAACAAATTTTAGAGTGGCAGAATCCAACAGGAGACAGTGAGACAGATTTGCAACCTAGCACAGCCTGAAAGGTTGGTAGGAAGGATTTGTTTCACAGGGCTGGAGGAGCACACAGCACACAGGCTGTACTAGCGCAGATTCCACCATAGCAAAGCCATGTATGAAGCCCCAGGCAATCTGAAGCAGCGGCAGCACTGCAGATTCTCCAACACATGAATCCAGGATGAGAGTCCAATGGAACTTAATGGGAGAGAATTGCAGAACCCCAGGTAACTGAGGTAGCCACTCTTGTGAATGTCAACCCACAGATTAAATATGTAAGACACCTACTTGAACTTCCAGGAGCCAAGATGGCAGACTGATCTGTAAATGCTATCCCTCTCCATTTATTGACTTTGAAAAATCCAGAAAACACTTCTACAGGAAAAATCCTGGAACAACGGGATTGTCTGAAGGGGTAAACAGTCTTTTAAAATGTGAGGCTAGGAAAATCACAAAGGATATTCCCTCTTGCTGTGGATGAAGGGGATGAGTGAAGGACTGGAGCTGTCCCAGAGAGCCCTATCTCAGAGAACTGGGAGGAGATCCTGAGCATCCATTATCACCAAAATCAGGACCCTAGGTGTGCCTCAGCCCAGCCAGGGGAATTGAGAAGACAATAGCACAGACAGGGTTCACTAAACACTAAGCTTACATATACTCTGACTCAGGAGAGGAGACCTCCTGTGGCAGGACCACCTCTCCCCAACACTTAACACAGCAAACTTCAGAGTAACTCAAGGAAATTCAGAAAAACTTCACTTGACCTCTGCTTTGGCACACCAGCCAGCTCTGCACCAAATAAGCTGTACTATTTTTGCTTCTAGTTGAAAAAACCACAGGCCACAATACACAAAGTCTCAAGTTCTAAGTACAAGAACTATGGGAAAGAGCCCCTTGTGCCCCAGAAGTAGAGATTCACTTTAAAAGCCATAAAAAAGTGTGATCATCATTAGCAAGAAGCAAACCTGAAAAGAAAATATCATAGAATCTTTCTATGGTGACAAGGACCAAAACAGAAGTACCAAAAAGGCCAGCATTGAGACTGTTCTCCCATCTAAAACTTCAGATGGAAATATGAACTGGTTTCAAGCCCAAATAGCACTCTTAGAAGAGCTCAAGATGGAATTTAAAAGCCAAATTAGAGAAGTAGAGGAAAAACAGGCCAGGTGCTTTAAAAATATGAAAAATGAAATCATGGAGGAGTTTAAAAGGAAACTCAAACAAATGTAAAAGGAAGTAAAATCCCTAACTGGGAAATTGGAAATTGAACAAATGGAAAAGGAAGTGCAAAACCTAGCAGGAAAAAAATAACTCCTTAAAAGGAACAATTGGGCAAATGGAAAAGGAGATGCAAAAGTTAACTGAAGAAAACTGTTAAAATTGCAATTGGGCACATAGAAGCTAATGACTTTATGAGACATCAAGAATCAAAGACAATCTAAAGAATGAAAAAAATAGAAGGGGGCTGAGCCAAGATGGTGGAGTAGAGAGATACAGTAGCTCTTCCTCCACAGACAATAAAATATCTGTAAAAAATTACTCTCGGCAAATTCTAGAGCAGCAGAAGTCATAGAACGACAGAGTGGAAGAGATTTCCAGCCCAAGTGGGGTCTGGATGGCTGACAAGAAAGGCCTTTTGCACTGGATGCAGGGTGGAGTGTAGCCCAGCCTTGGCCACATGGCACTGGGGGGAGCAGGACCAGAGCAGGCCTCAGGGGCAGGGTCCCCAGGAGTGGAGGTTCCCAGATCCCTCAACCCACAGGCACCAAATAGAGTTTTTCTTGCCAGTGAGAGGGCTTTGTTGAAGGGCAGAAGAAGAGCAAGGTTCCCTGGGCAGAAAAAGAGCAAGGTTCCCCCTCCCTTGCCCCAGCCCTAGGTGGTGGTTGTGGTAGCAGTAGTACCCTCCATTTCTGGAGCTCTCAGCCTAAAGACACTGGGGGAATTGAGTGGCTAATCTGAACCTCAGCACTGAGTGGTAGCCCTGCCCTCCATCTAAAGCCCCTGGGGGAATTGAGCTGCTTATCTGAATCTCAGCTCTGAACAGGGTCCTAGGGGGTGGCGGAGATAGGTGGTTGTGGAGTGGGAAGTATACTACTTGCAGATTCTGGGCAAAAAAGTTTTTCATTGCTCCCATGGCAGTGCACAGGCCAGGAAAGAAGTAAACTCCTCTCCCTTAATTGTGCCACCTTGGAGTAACTGAAAACTTACAGGTCCCCAGAGTATACCCTCCTCTTAACAAAGGACTGAAAAGTGAAGTAACTGGCAGGGAAAATGCTGAAAAAGGGGAAAAACAAGTAAGACTATAGAAGGTAAACAGGTATTTCCTTCCATTCTTTCAGATGAGGAAGAACAATGATTACCATCAGAGGCCTCCAAAATAAATATGCAATGGGATCAAGCTATGGAAGAACTCAAAAAGGATTTTGAAAATCAGGTAAGAGAGGTGGAGGAAAAATTGGGAAGAGAAATGAGAGTGATGTAAGAAGATCATGAAAACCCAGTCAAAACCTTGCTAAGGGAGACCCAAAAAAAATGCTGAAGAAAATAACACCTTTAAAAATAGGCTAACTCAATTGGCAAAAGAGGTTCAAAAAGTCAATGAGGAGAAGATTGCATTAAAAAAGCAGAATTAGCCAAATGGAAAAAGAGGTTCAAAAGCTCACTGAAGAAAACAGTTCTATAAAAATGAGAATGGAGCCAACGGAAACTAATGACTTTATGAGAAACTAAGAAATTACAAAACAAAACCAAAAGAATGAAAAAATAGAAGATAATATGAAATATGTCATTGGAAAAACAACTGACCTGGAAAATAGATCCAGTAGAGACAATTTAAAAATTATGGGACTACCTGAAAGCCTTGATCAAAAATAAGAGACTAAGCATCATCTTTCATGAAATTATCAAGGGAAACTGTCCTAATAGTATAGAACAAGAGGGGAGAATAAATATTGAAAGAATCCACTGATTCCCTCTTAAAAGAGGTCCAAGAAAAGAAATGCCTTGGAATATTGTAGCCAAATTTCAGAGTTCTGAGGTCAAGGAGAAAATATTGCAAGCAGCTAGAAAGAAACAATTCGAGTATTGTGGAAATACAATCAGAATAACACAGAACCTAGCAACTTCTACATTAAGGGATTGAAGGGCTTGGAATATGATATTCCAGAAGTCAAAGAAACTAGGATTAAAACCAAGAAACACCTACCCAGCAAAATTAAGTAAATACTTCAGGAGAAAACATTGCCATTCAATGATATAGAGGACTTTCAAGCATTCTTGATGAAAAGACCAGAACTGAATAGAAAATTTGACTTTCAAACACAAGAATCAAGAGAAGCATGAAAAGGTAAACAGGAAATAATAATCATAAAGGACTTTCCAAAGTTGAATTGTTTACATTCTTTCATGGAAAGATAATATTTGTAAGACTTGATTCTGATAACTCCTTCCCCTAGTCTGCCCTCCCTTTTAACACTTCTCCCTTCCCTTATCCCTATCTGCTCTCTTATCTTGTTGGGCAAGATAAATTTCTATATACCCTTACCCGTATTTCTTATTTCCTGGTTGTATGCAAAAACAATTCTCAACACACTTCTCTTGAAGACTTTTCTTAGTATAGGGGTTTGAAAAGATTACACACACACACACACACACACACACACACACACACATACATACACATACATACATACATACATATATATAGAGAGAGAGACAGAGACAGAGAGAGACAGAGAGAGACAGAGACAGAGAGACAGAGACAGAGATAGAGGGCATAGGATGAATTGAATGGGAAAAGATAATATCTTAAAAAATAAAATTAAGGGTTGAGAGAGGAATATATTGGGAGGAGAAAGGGAGAAATGGAATGGGGCAAATTATCTCTCATAAAACAGGCAAGAAAAAGCTTTTACAATGGAGGGAGAAAGGAGAGGTGAGAGAGATAAAGTAAAACTTACTCTCATCAAATTTGGCTCAAGGAGGGAATAACATACACACTCTATTTGGTATGAAAATATATCTTATACTACAAGAAAATAAGAGTGAAGGGGATAAGCAGAGTGGGGGGTATGTTGGAAAGGAGGGCAAATGGGAGGAGGCACCAATTGGAAGTAAACACTCTTGGGGAGGGACATGGTGAAAAGAGAGAATAGAAGAAATGGGGGCAAGATAGGATGAAGGAAAATATAGTTAATGTTACACAACATGACTATTATGGAAGTCATTTACAAAACTACACACACACACACACATACACACACACACACACACACACACACACACACACATATATATATATATATATATATATAGCCTATATTGAATTGCTTGCCTTCTCAGGGGGGGTGGGGTGGGGAGGGAGGGAGGGAGCAAGGAAGAGAAGTTGGAACTCAAAGTTTTAGGAACAAATGTTGAGAATTGTTTTTGCATACAAGCAGGAAAAAAGAAATGCGGTAAGGGTATATAGAAATTTATCTTGCCCTACAAGATAAGAGAGCAGATGGGATAAGGGAAGGAAGAAGTGTTAGAAGGGAGGGCAGACTAGGGGAAGGCGTAATCAGAATGTTTGGAGTTTTGGGGTGGGGCGAGGGGAGAGGTGGGGAGAAAATTGGGAACTCAAAATTTTGTAGAAATGAATGTTGAAAACTAAAAATAAATAAATAAGCATTAAAAAATAGAAGAAAATGTGCAAATCTCATTGGAAAAACTTCTCTGGAAAATAGGTCCAGGAGAGAAAGTCTAAGAATTATTGCTTTACCTGAAAGCCATGATGAGAAAAGAACATGGACAATATCTACCAATAAATCATCAGGGAAAACTGCTGAGAGTTCCTAGACCCAGAGGGCAAAATAGTCATCAAAAGAATCCATCATTCACCTCCTGAAAGGTATACAAAACTGAAAACACTAAGGAATATTGTTGCCAAATTCCAGAACTATTAAGTAAAGGAGCAAATACTACAAGCAACCAGAAAGAAACAATTCAAATATTGAGGAACTACAGTCAGGATCACATAGGACCTTTCAGTTTCTACATTAAAAGACAAGAGGGATTGGAATATGAAACTTTGTAAAGCAAAGGAGGTGGGACTACAACCAAGGATCAATTACTCAGCAAAACTGAGAATAATATGTCAGTCAAGGAAACGGACATTCAATGAAATAAGGGATTTTTCAGAGCTTCCTGATGAACAGGCCAAAGCTCAATAGAAAATCTGATCTTCAAACACAAGTCTCAAGAGAGGTATAAATAGGTAAACTGAGGGGAAAAAACTTTTATTCAATATGGGCAAACTGTTTATAACCCTATAAGGGAAGATGATACTTGCTATTCTTGAGAATTGTGCATTTATTATGATATATAAAAGATATACATTCGTAGAGCAAGGCGGTGCAAATTAAATGATTTCATAACAAAAATGTGATTTAAGGATGGGTAGTGATTGTAACAGGAGATGTGAACAGGAGGAGGCAGAAAAAGGTAAGTTACATCACAGGAAAGGCACAAAAACATATTACAGTAGAAGGAAATGGGAGGGAGAAGAGCATTGTTTCAGATTTACCATCATCTGATTTGGTTCAAGGAGGGAACAACAAATTCAGTTAAGTGTAGAAATCTAACTAGGTCTATACATAGTAAGAAGGAAAGAGGAAAGAAAAGAGAAGGGAGGCTAATAACTAGCTCCATAGGCAGTAGGAGGGGAAAGGGGAAAGTAAAGGCATGGGAGGCTAATAGGGAGAGAAGACTTAGTAATGGCAAAGGGGACTAAAAGGGAGGGGGGCTGAAAGAAGGGAGGGAAAACTGAAGGAGGGGGTGGTCAAAATGAAAACTCTATTATGGAGGAGAAAGAAGAAGGAAGAAACTCTATTAAGGAGGAGAACTAAAAACATAAACAGGGGGAAAGAGGATGGAGGGAATGACACAGACATTAATCATAATTGTGAATGTTAATGGGATGAACTCTCCCATAAAACAAGGTGGTTAGCAGAATGAATTGAAAAACCATAATCCAACAATATATTGTTTACAAGAAACACATTTGAAACAGGGGAATACACACAGGGTAAAGGTAAAGGTTGGAGCAGAACATATTATGCTTCAGCTAATGTAAAGAAAAGCAGGGCTAGCGATCCTGATCTCAGACAAAAACAAAAGCAGAAATTGATCCAATTAAAAGAGATAAGGAAGGAAACTATATCTTGCTAAAAGGCACCATAGGCAACGAAGCAATATCATTACTAAACATATATGCACCAAGTGGTATAGCATTCAAATTCTGAGAGAAAAAGTTAAGGGAATTACAGGAAAAAATAGATAGAAAGACTAAACTAATAGGGAAACTCAATATCCCCCTCTCTGAACTTGACAAATCTAACCTCAAAATAAACCAGAAAGAAAACTCTGGATAAGATAGATATGATAGGTCTCTGCAGGAAACTGAATGAGGAGAGAAAGGAATATACCTTTTTCTCAGCACTATATGGCACATATACAAAAACTTACCATGTACTAGGCCATAAAAACCTCACAATCCAGTGCAGAAAGGCAGCAATAATTGATGCATCCTTCTCAGTTCATAATACAAAAAAAAAAAAATACATGTAACAAAAGTCTAGGGAAGGATAGACCAAAAATTAAGTGGAAGCTAAATAATCTAATTCTAAAGAAGGAAGAGGTTAAACAACAAATCATATTAACCATCAACAAATACATTCAAGAAAATGACAATAATAAGACAATTTACCAAAACTTTTGGAATACTGAAAAAGCAATTCTGAGGGGAAATTTTATATCTTTGAATGCCTGCATGAATAAAACAGAGAAAGAGAAGATCAATGAATTGAACATGCAACTGAAAAACTAGAAAAAGAACAAATTGAAAATCTCCAAGTAAATACCAAATGAAAAATACTGAAAATCAAAGGAGAGATTAAAAAAAATATATAATTAAGAAAACTGTTGAACCAATCAATAAAACTGAGTTGATTCTATGAAAAAACCAATAAAATTGATAAACCTTTGGTAAATTTGATTTAAAAAAAAGAAAGAAAACCAAATTGCCATTATCAAAAATGAAAAGGGTGAACCCACCTTCAGTGAGGAGGAAATTAAACAATAGTTAGAAATTACTTTGCCCAACCATATGCTCATAAATTTGACAATCTATGTGAGATGGGTGAATATTTATAAACAACATAACTTGCCCAGAATAACAGAAGAGGAAGGTTAATACTGAAATAACTCCATCTCAGAAAAAGAAATTGAACAAACCATCAATGAACTCCCTAGGAAAAAAATCTCCAGGGCAGGATGGATTTACAAGTGAATTCTATCAAATGTTTAAAGAACAATCAATTACAATACAATAGAGACTACTTGGGAAAATTGGTTCCAAAGTTCCTTTTATGGTACAAGTATAGTTCTGATCCTCATACCAGGAAGAGCCAAAACAGAGAAAGAAAATTATAGGCAATTTACCTAATGAATATAGATGTAAAACTTTTAAATAAGATATTAGCAAAAAGAATACAGCTACTTATCATGAGAATAATACATCATGATCAAGTAGGATTTATACAAAGAATACAGGACTGATTCAGTGTTAACAAAACTGTCAGTATTAATGATCATATCATCAACAAAACTAACAGAAAGCATATTATTATCTCAATAGATGCAGAAAAAGCTTTTGACAAAATACAACACCTATTCCTATTGAAAATACTGGGAAGTATAGGAATAAATGAAGCCTTCCATAAAATAATAAGCGGTATCTACTTAAAGTGATCAGCAAGCATTATATATAAAGGGGATAAGCTAGATGCATTTCCAGTAAGATCAGGTGTGAATAAGGATGTCCATTATCACCACTGTTATTCAATATGGTACTAGAAATGTTAGCTTTAGCAATAAAAGAAAAAGAATTAGAATAGGCAAAGAAGAAATTAAGTTATCATTCTTTGCTGATAATATGATGATATACTAAGAGAATCTCAGAGAATCAAGTAAAAAAATACTTGAAATAATATTCAACTTTGGCAAAGTCGCAGGTTACAAAAGAAATCCAGATAAATCATCTGCATTTCTATATATTACTACCAAAGCCCAACATCAAGAATAGAAAGAGAAATCCCATTTAAAGCTGCAGCGGGCATTATAAAATATCTGAGAGTCTACCTGCCAAAACAAACACAGGGAATAAAGGAATACAATTAGAAAACATTTTTTGCCCAAATAAAGACAGATCTAAGTAATTGGGAAAACATCAGTTGCTCATTGGTAGACTCAGCTAATACAATAAAAATGACAATTCTAACTAAATTAATATACTTATTCAGTGCCATATTAATCAAACTACTAGATAATTATTTTCCAGAGCTAAAAAAAATATCAAAATTCATCAGGAAGAACAAAAGGTCCAGAATATGAAGGGAATTAATGAAAAGAAATGCTAGGGAAGGTGGCCTAGCCCCACCAGATCTCAAATTGTATTATAAAGCAGCAATCATCAAAACTACTTGAAACTGGCTAAGAAATAGAAAAGTAGGCCAGTGAAATAGGTTAGGTACTTAAGACATAGTAGTCAATGAATATAGCAATCTACTTTTTGATAAACCCAAGGACCCCAGCTTCTGGGATAAGAACTCACTATTTGCCAAAAACTGCTGGGAAAACTGGATAACAGTGTGGTGGAAACTGGGCACAAACGAGTGCCCCACCATACACAAAATAAAATCCAAATGGATCCATGATCTAGGTATAAAGAATGATACTATAAACCAGTTAGAGGAACAAGGAATAGTTTATTTGTCAGAATGGAGAATGGAGAAATTTTTGGCCAAACAAGAGATAGAGAACATTATAAAGTGCAAAATGCATAATTTTGATTACAATAAATGGAAAAGTTTTTTGCATAAATAAACCCAATGCCTCCAATATTAGGGGCAAAGCAGAAAACTGGCAGAGAATTTCTGCAACTAGTGTCTGTGATATAAGGCCTAATTTCTAAAATATATAGAAAACTGAGTAAAATGTACAAGAATATGTCATTCCCCTATTGATAAATGGTCAAAAATATGAACAGGCTGTTTTCAGAGCAAAACACTAATGCTATTTATAGTCATGTGAAAAAATGATCTAAATTTAGTCATGTAAAAATGCTAAAAATATTGATTAGAGATATGCAAATCAAAACAACTCTGAGATACCACATCAGACTTGTCAGATTGGCTAACATGACAAAACATAAAGATGATAAATGTTGGAGAAAATATGGGAGAGTTGGTACATCCCTTGTTGTTGGAGCTGTGAGCTGATCCAACCATTCTGGAGAGCAATTTGGAACTATGCCCAAAGGGCTACAAAAACGTGCATATTCTTTGACCCAGCAATATCATTTCTAGGACTGTATCTCAAAGAGATCATAAAAATGAGAAAGGGTCCTACATGTACAAAAATATTTATAGCAGCTCTCTTTGTGATGTCCAAGAACTGGAAATTGAGGGAATGGCCATCAACTGGGAAATGGCTTAACAAGATGTGGTATATGAATGTAATGGAATACTATTGTGCTATATAATATATATTGTGTATGATGAACAGGAAGCCTTCAGAGAGACCTGGAAGGACTTATATGAACTGATGCTGAGTGAAAGGAGTACAACCTGGAGAACCTTATACACAAACCTTATACACAGCAACAACCACAGTGTGTCTGGAATTTTTCTGGTAGACTTAACCTTTCATAGCAATGCAAGGACCTAAAAAATTCCCAATGCATTCTTGAGGCAAAATGCTTTCCCCATCCAGAGAAATAATTATGGAATTGCATCACAGAATGAAGCAGACTATTTTCTCTTGTGTCATGCTTTTTTTTATGGTTTCTCCCATTCATTTTCATTCTTCTATGCACCATGTCTAATATGAAAATGTCTTTAGTGAGTATATATGTGTAGAACCTATATAGCATTGCACTCTGTGTTGAGGAGGGAAAGTGAAAGTAGGGGGGTGGGAGGGGGAGAAAATCTAAGATATATAGTAGCAGTTGTAGAAAACAGAAAACAAATGAATCAATTTTAAAAAATACAAAAGGAAAAAAATCATAACCAAAAAAAAAAAAAGGGTATGTCCAGTTTTCAGTTCATGCCTTTATGTACACTTTGAATTTTACTATTTCTCATAAATTCCTCTTTTATAGGTTAATTTATATTAGTTAATTAGTATTGAAGAGAAATCAACCAATTAAATTGATAATGTAGTTCTAATCTTTGGTGATGATGTTGGGAGAGAAAATGTCAGATGGAGCTCAACAAAATAGTGTGATAAGAGATCGGTTGGGGGGACAGAGCCAAGATGGCGGAGTAGAAAGACACGTGTATATGAGCTCCGAACCCACAGCCCATAGATTTAATATAAGAAGAGATCCCCAGAAGTTCTGGATCACTGCAGGGTGTGCAGAAACATAGTGGAAGAGATTTCCGTTCCAGAGAGCCCTGGAGAGCCGTCCCCAGGGTCTGTCGTGCCCCAGAAAGTGGACCCCACCCCAGCACTGCCCTGGCCATGGCCCCAGAGAAGCTGATCCGAGCAGGCTTCAGGGACGGAACCTCCGGTGGCCTGGAAGGTCCCTCCACCCACAGATTCTACAGGTCAGTGAGAGAGAGATGGCTGGGATGGATGAAAGGGGAGCGGGGTGTCTCCGTGGCTCAGGCCCCCTCGGGAGGAAGCGGCGGAGGCAGAGGCAGGGGCAGTGGGCGGAGGCAGTGGTGGCGTGGCGGCGGCGGCCCGGGACTCCCCCAGCAGCAGGCAGGATCTTCATTACTGAAAGTCTCTGCATAAACCACCTGAAGGAGCTGACCCTGGGAGACGGCCCTGCCCCACCCGCTCCACTTCTGAAGGTCTCTGCATAAAGTCCCTGAGAGAACTGAGCCTGGGAGGGGGCTCTGCCCCCACCCCAGCACCAGAATTAAAGTTCACATTGAATAGCAGCCGCAAGCCCATTTGAATCTCAGACCCCAAGCACTAGCTGGGGGGATCTAGGTGGGGTGGACAGGAATCTCAGAAGTCAAGTAACTGGCCAGGAAAATGCCTAGAAAAGGGAAGAAAAATAAGACTATAGAGTTTTTTGGAACAGATGCAAATGATCCCGACTTTCGGATCTGATGATGAGGACATATTCTTGCCATCAGGGAAAGACGTGGAGGGCGGGGCCTCCAGGGGGATGTCGGGTGGGCTCAGGCCTTGGAAGAGCTCAAAAAGAATTTTGAAAAGCAAGTTAGACAGGTGGAGGAAAAACTGGGAAGAGAAATGAGAGAGATGCAAGAAAAGTATGAAAAACTGGTCAATACCATGGTAAAGGAGACCCAAAAAAATGCTGAAGAAAATAACACCTTGAAAAATAGGCTCACTCAATTGGCAAAAGAGGTTCAAAAAGCCAATGAGGAGAAGAATGCTTTCAAAAGCAGAATTAGCCAAATGGAAAAAGAGGTTCAAAAGCTCACTGAAGAGAATAGTTCTCTCAAAATTAGAATGGAACAGATGGAGTCTAATGACTTTACGAGAAACCAAGAAATCACCAAACAAAACCAAAAGAATGAAAAAATGGAAGAGAATGTGAAATATCTCATGGGAAAAACAACTGACCTGGAAAATAGATCCAGGAGAGACAATTTAAAAATTATGGGACTACCTGAAAGCCATGATCAAAAAAAGAGCCTAGATATCATCTTCCATGAAATTATCAAGGAAAACTGCCCTGACATTCTAGAACCAGAGGGCAAAATAAGTATTGAAGGAATCCATCGATCACCGCCTGAAAGTGATCCAAAAAGGGAAACTCCTAGGAACATTGTGGCCAAATTCCAGAACTCCCAGGTCAAGGAGAAAATCTTACAAGCAACTAGAAAGAAACAATTCCAGTATTGTAGAAATAAAATCAGGATAACACAAGATCTAGCAGCTTCTACATTAAGGGATCGAAGGGCGTGGAATAGGATATTCCAGAAGTCAAAGGAACTAGGACTCAGACCAAGAATCATCTACCCAGCAAAACTGAGTATAATACTTCAGGGGATAATATGGTCCTTCAATGAAACAGAGGACTTTCAAACATTCTTGATGAAAAGACCAGAGCTGAAAAGAAAATTTGATTTTCAAACACAAGAATGAGAAGCATGAAAAAGTAAACAGCAAAGAGAAGTCTTAAGGGACTTACCATAAGTGAATTGTTTACATTCCTACATGGAAAGACAATATTTGTAACTCTTAAAACTTTTCAGTATCTGGGTAGTTGGTGGGTCCATACACACACATACACACACACACACACATGTATACACATGCACGCACACACACATACACACATGCACACACATACAGAGACAGAGAGCACAGAGTGAATTGAATAGGATGGGACCATGTCTTAAAAGAAATTAAGGTAAATGGTGAGAGAGAAATGTAGTGGGAGGAAAGAGGGTGAAATGGAATGGGGTAATTATGTGTCATTTAAGAGACAAGTAGGAGACTTCTTAGTGGAGGGAAAAAGAGGAGAGCTGAAAAAAAAAAACCAAGAAGTTTATCCTCATCACATTTGACTAAAGGAAGGAATAAAATGCACACTCATTTTGGTATGAAAACCTATCTTACAGTATAGGAAAGTGGGGGAGAAGGAGATAAGCAAGGGGGGGATGATGGAAGGGAGGGCAAAGGGAGGAGGGAGCAATTTGAAGTCAACACTTGGGGAGGGACAGGATCAAAAGACAGAAGAGAAACAATGAGGGGCAGTTTAGGATGGAGGGTAATTCAGTTAGTCTTACACAACACGACTATCAGGGAAGTCATTTGCAAAACTACACAGATATGGCCTATATTGAATTGCCTGCCTTCCCAAAGGGAATGGATGGGGAGGGAGGGATGGGGAGAATTTGGAACTCAAAGTTTTAGGAACAACTGTTTAGTATTGTTGTTGCTACTAGGAAAGAAGACATACAGTTAATGAGGAATAGAAAGTCATCTGGCCCTACAGGAGAAAAGAGAAGATGGAGACAAGAGAAGGGAGGGATGATAGAAGAGAGGGCAGATTGGAGATGGGGAAAATCAGAATGCTTGGTGTATTGGGGTGGGGGGAGGGGATAAATGGGGAGAAAATTTGTATCCCAAAATTTTGTGAAAATGAATGTAAAAAGTTAAATAAATAAATAAATATTTAAGGAAAAAAAAAAGAAATCGGTTGTCCCACAGGTGTTCCTACCAACCTGTTGGAAAGATGTAGTCATTCCCTTTCTAGGCATCTAAACTGCTCCTTCAGGCTTTCATCACCTCTCACTAGAACTATCATAATAATCCAAAATAACAGGAATGTAAATCTAGAGTCTCACTACATGCATAAATGTTTATTTACTTGGTTACTTTACTTTACTTGGTTACTAATATCATGATTATTACTTTCTCATGCCAATCATCTAGAGTCCTTTTTACTTTTCCTCATATTACTAGACTTTTAGTACCTTTGCCATCCTGGTTTTTCTCCCTTGAACATACTGCAGATTATCAATATCCCAGTTAAAACTGGCATCAAGGACTGAGCACAGTATCTCTCCTGATGTGGCATGACCAGTATAGAACAAGATGAAATTTCATCTCTCTTGTTCTGGAAGCTCTATGTCAACAAAAGAAGCCAGAGATTAAATTAGTGTTGACAGTCACATCATGCATTCTACTGAGATTCATTTCTAGTCAATGATAAGTCCCAAGTCTAGATAGATTCTCCCCAAGTCAATTCTATATTTTGTGCAACTGATTATTTGGAAACTAAATGTAGTTCTTTTAAGTTTTATATTATTTGATTAGGATCATTTTTTTCTGGATCTTTTGTTACTTTTTTCCCCTAATCCTTTGTGTTAACTGTCTCTTCTAAATTTGAGTCATTGATTAAACTTATGTGTGCCATTAATAAAAATTCAAATCTGTGGTAAATATGTTGAATAAATTAGAAACAAGAACAAAGCAATGCTCTGCTCTGGTTCTGGCACCTAAGCCTCAAAGACTGAAGGAAATTGAGTGATCTGTAAACCTCAAGGATATTTCATTTTGTTGAGTTCAATATCTTATAGATTATGATTAAATATGTCAATACTCTTTTTAGGACTAGATGAAGTTTCCCTTCACCCAATGTTAGCGACTGGAGTGACCTGCCCTGCAAATCAGAGCTTAATCATAAATGAAAAAAAAGATAACTCAATAATAAGGAGGTACATGAAAAGGGTATTTCCCTCTCAAAAATTCAAGACAACAGATATATGAGGAAGTATATATTAGATATATATTATATATATTAGAAAATATATATTAGAAAATACATACAGGGACAGCAACAGTAAGAGTAAGAGCAGAAAAATTTAAGTAAGAGACTTTTTCCTAAATGTACAAAAAGAGATAGAAGTATCAGTTGTAGGTAATAGTGAGGGGTAGGTTTCATTATGGACAGAAACAGAACTTGATGACATCCTGACTACAAGTAAATTGTTAGGTTTTTAGTGAGGCTATATTACAAAATGGGAGGGTGCATAAAAGAGTATTTGAGACAGAGGAACAGAAGGGGAATGTGTCATGCGCCCAGGTCAAATTAGGAGACAGCAATGAGAGGAAGGTGACTGTGGTGGTTTCTCAGGAAGAGAAGAACCTCCAGGAGACTGAATGAAGGAACAGGTGGGGAAACAATTAAAAAAAGGAGGGAAAGAGAGAGAGACCTTGTTTTGTGGGTCAGAAAGGATTCTACTGATTAATGCTCTTATGCCTAAAGAAGGATGTTCTGTGAAAGGAGATGGGAATTTTGTGCTAAGTGTTTTTCTATGGGATTTGAGACTGACAAAGAGAAAAGAAAAATAAACTTCTGGGTCTGTTGGATTCGTAAGAGAATTATATCAAAATTTCAGTGCAAAATTAATACCCATACTTAAAATTACTCTCAAAATTGAGAAAGTACCCTAACTTTTAAAGAACACACTTAACCTTCACAATATAATCCTTTTATGAGAAAGTATAATCATAATACCTAAACCAGAAAAGAATAAGAAAAAAGTTATAAATAATATCATTAATGAGTATTGATTAAAAAGTTTTTAGCAAAATTCTGTCAGACAACAGTGATTTATCAAAAAAAATTCATTATTACCAAGTGTGATTTATACCAGCAACACAAGACTGATCAGTCCACATTAAGAAAACAAATACCACAATCATTATATTAAAAATGAAAATATCTAAAACATGATTTTCTCAATCGATGTAGAAAAAACTTTTGACAAATTATAATACTCACTTTTGCTAAAAACTCTACAAAATATAAGAATAGAAAGACCTTTTATAACAAAAAAAATCTGTCTAATACCAAAAGGATATAATTTATGCAATGTAGATACCTTTTCTGATAAATATAGCACTGAAGCAAAGACACTCTTCTCACTATTATTTGATATAATTCTGAAAATGCTTCAAGTAGCAGACTACAGAAAAACACTCTCAAAGATCAACAGCATTTGTATATAATAAAAACAAATCTCAAAAAGCAATAAAAGAAAGAGAAATCCCATTTCAAATAACTACAAAATGTAAATATCTGGGGATTGGCTTACCAAAGCACATAAAAAATTTGTACAGATTCAATTATAAAGTTGCCCTTAAATAAATAAAGAACAACTTAAATAGCTGGAGAAATATTCAGTAGTCATGGCTAGTTTATTCCAATATAATAAAAATAATAATATTACCCAAGTTAACTTATACTTTTCATGCTACACAAATAAAATCATTAAGAGAATACTTTATAGAACATGATAAATTAACAAAATTTATTTGGATAAAATACAAGAACCAGAATATCAAGGGGAATAACAAAAAGTAGGGATGAAGAAGGAAGAGCACTTCTAGACCTCAAATTGTAAAATAGCTGTCATCGAAACTAGTATTGTTCTAAAATAAAGAAATGGAATAGACTAAACAAGAAAGAATCAGGAATAGTGGAAAGAAAATGTCCAGTGTTTGATAAAGTAGCAAATATAAAATACCTAGGCCTCTTTTTGATAAAAACAAACAAACAAAAAAAAAAACTTACTGGGAAGCAGTCTGGTAGAAATTGGTCTTAGATCAACATGTTAAACAATATTTCACAATGTATTTGAAATGTTTACTCAATCTTAACATTAATGATCAGAGTATTTTTTTAAAATTAGAAAATAAGCAGACCATACTTCTTACAGCTATGAGTAGAAAACATTCTTAACCAAACAAGAGACAGAGACAATTACTAAAGATAAACTAGATAACTTTGATAATTTGAAACTGGAAAACTTCAGCAGAGACAAAATAATTACATAAGTTTAGAAAAGAAGCAATGAAATTGGAAAAATGTTTATATCACATTTCTCTATTAAGGGTTTGATACTCAAGACACGTGAATATGCTTGATATCTAAGATAAATGTATACACACGTGCATACATATATTATATATACATACATGTATGTGTATATATATGTGTGTGTGTATATATATATATATATATATATATATATATGTAGGGTATATGCTGATGGTAGGATAGATTGGAGTGGGGAGAGACAAGGCAGGCAGGAGTCATTATACTGAGGCCTTCATTCTATTGACCCAGTCCAAGTGTGTGATGCTGATGGTACCACAGTTGTCATACTTTCGCAGGACAGAAGAGGGATAGGAGAGCTGATGCAGAAGTGAAATCTTATAACTTAGTCCCTGCTAAATGGAATTTTTCTTTCTATTATTGCTTCTTGGGTTTTGTTTTTATTATATACAAATGCCTTTGATCTTTGAGGGTTTATTCACTTGCCTGTTACTTGAAGCATTTTCAGAATTATATTAAATAATAGTGACAAGAGTGAGTATCTTTGCTTCACTCCTATATTTATTAGAAAAGTTTCCAGTGTATCTACTTTGCATAAGTTATGTCCTTTTAATCTTAAATAGATTTTTTTGTCATATCATAAAAAGTCCCTCTATACATGTATATATGTGTGTTTATCTTTGATATAAAATCCTTAATAGACAAATGTGTATATGTATACAACACATGTGTATATCTGTATGTACATACATGTATTGCATGTGGGTATACACACACTCATATATATATATGTGTGTGTGTGTGTGTATGTCTTTCTTCAACACATAAGTGGTCAGAGGATATAAACAAACAGTTCTCAAAATAAGGATTTAAAGAGAATGGCAAAGTATTCACAACCACATGAAAGAATTCCCCAAATCACCAATAATAGAAATGCAAATCAAAATAACTTTGAAAAGGCTTTCTATACAAAATGGGATATATTTTTAATGTATTTTTATTGGAATTAATGTATTTTTAATGGAATGGGAAGATCTTTCCCATCCATTAATAGGTCTATGTAACCTGCTTAAGTCACAGGGAAGCCTAAGTCACATTAGTTTAAGTCACATGAAGCCTGTGGTGGAAGGAGCTTGCTGAATGGGTGGAACAGGGAAGAATGGAGCGGGAAATGTGTCACAACAGTCAAAGGTGGGAAAGACAGAGAAAGCAGCAACTAGCATGAGTGAGAGAAGGGCATTTTGCTTAGGGGAGCCTGTTTGTGGGAAGGTCTAAATTGTTATTTTGTACAGATTTCTTTGTTTCAATGATAGATTTGGCTTCCTGGGGTTGGGATTTGGGTTTTTGGTGTTTGAATAAATGTTTTGGTTCTGTCTTCCATGTGGAGAGTGTGTTGTATTTTGGGATTCAGAATTATGCTGGGATATTCATAGCTGTTGTAGGTGCTGTGAATATCACCTTGGCACTACGTGGGATTTTAGTTAAAATTGAAGGAAGCCAAGGAATCCAAAAGATGGAAATGAGGAGGGAAGGCATGAGGCCATGAAATGAAAATATAGAAATTCGAGAGGTGACATTTCTTCTTCATGGATCATTAAAGAAGGCAGTGTTACTACACTGAAGAGTATTTAGCAGGGAGTAAGGAATAAGAAGACTAGAAAGATAGGAAGGGATGTTAGGTTATGAAGGGATTTCAGTGCCAAGAATATTTAATCCTGGGAGTAATAGTGAGTCACTAGATTTTGCAGAGTAGGGAGATGACTTGATCAGACTTTCACTTTATGAAAGTCACTTTGGCAGCTTGGTAGGATAGATTGGAGTGGGGAGAAACTTGAAGAAGACAGACATCATTTGACTGAGGGCATCATTGTATTGCCCCAGTTCAAGGAACCACTTTAGCTCTTCTCCCAAACCACCACAAATACCTGTAAAAAACGATACTAAACAAATTTTAGAGCTGCAGAACCCACAAGGTGATGGAATGAAGCAAATCTCCAGCCAAGGACAGCCTGGAAGATCAAAAGGAAGCATCTGTTGCACTAGGCTAGGAGTGGAGCAGAATGAAGTTTGATGTGGGACACACAGATGGGGCCAAAGTAGGCCTCATGGGACTGAATCACTGGCAGCTATGGCAGTTTCCAGACTTCTCAACCCACAAATGCCAAAGAGAGCATAGGTCAATGGGAAAACTCTGTTGTACCAGAGGGATGCAGTCCTGCTAGGGACTAGCCCCAGCCCCTTGGTGGAAGAGGAGATGGCAGTAGCAGCAACAGTAGCAGCAGCTTCCAAAGCTCTGGGCCCACAGTGGGGACTGTAAAAGCTGATATAAAAACCCTGAAGCCTGGGACAATACATCCACCCCCATACCCACTGGAAGCTGAGTCCTACCTTGACAAAAAATTAGAAAGTCAAGTAGTTATCTGGGAAGATGAGCAAACAGAGGAGAAAAGTCAGCCTATAAAATCTTACTTTAGTGACAAAGAAGATCAAAACATGAAACCACAAGACAATAAAGTAAAAGCTCCTACATGCAAAGCCTCCAACCAACCAAGAATTGGTCACAGGCCATGGAAGAGCTCAAAAAGGATTTCAAAAATCAAGTAATAGAAGTAGAGGAAAAATTGGGAAGAGAAATGAGAGTGATGCAAGAAAATCATGAAAAATGAGTCAACTGCTTGTTAAAGGAACCCAAAACATTGAAGAACATAACACTTTAAAACTTTAAAAATAAACAAACCCAAATGGCAAAAGAAGTCTGAAAAGTCAATGAGGGAAAATGCCTTAAAAAGTAGAATTGAGAGGGGAGGAGCCAAGATGACAGAGTAGAAAGATTCACATATGCTAGCTCCAAACCCACAGCCCATAAATTACCTGTAAAAAGAACTCCCAACAAATTTAGCAGCAGTGGAAGCCATGCAGCAACAGAGTGGAGGAGATTTCTGTTCCAAAGAGCCCTGCAAAACTGACCCCAAAAATCTATCATGCACTGGACCCGGAGCAGAGCCCAGCCCTGCCTTGGCCATGTGGCACTGAGAGGAGCAGATCCAAGCAGGCTTCAGGGACAGAATGTCCAGCAGGTGAGAAGGTCCCTCGACCAACAGGAGCTACAGGTCAGTGAGAGACTCTATCTGGCCAGGTGAGAGGAGAGTGGGGTGTCTCCATAACTCAGGCCCCCTCGGAGGGAAGCAGTGGGGGGAAGCAGCTAACAGGGGCTCCCAAAGCAGGCAGGAACTCAGATCTGGTGTTGAAGGTCTCTGCATGAACCCCCTGAGGGAATTGAGCCCTGTGAAGTGGTCCTGCCCTCACCTCAGCACCTGAACTTAATCCCACTGAATAGAAGCACTGCCCCCCCCCCATGCTGAAAGCCCTGAGGCTGGGAAGCAGCATTTAAATCTCAGACCCTAAACACTAGTGAGGCGGGGGTGGAGAGGAATCTCAGAAGTCAAGTAACTGGCTGGGAAAATGCCCAGAAAAGGGAAAAAAATAAGACCATAGAAGGTTTCTTTCTTGGTGAATAGATATCTCCTCCCATCCTGTCTGATGAGGAAAAACAGTGCTTACCATCAGGGAAAGACATAGAAGTCAAGGCTTCTGTATCCCAGATATCCAAAATAAATATTCAATGGTCTCAGGCCATGGAAGAGCTCAAAAAGGATTTTGAAAAGCAACTTAGACAGGTGGGGGAAAATCTGGGAAGGAAAATGAGAGATGCAAGAAAAGCATGAAAAACGGGTCAATATCTTGGTAAAGGAGACCCAAAAACATGCTGAAGAAAATAACACCTTGAAAAATAGGCTAACTCAATTGGTAAAAGAGGTTTAAAAAACCAGAGGAGAAGAATGCTTTCAAAAGCAGAATTAGCTAAATGGAAAAAGAGATTCAAAAGCTCACTGAAGAAAATAGTTCTCTCAAAATTAGAATGGAACAGATGGAGGCTAATGACTTTCTGAGAAACCAAGAAATCACAAAACAAAACCAAAAGAATGAAAAAATGGAAGATAATATGAAATATCTCATTGGAAAAACAACTGACCTGGAAAATAGATCCAGGAGAGACGATTTGAAAATTATGGGATTCCTGAAAGTCATGATCAAAAAAAAGAGTCTAGACATCATCTTTCATGAAATTATCAATGAAAACTGCCCTTATGTTCTAGCACCAGAGGGTGAAATAATTATTCATGGAATTCATCGATCACCACCTGAAAGAGATCCAAAAAGAGAAACTCCTAGGAACATTGTGGCCAAATTCCATAATTCCCAGGTCAAGGAGAAAATATTGCAAGCAGCTAGAAAGAAAAATTCCAGTATTGTGGAAATACAGTCAGGATAACTCAAGATCTAGCAGCTTCTACATTAAGGGATCAAAGGGCATAGAATAGGGTATTCCAGAAGTCAAAGGAACTAGGACTAAAACCAAGAATCACCTACCCAGAAAAACTGAGTATAATACTTCAGGGGAAAAACTGGTCTTTTAATGAAATAGAGGACTTTCAAGCATTCTTGATGAAAAGACCAGAGCTGAAAAGAAAATATGACTTTTGAACACAAGAATGAGAAGAAGCATGAAAAAGTAAACAGCAAAGAGAAGTCATAAGGGACTTACCAAAGGTGAACTGTTTACATTCCTACATGGAAAGACAATATTTGTAACTCTTGAAACTTTTGAGTATCTGGGTAGTTGGTGGGTTTACACACACACACACACATGCACATGCGTGCGTGCACACACACATACACACATGCAGAAACACACAGAGACAGAGTACAGAGTGAATTGAATAGGATGGGATCATATTTTTAAAAAATTAAGGTAAACAGTGAGAGAGAAATACATTGGGAGGAGAGAGGGTGAAATGGAATGGGGCAAATTATCTCTCATTGAAGAGGCAAGCAGGAGACATTTTAGTGGAGGGAAAAAGAGGAGAGCTAAGAGAAAAAACTTGAAGTTTACTCTCATCACATTTGACTAAAGGAAGGAATAAAATGCACACTCATTTTGGTATGAAAACCTATCTTATAATACAGAAAAGTGGGGAAGAAGGAGATAAGCAGGGTGTGGGGGATGATGGAAGGGAGGGCAATGGGAGGAGAGAGCAATGTGAAGTCAACACTCTTGGGGAGGGACAGGATCAAAAGAGAGAATAGAAACAATGGGGGGCAGGATTGGATGGAGGGAAATATAGTTAGTCTTACACAACATGACTATTATGGAAGTCATTTGAAAAACTACACATACAGGGCCTATATTGAATTGCCTGCCTTCCCAAAGGGAATGGGTGGGGAGGGAGGGATGGGGAGAATTTGGAACTCAAAGTTTTAGGAACAACTGTTTAGTATTGTTGTTGCTTCTTGGAAATAAGAAATACAGGTAATGGGGAATAGAAAGTTATCTGGCCCTACAGGAGAAAAGAGAAGATGGGGTCCAGGGAAGGGAGGGATGATAGAAGAGAGGGCAGATTAGCCATAGGGGAAATTAGAATCCTCAGTGTATTGCGGTGGAAGGGGACAAATGGGGAGAAAATTTGGAACCCAAAATTTTGTGAAATTGAATGTAAAAAGTTTAATAAATAAGTTTATAAAAAAAAACAGAATTGACCAAATGGAAAAGGAGGTTCAAAAGTTCACTGAAGAAAATACTTCCTTCATAATTAGAATGGAGCAAATGGAAACTAATGGCTTTATGAGAAATCCAGGGAATGAGTGAGCCTTACTTTCACTGGATTTGGCTTAAAGAGGGAAAACATACTCACCCAATTGGGTATCTTACCCTACAGAAAATTAAGGGGGAAGGGGATGAGAGTGGGTGATGATAGAAGGGAGGGCAAATTGGGGAAGGGAGTAGTCAGAAGCAAATACTTTTTAAAAGTGACACAGCCAAAGTTGAAAAAAGAATTAGTGGTGGGATAGGATGGAGACAGACATACCTAGTCTTTCACAGCATGACTATTATGGAAGTGTTTTACGTAAGTACACAAATACTGAGAAAAGTCTCAAGGGTTACAAATATTATCTTTCCATGTGGGAATGTGAACAGTTCAACTTTAGCAAGTCCTTTATGATTTTTCTTTCCTGTCTACCTTTTCGTGCTTCTCTTGATTGTATTTGACAGTCAAATTTTCTATTCAGCTCTGATCTTTTCATCAAAAATGCTTGAAAGTTCTCTATTTCATTGAAATTCCATTTTTTCCTTGGAGTGTGATACTCAGTTTTATTGGGTAAGTGATTCTTGATTTTAATCTTAGCTCCTCTTACCTCCAGAATATTATATTCCATGCCCTTCAGTTCCTTAATGTAAAAGCTGCTAGATCTTGTGTTATCCTGATTTTATTTTCATAGTACTTGAGTTGTTTCTTTTTAACTGCTTGCAACATTTTCTCCTTCACCTGGGAACTCTGGAATTTGGTACAATATTCCTAGGAGTTTTGCTTTTGTGATCTCTTTCAGGAGCTGATAGATGGATTCTTTGAATTTGTGTTTTAGCCTCTGATTCTAGAATATCAGGACAGTTTTCCATAATAATTTGTGGAAAGATAATGTCTAGGATCTTTATTCATCATGGCTTTCAGGTAGTCCTATAAGTTTTAAATTCTCTCTGCTGGATCTATTTTCCAGCTCAGTGGCTTTTCCAATGAGACATTTCACATAAGAATATTTTTCATTTTTAGTCTCTGTTTTATAATTTCTTGACCTATATTGAATTGCTTGCCTTCTCAATGAGGGTGGGTAGAGAGGGAAGAAGGAAGAGAAGTTGGAACTCAAAGTTTGAAAGTTGTTTTTACATGCAACTGGGAAGTAAGCTATATAGGCAATGGGGTATAGAAAGCTATTTTGCCATCCAAGAAAATAAGGGAGAAAGGGATAGAGATAAATGGGAAAGTACACTGGGAGAAGGGGTGATCAGAATGCATGCCATATGCGGTAGGGGGGAAAGGAGAGATGTGGTGAAAATTTGGAACACAAATCTTGCATGAATGAATGTTTAAAACTAAAAATGATTTAATTAATTAAAAAGAATGATAAAAAGGAGTTAAATGAGAAAGCCTATTCCTAAATACAAAAAAGGGAACAAAGTAACACTTGGTTATAGGTCCCAGAGAATAAAGAGGAAAAATTAATTACCCTCTTTACCTACCTTCCTGTTAAAAAAGCATAGATTTAGGGGGTGGAACCAAGATGGTGGAGTAGAAAGACTCATGTATGCTATCTTCAGACCCACAGCCCATATATTTCCTGCAAGAAGAATTCCTCACAAATTCTGGATCACTGCAAGGCGCGCAGAAACACGGTGGAAAAGATTTCCATTCCAGAGAGCCCTGGAAAGCTGTCCCCAGGGGTCCGTTGCTCCCTGGAAAGTGGAGTCCACACCTGAGCTGCCCTGGCCGCAGCCCCAGAGGAGCAGATCTGAGGCTTCAGGGACGGAATCTCTGGTGTCTGGGAAGGTCCTTCCGCCTACAGATCCTACAGGTCAGTGAGAGAGACTTCTGGGCTGGCCAAGAGGGGAGCGGGGTGTCTCTGTGACTCGGGCCCCCTCGGGAGGCAGTGGCGGAGGGAGCGGGAGCAGCAGAGGCAGTGGCAGAGGAAGTGGCAGAGGCAGTGGCGGCAGCCTGGAACTCTAGGAACATTGTGGCCAAATTCCAGAACTCCCAGGTCAAGGAGAAAATCTTACAAGCAGCTAAAAAGAAAGAATTCCAGTACTGTGGAAATACAATCAGGATAACTCAAGATCTAGCAGCTTCTACATTAAGGGATCAAAGGGCGTGGAATAGGATATTCCAGAAGTCAAAGGAACTAGGACTCAGACCAAGAATCACCTACCCAGAAAAACTGAGTATAATACTTCAAGGGAAAATATGGTCTTTCAATGAAACAGAGGACTTTCAAGCATTCTTGATGAAAAGACCAGAGCTGAAAAGAAAATTTGACTTTCAAACACAAGAATGAGAAGAAGCATAAAAAAGTAAACAGCAAAGAGAAGTCATAAGGGACTTACCAAAAGTGAACTGTTTCCATTCCTACATGGAAAGACAATATTTGTAACTCTTAAAACTTTTCAGTACCTGGGTAGTTGGTGGGTCCATACACACACATGTACACGCATGCACGCACACACACATACACACATGCATGCACATACAGAGACAGAGAGCACGGAGTGAATCGAATAGGATGGGACCATATCTTAAAAGAAATTAAGGTAAATGGTGAGAGAGAAGTGCAGTGGGAGGAAAGAGGGTGAAATGGAATGGGGTAAATTATATCTCATTCAAGAGGCAAGCAGGAGACTTTTTAGTGGAGGGAAAAAGAGGAGAGCTGAGAAAAAGAAAAACATGAAGTTTACCCTCATCACATTCGACTAAAGGAAGGAATAAAATGCACACTTATTTTGGTATGAAAACCTATCTTACAATACAGGAAAGTAGGGGAGAAGGAGATAAGCAAGTGTGGGGGGATGATGGAAGGGAGGGCAATGAGAGGAGGGAGCAATTTGAAGTCAACATTTGGGGAGGGACAGGATCAAAAGACAGAATAGAAATAATGGGGGGCAGGATAGGATGGAGGGAAATATAATTAGTCTTACACAACACGACTATTATCGAAGTCATTTGCAAAACTACACAGGTATGGCCTATATTGAATTGCCTGTCTTCCCAAAGGGAATGGGTAGGGAGGGAGGGATGGGGAGAATTTGGAACTCAAAGTTTTAGGAACAACTGTTTAGTATTGTTGTTGCTACTAGGAAATACAGTCAATGGGTAATAGAAAGTCATCTGGCCCTACAGGACAAAAGAGAAGATGGGGATAAGAGAAGGGAGGGATGATAGAAGAGAGGGCAGATTGGTGATAGGAAAATTAGATTGCTCGGTGTATTGGGGTGGGAGGAGGGGATAAAAGTGGAGAAAATTTGTAACCCAAAATTTTGTGAAATTGAATGTAAAAAATTAAATAAATAAATTTTTATCAAAGAAAGGGGAGGGGTAGGAAGGAAGGGCAAAAATTTGGAACTCAAAATAAAAAAAATTGTTTTTACATGTAATTGGAAAAAATAACTTTAAAAAATTAAGTATTTCCCATATGCAGTATAGAGCTATCAAATCTAGTTTTGTCAGCATTGTTATAGATCTATAATTTTCTTCTTTAACTTTCTTTAAATAAAGTTCTAAAAGAGAAAAAAAAATCATAGATTTAAAATTATTTTTCCAAAGAAATCATTCTAAACAAGGGACATGATACATATCTCTGAGACAAACTCATAGAAAAGTGCTTGACTTTCATCAATCAATTGATCTATCAATGAACCTTTCTTAAGTGTCTACTATGGGCTAACTAATGTAATAGAATTTGGAGCTACCAAGACAAAAATGAAATAACACTAAATGTCAAAGGGTTTGCCTTCTCTCAGAGGAAGCAACATAAACACATATAAGCAAATATATCCCCTATAAAAATAAATACAAAGTGATTTCTATCCCTTCAAGTGCATCAGTTGATAACTATATTAAAAAATAAATCCACAGGTAACTTGGAAGAAGCTACAATTTGCATACCTCATGATAGCATCTCATCCAGTGAGGCTTTTCTTTTGAAGAAGAAAACATTTACAATTTGAAGGAAATGGCTCTAGTGACCCAGGGGGTGCTGCCAGTGTTTCCTGGATGAGGGCAATTAACTAAAACTACACTGTTCATTTTGCTGCAGGTTTCAAGTGAGGTACAGAATAGAAGACAAACTTGGGCTTAATGGAATGAGTTCGCAGGTGACTGTGTACATGAGCAAGGTGAAAAACATCACATATCCCCTTACATCAGCAGGAGCCATAATCGTGGGAGACACAGGGAACTTAAGCTACTGTTCTCACCTACGTGAGTTCCCCCAAAGTCGTGTTTGGTTGGAATATGGTGGGCTCATTAGTGATTGTGCTATTTTTCGCTGAAACATGGTCAGGTTGTTTGGGATAGAAGGAATCTTTCACTTAACAGTAAAACTAAATTGTCTTGGCCTTAACTAATCAAAAAGACTCAAGGGGTTATCTACTCCAACTCTTTTATTTTTGAAATGAGGACACTAATAATCTGGGAAGTAGTGTTCCTAGTAGTGTCCCACGTAGAATTGATGCTAAAAAGCAGATTTCAGAAAAAATTTCGAATTACATGAACTGATGCTTAGTGAAGTGAGCAGAACCAGAACACTGTACACAGTAACAGCAACACTGTGTGGTGGCCACCTTTGATAGACTTAGTTCTTCTCAGCAATGCCTGGATCTAAGACAATTCCAAAAGACTTATGATGGAAAATGTTATCCACATACAAAGAAAGAACTCTAAAGTGTGAGTGCAGACCAAAGTAGACTAGTTCCTTTGTTTTGTTTTTTCTTTCTCATGGTTTTTCTCTTTTGTTCTGATTCTGCATTTACAACGTGACTAATGTAGAAATATGTTTAATATGGTTGTACATATATAACCTACATCAGATCCCATGCCATCTTGGGGAGGGGAGAGGAAAAAACTGAGAACTCAAATTTGCATAAAAGTGAATGTTGAAAACTAAAACTAACTAAAATAAATTTAAAAAAAGAATTGATGCTCAAAAATGTTTGGTGGGATTTGCAAGTATAAAATAATTTATAAACAAGGCATTAAATGTCCACATACACAGAGTACTGGATGGGAAGCCAAATAAGGTAGCTAGGGCGCTTTTTTCTATAAATTGATCAATGACTAACCAACAAGTAAGTATTCACTAGGTGCTAAATTCTCTACTAGGAATTGGGGATAAAAAATGATTTCTAGATACAAGTTATTTGCATTTGTAATGGTGAGGAAATATGCAAATATATGTCAAAATATGTAGTCAATAAATAGAAACACAGAGAGTTGTTAGATTTAAGACAATATAGGAGTTGCAGAAGTTTTTTTAGGTGGTAGTGGTATTTGTTTTGATGACATGGTGGTGATTATTGAGTCTCAGCTTCCTCATCTATAAAATGGGGATAATAATAGTATTTACCGTATGTCGATTTTCTGAAGAACAAATGAATATCTATGTACATACATATGTATTTTCATATTTGTATGCATGTATACAATATATCTTTGCACACTTCACAGTACTAATATAAATGTGAATGATGATGATCAGCATGGTGATGATGTTGGAAATGTTGACAATGAAACAGTAGATGTACGTAGCACTTTAAAGTGCATACCTATTTCATTTTCACAATCTTTCTACTAAACAGGTGATATTATTAGGTTCATCTTCCCTATGTTGAAACTAAACTTGAGAAATTAACTGATTTGCCTAGAATCACACAACTGAAATATGTCAGAGGTTAAAATTGAACCAAGTCTTTCTTAATTCAGTCCAACATGCAACCCACTAAGGCATGTTGCCTCTAAAGAGCATAAATTGATTGAAGGACAAGAAAGCTCAAAATGTGTAGAGAGGGGAGTGTCAATGAGAAATTGGAAGGTGGACAGACCCTATGCTGCTGTTACTTAAGACATAAAATTGCTCCAGTTACCTTTTTTAGGGTTTTGATTCCATTATGTTAGGAAAACTTCCAATGAAAGATAAGATTTTTTTTATTAGGACTTAAAACAAGTCAGGGAATTCATTAGGTGGAATTGAAGAAGCAGAGCATTCTTAGAATTGGGCACAGTCAGAGAAATTGTCCAGAGCTGAGAGAGTGCCTTGTCTGTGAAGCATCCAGGAGCTTGATGTCACTGGATTGAAGAGTATGTGTTGTTTATCTCAACTATGCACAGAACTGGTCACATATCTAAAACACTTTACTCCCACCCCATTGCTCGTTTGAATTTGTCCCAGTTACCAGAGTTTCTACTTTTAGCTCTGAGATATATCAAATGAAAATGTACAAAATAAAAATTAAAAAAGGATTATGTGATAAAGATACATTCAGGAACTCATGACTTTGTTTTGGTTAGGTTACTTATGATCTACATTAAATCCTTCCTTTCATCTTGCCCATTTACTTGGGATTGTTTGCAGAATTTTCATTTGTCCAAACTGTTAACAAATACTAGGACTTGCTGAACAGTCTCAATTTAATTTCTTTCCCCACTTTAAAGCTTCTGAGAAGGCTCTGAATAGCACTTTGATTGTATACAGAATGAAATTCTGTCTATGGTTTTGTCAAGTACTGTTCTTCTTGTCTCCTTTTCAAGTAGATGACAGGGACCAATTAAAGTAATGAGCCTCACAGAGTACTTCCCTTGGCAAATGGTAGCCTGTATTAATGTTTGCACAAGTATAGCTTTTTAGCCGTTAAGTATTTACAATTGGTACCAATGTTGTGTAAGATACAGCCGCATTCAGTGACTCCTTCCAAAATAATTTGAGATTTTGACTAACCTCTACCACCATACTTGCTATGGACTTCATTTGTCAATTTCTTATCTGTAGTAGGGGATTACTGTGGATGTGATAGTATTTATGGGATTATTTTTTATCATTGCATATAATTTAAACATATATGGAGAAGTCAGAATCTGAAACAGTAAAAGAAAGGATATAATATTTTATGTAACTGACTTCATTTGATCAGTCATTTTGTTTCACTAATCTTTCCTCTTTTCTAGTTTAATGATTTCTGAATGATCATTTTCTCTGCACTTAATTATGTAATAACCATTGGTAAACTATTTTAAATTTATTCCAGAAAATTATCATAATCCCTAAAACTGTGACTTCACACTGTTTAAATACTTTTAATTGATCTAACTACAACTCTTTTTATAATATCATGATATTAGAATTTAGACACACTGCAGATGAGAGCACTGAGAAAGAGAGAGAATACAAAATGAGTTAACAAAAATCCTTATTTTCATCCTGAAAGTGAAAATGGAAGGAAAGGAAAGCTTAGATCTTCACCTTATTTCATTTAAAAAAAATAACACATTTTAGAAGTTTCTTCATGGTTGTGTAATTTTTGGACAGATATGTTCACATTATCTAATGTAATAAAATACAAAATAATTTTGAAATTACTTCCAAAACTCATCTAAAAAACTTTCACTCTTAAATACAAACCACTTACTAATGCACAATTATGGGCCACACTTTAAAATATTGTATGAAAAAATTGATCTTTTTGCACAATTGTTAATATAAGCAAATGTTCAAGCTTTCTCAAAATAAACACACAAGGATTAGTGTATCCCTTTATGGGTAGTTCTTATAATCCATCCATATTTATCCATGTTTAAAAATATACTCACAAAAGAGTTTTCAAAACAAGACCTGTTTTATTTTTAATATGCCCAGATTTCTTATAATGAATGAGCATCTCAGAATTTAACTTTGAATGCTTTGTTTTTCATGGTTAAGAACTTATAAAAGTTCAATTCCATTCAATTCAACAATCATTTATTACATGCCTACTATGCACAAAGAAAGTAGTTCTTTCCCATTAGGGAATTATTAATGAGAACAAATAGTTGAAGTCTTTATTCATAGAAATTATTCATAGTCAATGGTTGATTTTGTTGAAGAAAATAAAATCCTCTCAATTAAATAAAATTGTTTTCTCTAATATCTCCTTTTCCATTTGGACAATTCTACTTTTCAAGCAGTTGTTTTCCTTTTCCAAGCTATTGACTCCTTTTCCCCCCACAATTCTCTTTCATAACTCTCACTTCTTTTCCCAATTTTTCTTCTACTTCTCTTAATTGATTTTAAATATCCCTACTGAGTTCTTCCAAGAGGATTTTTGGGTCTTGAGACTAATTGATATTCCTCTTTGAGCCTTTTCATATAAGCATTTTGACATTCTAAGTTTGTGTTTTGATGTTGCCTGTCCCTATAGTAGCTTTTCATGGTCGAGGCTCTTTGTTTTTTGCTTATTTAAAAATTTCAAACTCTGCTCCTGAGCCACAGGGGGCAATGGCCCAACCTTCTTGCATTGGAGGACAGGGTCTGCTTTCTAGTTCTGCACTGGGGTATCTGGAGCTGGAAGTTTGTCCACTACACTAGAATGGCCCAGTCTAGTTGCACTCTTGTGCTTTGGGCTCCAGGGCTGGCAGTTTGTGTGCTGTGCTGAGGCTGGAGATCTCACAGCTGGCCTACTGTGCCACTGACTTGCTGAGTACATATTGTGGGGCCTCAGTTGTTGATCTGTGCTGTGGCTAAGAGCCTCTTGCTGGCTTGTACAGATATCACCTGTGCTGGGCTGTGCTTCCCTTTTCCCCAAGTGAAACTTTTCCTTAAATCCTTCCGAGTGGTCTTGGGCTAGAAAATTGTTTCACTCTGTCTTTTTATGATCTTGCCACTCCAGAATTCTTTTTTTTTTCATTTTTTAAAATTTTTTTTAATGTTTTACAATCATTTCCTTAAAGTTAAGATTTTATCCCCTCCTACCCTTCCCCCACTACCCCACTCCCTCCCCGTGATAGTATACAATTCTGTATAGGTTCTACATATACTTTCCTATTGAGCACATGTTCACTATAGTCATGCTATGTAGTTGAACTAAAATAAATGGAAGAAATCATATAACAAATCAAAACATAATACACTGAAACCCACCCACACACAAACATGATCTGCTGCATTCTGCAAATGACTTCCATATTTCTTTCTCTGAGTGTGGAAGGCATTTTGCCTCAGAAGACCGACATTGGGATTTTTTTTTCTCAGTAAGTTCTTGTGTTATTACAAAGTTCCAAGTCTACCAGAAAAAACTCTCTCACACTGTGGTCGTTGCTGTGCACAGAGTTCTCCTGGTTCTGCTCCTTTCACTCAGCATCAGAACATATAAGTCCTTCCAGGCCTCCCTGAAGTCTTCTTGTTCATCATTTCTTATGGCGCAATAGTACTCCATTACATTCATATACCATAATTTATTCAGCCATTCCCCAATTGATGGGCATCCCCTTGACTTCCAGTTTTTGGCTATTACAAAGAGTGCTGCTATAAATATTTTTGTACACATGGGACCCTTTCCCGTTTTTATAATCTCTTGGGGATACAGTCCTAGTAGCAATATTTCTGGGTCAAAGGGTATGCACATTTTTGTAGCCCTTTGGGCATAGTTCCAAACCGTTCTCCAGAAGGGTTGGATGATCTCACAGCTCCAGCAACAATGAATTAGTGTTCAAACTCTCCCACATCTTCTCCAGCATTTATCATTTTCTTGTTCTGTCATGTTTGCCAATCTTATAGGTGTGATGTGGTACCTCAGAGTTGTTTTGATTTGCATCTCTCTAATCAATAGTGATTTAGAGCACTTTTTCATATGATTATAGATATCTTTGATTTCTTCCCCTGAAAATTGCCTGTTCATATCCTTTGACCATTTATCAGTTGGGGAATGACTTGTATGGTTATACATTTGAGTCAGTTCTCTATATATTCTAGAAATGAGGCCTTTATCCCCAAGCTTAGCCGTAAAAATTTTTTCCCAATTTACCACATCCCTCCGAATTTTGGTTGCATTGGGTTTGGTTGTGCAAAAACTTTTCAGTTTAAAGTAATCAAAATTATCCATCTTGCATTTCATAATGCTTTCTATCGTTTTTTAGAAAAAAATTCCTCCCCTCTCCATAAATCTGATACACTATTCCTTGCTTCTCCAGTTTATTCATGGTATCAATCTTTATACCTAAATCATGTACCCATTTGGACTTTATTCTTGTGTATGGTGTCAGGCATGGGTCTATGCCTAATTTCCGCCACACAGCAGAATTCTTTTAGAGACTTGATTTAACATCACTTTTGAGAGAAACTTGGGAGAGCTCAGGCAACTTTCTGGCTTCCTTCTATCATCTTGACTCTAACCATGAGCAACTCTATTTGTGGTGGTAAAGAATTGGAAATTTAGGGGTTTCCCGTTAAATGGGTGATAGCTGAACAAATTGTGGTATATGATTGTGATCACATACTATGTGCTATAAGAAATGATGAGCAGGATAGTTTCAGAGAAACCTGAGGAGGTTTATGAACTCATGCAAAGTGAAGTGAGAACATTGTTATGTGTTAATAGCAATTTTGTAGGGGTGATCATCTGTGAGGGACTTAGTTATTCTGATCAAGAAAATGATCCAAGATAATTCCAGAGGACCCATGATGAAAATTGTCTCCCACCCCCAGAGAGAGAACTGGTGAACTATGAATGTAGATTGAAGCATTCTCCTTTTTTTCTAGCTTTATCTTTATTGTTTCATTTTGTTCATGTTTTCTTTTGCAACATTACTAACACAAAACTATGTTTTGCATGACCTCACATGCATAATTGATATCAAATTCTTCGCCATCAAAAATGATGGTTAAGTAAATTTTAACATGTATTTGGAAAATATCTAATGAAACAAATGCAAAAATTAAAAAGAAGATAAAATAAGAAAAAAATTCCATTGCAAACTAATGGTTATTTTCCAAAAATTACTACTGAAAATTATCTGAATTATACTTACCAATCTTAGCCAACCAGCCTGTCAACAAGTATTTAACTTCTTACTATGTGACAGGCACCGTGCTGAACATCTGATAACCAGGATGAACATAGGAGGTTAAACCAGGATTCAACATATGTTGAACATAGATAACAAGGAAAGGGTGGCCACAGTTTTAAGATAAATGCTTACTGTCTAACAAAATGTCTAACAAAACAATAACCAACTTGCCTTGTAAATGTCATAGGAGAACAGAGTAAAACTAATGGCAAACCGATATTACAGTACACTTAATGTATTGTACCTGGAAAATACTTGAAAAAAACTACCAGGAAATAAGGCACACCCTGGGAAGCAACTTGTCAAGTTGGGAAGCTGGAATATTTAATAATTTCAACCCACTGTACTATCAGTGCCTCTAGGGTTTTTCTTTCGATTTGTTCTGCCCAAGTAATCTAATCCAATATTTGTGGCCTAGAAGACTTCCAAAGGCTGAAAGTTTATTTTATGATTGTTTATTGGAAGCAAGGTTCAAATCTGTTCCTAAAGGAGAAGTTCTTTACTTTTTTTTGACTTATGGAATTATCTGTTAGTCTTGAAACACCTATGGTCTCCTCAGAATAAATTTTTAAGTGTACAGTTATTGAAATAAATCTTTATTTTCTACATGCAAGTTCATAGACCCCTTGAAATCTAACACATCTCTATTGTCAGAGTCAATATCTAGAACACCATGTCAAGAATCTGTTCCTTAGTGGAAACTGACTTTACTGATCCAGATGCAATCAGGGTCCCAGGTTGTTTAGCCTAGAAAGATTAATTCATTCTAATCCTGTTCAGTAATAATTGTATTCCTATGTTGAAACAGCTCTGTGAGCCAAGATTCTCTTCTATCAATTTTAGTGAGATATTGATTATTAGTAGAACTCACTTCAAACACTGGAATGGACATATCACAAATTATCTTCTTTTTTTTCATAGACAAAGACCAAAAATAGACAACTTAATCTGCTTTGACATACTAGCGATTATATAGATTCACACAAGTCGTTTCCTCTGTGGTTGCCAGTGGTCCATTACAGCGTGGTTTTCAAAGAAGGCTAAACCATCTGGGGAGTTCCAGATGCAAGAGCTTCCATGTTCCTAAATTTTCACTTTACAAATTAGCTAGTGGCAATGAAATGGTGCTCATTTGTAATATGATTCAGGACCACATCTAAAAGGAGAAAGAAACTCTGAAAACACTGAATGCCTGTTTTATAAGGAAACTTGCATTCTCGCCTACCTCTCTCATGTTCCAAAGTAAAAGCTCTTCTTTCCTCTCTTCACCAAGGCTAAATGTCTAGTAAGTTGAGCTTATCAAATTCCTGTATTTTTATTGCTTACCAAATAGAACCTGAAGAAGTTAATGTGCCATCCATTAATGAGCATAATTTAAAGTTGTAATAGGGTGCTTTTTTTCAGTTGCAGACTTCAAGATTAGTTAAAATGTTTAACATTCCATTCTGACCTTTTTGCTTTTATAATCTACCTATTTTCTATCACCAAATTTTAGAGAAGGGAATGATCTCCACAGCTATTTAATCATACTCATACTTGAAAGAAATTCCTATTAATATACTAAAAGAGTGGCCATGATGACTCTGCCTGAAGATTTACAGACAAGGAACCCTCCACCTCCCAAGTTAGCTCATTCCACTTTTAAATTTTTGTTTCTATTTGTGAGCAAGTTTCTTCTTAACATAAAACTGACCTGTGCTTCTTTGCAGCCTGCACTCATTACTCCTAATTCTCACCTCTGTGGGGCAATAAATAAAAATAGAATTGCTTCTCAAGGTGATTGTCTAAATATTTGAAAATAAAAGTATTCTGTCTTTGATGGGCCTTCTTTTATCTATGTCAAATTTCCGCAGTTATTTCAACCTATCTTCACATTGCCAGGCCTTCACCATTCCACTTCCCCCTCTAGGTAGCCTTAAATTTACTAGTATTACTGAATTATGGGATTAAGAACTAAATACTAATCTCTGGCTGCTAACATGACCAGGGCACGCATATCCCTTATCCTGTTCTTAAGGGACTGATTTCAAAAAAGTAAATTTAAATTTAAAAATTTAAAATTTAAATTAAATTTAAAAAATAAATAAATTTTAAAAATGCAATACTATATTTGTCTTTTGAATTCTATCTTATTAGATTCAGCCTAATGATCTAACCAAATCATTCAGCCCAGTTATCTATGTTTAGTAACCCTGTCAAGAAAGGAAATAAAGTTACTCTCCCAGGTCCTATCCTTGAAAAATCCCCACTGATTCTTTGTAGTCACACAAAGTAGTGTGTTAAAGGTTGTCTTTGATAAATGGCCTCTAGATGAAATAGAGTGCTGGATCTAGAATCAGGAAGACCTCATTTAACAATCTTGCCTCAGGCACTTACTATGTGTGTTACTCTAGGCATAACACTTAATTGCTATATGTCTATTTCCTTCTCTGTATTCTATTGACAAGTGTCCACTAATCACTGCTTTATTGGGAAAACTAGGTGTTAGAGTGGACAAAATGTTGGACTTGGAGTCAGGAACACCAGAGTTCATGTTCCTGCAGACGTATGCTGACCGTGTGACCTTGAGCAAGTCACTTAGTTTCTCCGTCTGCTTCAGTTTCCTCAGTTATAAAATGGGAAAAATAATAACACCTGTGACCCAGGATTGTTGTGAGGATAAAATTCAGTACTATGTATAAAGACTGTTGTAATTGTTGGAACTACATAAGTGCTAGTTATTGTTAATATTATCAGTGACTGACAAGAAGTTAATACTCAAGCAAAAGTCAGTACCCCGAGTAGACAGAAGTGAGATAGAAAAGAAAGGTGAGCAAATTAGTGAGCAAATATGATTTCAGTTCCTACTAAATTCATAAATGGATTTATTGTTAATATAGTGAGTTTGACTTCAGTTCATAATAAATATAATCATAATCCATTCTAGAATTTAGCAGGAACTGAAGTTCCAATCTCTTACAGTTGGCACACTGTTCTCTGCTTTCCTTTTTTTTTTTTGAGTTTTGTCCTCCATAATTGCAATATTTTCCCCATTTTCCATTATCTCAAAATATCACCAAGAAAGGGTTACCAATCACATCCCTGAATTCTTTCAGTCCCTCAGGATGGAGTTCACCTGGAGCAGGTAACTTGAACTAATCAAGGGAAACTACATTTCTTCAATTATCTTGGGTATTAACTCCTTATTAGCTATTTCTGTTCCATTATTCTTAGGGCAAATGGCATTCTCCTCAACAGATAACAGTAATAAATGAACAATTCTGGTGTTTTTCTCTTGATGGTTACCATCATACCAATGCCCCAAGCAGTATTCATTCAATTCAGCCTTTTTTCTTTCCTCTTTCCTGCAAAAAAACAACAAAAAAAAATAAAATAAAAACAAAACAAAAAAAAAACTTTGAAAAAGGGATTTTGACAACTTAGCTTCCATGTCCTAATCTTTCTTCCTCCAACACTATTTTTAGCTTTAAATAGCATTCTATTTTTCCCTAATTACATATCAAGGAAGTATTTTAGCATTCATTTTTATGAGATTCTGAGTTCCAAACTTTTCTCCCTTCTTCCTTTCTCCCATTCTGAAAATGATAGGTGATTTGATATAGTTTATACATGTGCTATCATATAAAACATTTCCATATTTGTCACAGTTGTAGAAGAAGGAACAGATCAAAGAAAAAACATGAGAAAGAATAAAGTAAGTGACAAAATATGCTTTGATTTGTACTCAGAGTCGATCAATTTTTTTGTCTGGATATGGATGGCATTTTCCTTTGTGAGAAAATCTTTCCTTTGTACTTGTCTTGGATCATTGTGTGGCTAAGAAGAACTGAATCATTAATAGTTGATCAGCACACAGTCTTGCTGGTATTGCGTACAATATTATCCATGTTCTCCTCATTTCACTGTGTATTAGTTTATACCTGTCTTTTCAGGGTCTTTCTAAAATCTGCCGGTTCATCATTTTTTATTGCGCAATAGTATTCCATTACATTCATATATCACATCTAATACTGTTGGAGGATGTAGGGGTCTAACAGCATACCTGGTGCTGAGCTGGGATCCTAGTGGTGATGTCTGTTATGTGCTGAGGTCTAGTTGGGTGTTTCTGTATTTCCCTGTGACTACACTGAAGCACTCGGTGATCTGACTTTTGGAGACTGCATTTTTGCCCAGGGATACGCTGAAGCACATGGTGGTTCTTGAAGTTGGAGTCTGCTGGTTCCTCTAAGGCATGGTCCTGGTATTGATGTTTACCTGATCTACCACACAGTGGTTCAGGATCTCCTGATAGTGTGATGAGGTAGGACTTGCTGCTAGCTTGCTGGGAAAATTGCTGTGTTGAGCTGTGTTTCACTTTCACCTGAGGGAGATGAATGTTTTTTGCTGATGCTCCAAGTTTCCTGGGCTAAAAAACTGCTTTACCCTGTCTTTTTGCTCTGCTCCAGGATTTGATTTAGGGCTCTATTTTATTGTTGTTTGGAGGTGAATATGGGAGAATTACAGAAATTTACTGCTTACTCTGCCATCTTGGCCTTTCAAAGTCCTCAAAGATCATTTTTATGGACTCTTCCATGACTGTTCACCATCTGTTTTTTGCCTTTCCTTCCATTTTCTATACATTAAAAAAGTCAAAGTTTCCTCCTAATTGGAAATATTTTTCCTTATGTCTTTTAAAATTTCATTTTTGAGAGTTTTACATGCCTAACAGATTGACTTCTACTATGGGATTTTAGATCATGGGATTCTACCTGTACTTATTTTCAATCATTTGAAATCTTCTTTCTCAAAATTTAAGGTGCATATCAGACTAGGTCTAGCTTTTTTCTCTTCTGTCACAAATTATTGCCATTCAACTCCACTAGCTATCTTCCACAACTCTGCCGTCTTGGCTACTGAAAGTTCTTTTCAAGTAGATAGTGTTTCACTTAATTTTTTGCATATTTCCAGTGGTAACACAGAGTCTTATAATCCTTTGATGATTTACAGTTGGGAAATTACGTGTATTCTTGTACATTTCACTCAGTTCTCTATATATTTTAAAAATGAGGCCTGAAGGGCAGACACTAATTGCAAATTTTTTTCCCAGTTTTCTGCTTTCTTCCAAATCTTGGCTGCATTGGGTTTGTTTCTGCAAACACTTTTTAATTTAGTGTAATCAAAATAATACATTTTGCCCTTCATAATGTTCTCTATCTCTTGTTTGGTCAAAATTTTCTCCATTTTTCACAAATCTGACAAGTATACTATTCTTTGGTCCTTGAATTTGCTTATAATATCAGTCTTTACATCTAAGTAAGGTATCCATTTGTACTTTATTCTTGTGTAGTGTGTCAGGGATTGGTCTATGTCCAGTTTCTGCACACTGTTATCCACTTTTCCCAGCAATTTTACTCAAACAGTGAGTTCTTATCACAGAAGCTGAGGTCTTTGGGTTTATCAAACAGTAGATTGTTATATTCATTGACTATTGTGTCTTAAGTACCTAATCTATTCCACTGATCTACCCCTCTATTTATTAGCCAGTACCAAGTGGTTTTGATGATTGTTGCTTTATAATACAATTTGAGATCTGATAGGGTTAGACCACCCTCCCTAGCATTTCTTTTCATTAGTTCTCTTGATATTCTGGACTTTTTGTTCTTCCAGAAGAATTTTGATATTATTTTTTTAAGCTCTAGAAAATAATGATCAGGTAATTTGATTGATATGGAACTGAATAAGTAAATTAATTTTGGTAGAATCGTCATTTTCATTATATTAGCTTGGCCAGCCTATGAGCAAATGATGTTTTTCCACTTATGTGGATCTGACTTTATTTGGGTAAAAACTGTTTGTAACTGGGTAGACATAGTCCCTGGGTTTCTTTTGGCAGATGGACTCCCAGATATTTTATGGTGTCTACTGTACCTTTAAATGGGATTTCTCTTGCTGTTGGACTTTGTTAGTAATATATAGAAATGCAGGTAATTTATGTGGGTTTATTTTGTAACTTGCAACTTTGCCAAAGTTGCTTATTATTGCAAGTAATTTTTTACTTGATTCTCTGGGATTTTCCAAGTATATTATCATGCCATCTGAAAAGAGTGATAACTTAGTTTCCTCTTTGCCTATTCTAATTCCTTTAATTTCTTTTTCTTCTCTTATTGCCAAAGCTAAAATTTTTAGTACATTGTTTAATAACAGTGGTGATAATGGAAATCTTTGTTTCATCCCTGATCTTATTGGAAATACATCTAGCTTATTCCCATTACATATACTGCTTGCTTATGGTTTTAGGTAGACACTACTTATTATTTTATGGAAGGCTCTATTTATTTCTATGCTCTCTAGTGTTTTCAGTAGGATTCAGTGTTGTATTTTGTCAAAAGCTTTTGCTACATCTATTGAGATAATTGTATGATTTCTGTTAGTTTTGTTGTGGATATAATCAATAATACTGATAGTTTTCCTAATATTGAGCCAGCCCTGAATTCCTGGTAAACATTCTACCTGATCATAATGTATTATTCTCATGATAAGTTGGTGTATCTTTTTTTGCTAATATTTAAAATTTTTGCACCTATATTCATTAGATAAATTGGTCTATAATTTTCTTTCTTGGTTTTGGTTTTTCCTGGTTAAGGCATTAGAATATATTTTTACATAAAAAGAATTTGGTAGGACTCCACAAATTTTCCCAAATAATCTAAATACTATTGGAACTAAGTATTCTTTAAATATTTGATAGAATTCAGTTGTGAATCCATCTGGCCCTGGAGATGTTTTCCTAGGGAGTTGATTGATGGCTTGTTCAATTTCTTTTTCTAAGATGGCATTATTTAAGTATTCAAATTCCTCTTCTGTTAATCTGGGCAATTTATATTTTTTAAAATATTCATCCATCTAACTTAGATTGTCAAATTTATGGACACACAGTTGAATAAGGTAATTTCTAATTATTGTTTTAATTTTCTCCTCATTGGAGTTGAGTTCACTCTTTTCATTATTGATATTGATAATTTGGTTTTCTTCTTTTTAAATCAAATTGACCAACGGTTTTTCAATTTTATTGTTTTTTTTTCATAAAATCAACTGTTACTTTTATTAATTAGTTCAACAGTTTGCTTAATTTCAGTTTTATTAATCTCTCCTTTGGTTTTCAGTATTTCTAATTTGATATTTACTTGGGGATTTTCAATTTGTTCTTTTTCTAGCTTTTTCAGCTGCATGACTAATTCACTGATCTCCTCTTTTTCTGTTTTATTCATGTATACCTTCAGTGATATAAAACTTTCCCTAAGAACTGCTTTTACAGTATCCCACAAATTTTGGTAGGTTGTCTCATTATTGTCATTCTCTTGAATGAAGTTGTTGATTGTTTATATGATTTGCTGTTTAACCCACTCATTCTTTAGGATTAGATTACTTAGTTTCAAGTTAATTTTTGGTCTATCTATCCATGGCCTTTTGTTACATATAAATTTTATTGCATTATTATCTGAGAAGGATGAATTCACTATCTCTGACTTTCTGCACTGAGTTATGAGGTTTTAATGGCCAAGAACATGGTCAATTTTTGCATATGTGTCATATAGTGCTGAGGAAAATATATAATACTTTCTATCCCCATTCAGTTTTCTCCAGAGATCCATCACATCCACCTTACCCAGAGTTTTATCCACCTTCTTATCTTCTTTTTTGTTTATTTTGAGTTTAGATTTATCAAGTGCAGAAAGGACCCTGTTATATAGTTTTGCTGTCTATTTCTTCCTGTAGCTCCCTTAACTTTTCCTCTAAGAATTTTGATGCTATATCACTTAGAGCATATATATTTAGTAATGATATTGCTTTGTTGGCTCTGGTGCCTTTTAGCAGGATACTGTTTCCTTCCTTATCTCTTTTGATTAAATATATTTCTGCTTTTGCTGTGTCTGAGATTAGTATTGCTACCTCTGCCTTTTTTACATCGTCTGAAGCATAATTTATTTTGCTCCAACCTTTTTACCCTGTGTGTATCCCCCCATTTCATATGTGTTTCTTGTAAACAACATATTCTTGGATTATAGTTTTTAATCCATTCTGCTTTCCATCTCCGTTTTATGGGAAAGTTCATCCCATTCACGTCCACAGTTATGATTACTATCTGTGTCTTTCTCTTCATCCTCTTTTCCCCCATTTATGCTTTGAGTCCTCTTTTCTCCCTTTCCCTCCACAATATAGTTTTAATTTTTGACCACCACCTCTGTCAGTCTTCTCTCTCTATCTTTGTCTCTCTTGGATCTATTTTTCCTGTTAGTTGTTTTTCCAATGAGATATTTCACATTATCTTCTGTTTTTTCATTCTTTTGGTATTGTTTTATAATTTATTGATTTTTCATGAAGTGATTAGCTTCCATCTGCTCCATTCTAATTTTTAAGGAATTATTTTCTTCAGTGAGTTTTTGGACCTCCTTTTACATTTGATCCATTCTGCTTTTTAAGTCATTTTTCTTCTCATTGACTTTTTGGATCCCTTTTGCCATTTCAATTAGTCTACTATTTAAGGTGCTATTTTCTTCAGCATTTTTGGATCCCTTTTAGCAAGCATTTTCCATGATGTTTTTGCATCACTCTCATTTCTCTTCCCAACTTTTCCTCTATTTCTCTTACTTAATTTTCAAAATCCTTTTTGAGCTCTTCCATGGCCTGAGACCAATTTATATTTTTCTTGGAGGCTTTGGATGTAGCAATTTTTCTTTGTTGTCTGCTTCTGGTTGTATGTTTTGATGAAAGTAAGATTCTATAGTTTAATTTTTTCCTGTTTTTGCTCATTTCCCCATGCAATTACTGAACTTTTGTGCTCTTTGTCAAGATAGTTTTCTGCTTTCATTGGGAAGCATATTGATCCTTCTACAATCTGTGCACCTATAACTCCAAAAACAGTTGCTACCAGTACCCCTGATGCTGCTATGCCTGCCTTAGGATCCTCTGGCCCCTCGGCCACTCTGGGACTGGAGCTGAACTACTCTAACTCTCTCACACAAATCTGACAGGTTTTTCCCATTGACCTTCCAATTTGTTCTGTGCATTTTGTGGTCATCAAGTCTGGAAATCACTGCAGGTGCCAGTGATTCAGTCCCCCAAGTCCTGCTCAGGACTTGTCTGTGTTGGCATAGCCCACACTGGACTATGTTCTGCTCCCAGCCCAGAGTGATAGATGCCTCTTGTGAACTGTCTAGGCTGTCTTAGGCTGGAGATTTGCTTTACTTTGTCATTCGGTGGGTTCTGCAGCTCCAAAATTTGCTGGGTTTGGGGAGCAGAGCTCTAGCAAGTCTCTGCTTTTACTCTACATTTCTTTCTGTCTTTGTGAGTCATACTCTTGATTTAGTGCATTTGAGCTAAGCTTATACTCAGACTTTTTCCCTTATGTATTTTTTTAATTCTGTCTTTTTTTTTCCCTTACATTTCAAGTGGATACTTTAAGCATCACTACATACTGGAAGGACTCTTTTACTTGGACTAGTTTGTTTTCTTCCTTTTATCCTAAAACAGATGTTAGAGGCTAAACATCAAAGATCCACTTGGGTTGGGGCATGTGGGGGGTCTGCCTGAGTTCCTTACCAGAGTATCACCCCTGAAAAGAGGAATGATCATAACTAGATCAGTAGTTGTCTTTCAATTGGACATAGAAATCCTTTATCCTCTAGCCACTTTTTTTGCTGTGTAGTCTCCTTCACTTTACTTCATTTTGAGAGAGAGAAATAGACAAAGAGAGACAGAATTTTACTGCTTTTCTTTTGCTTTGTTAGAATCAGTGCTGCTGCTTCTATTTTGTGAAACATGAAGGTTTCAGATTGAATCACTTCCACAGGGAACTAAAAGAGAGATCGCAGTAGCAAGGGAAACCCTGAAACACAAGCCTGGCAGGTCTGTGCTGTCCATGCCACAGCATCCAGGATTGTCTGGGGATAAGTGAAATGAATAGTAACTTAACTTTTTTAGTGTTCTTATGTTGTCCCATTATGATTTGTACCTGCGATACAGGTGCGATATTTTTTCTACTGTCTTTTATTAGTGATCCAACTTCAATCACTGAAGTTTGCATCTTTCTTTTTATTTTATTTTTTTGAGATTATTACATAGGAAGTTACATTTAAAACACTAATATGTCATCTTTATGTTAAAAGCTCATCCAATCTGTCCCATATGTCCTGATGACATAGTTCTTCAGATCATATATGAAAATAGGGTCTAGCAAGAGCTATATTCAAGTTGCTGCATCATACCAGAGAAACTAAACTTATTATTAGGCAAAGAAGATGATGAAACTCTCCATACTCTTTCACTTAGAGATTCCACTGCCAGGCATATACTCCCAGGAGATCATCAATAAAGAGAAAGGTCCTACATAGACAGAAGTATTCACAGCAATACTTTCTATACTTGAAGACAAATGGACAAAAAGTAGTTACCCACTAACTAGAAAAATACCTCAAAAATTGCAGCATATATATATATATATATATATATATATATATATATATATATATATATAGTTGATTGTTTCTGCTCTGTAAGAAACTATGATTATGGAGACACCAGAGAAACATAGGAAGACCTATGACCTGATGCAAAGGGATGTATAACCACGAAAAGTATACACCATGATGACTATGATATAAATGGAAAGAACAACAATAGCACAAATTATCACTGAATGTTATGAAATGATAATGATAAAGTTTGACAAAAGAGATATACTTTCTTACCCTCCTGCTTTAGAAGAGAGATGGGGGATTATGTGTATGGAATACTGACCATAATAGACTTGGTAGATGTTAATTTTAATAAACATTTTTTCTCCTTTTTACTTTGAGTTATACCAAATGACTCTCTGGGAGGGGGAGAAGAAAAATTTGGGGAAATAAAGGTGATATAAAAGTGAAAATAATAAATGAAATGATATAATTTCAAATTTAGTTTTAAAAAATATAATGTAAGCTCTAAGGGCTATTTAATTTTTATGTGTTTTGATCTTCATTATTTAGTATAATGCTTAACAAATAGTTGGTGCTAAATAAATGATTACTGATTGATTTATTGATTGGACTCATTGAAGTAGTGCTGCTCAAAGACCAAGGCAGTCTTTGAAGAAGACTGAGAAGAAGAGGGAGTACCCCTATGACTTATTCTGAAATGGGTTCATTAAACTTGTGTTCTTGACATGCTTAGCCCTTTGTAGGTCATTATTAACATAGGACTGCACTCCTCTCAACTTTAACTGAGAGGGAACTTTGACTATGTACTCTCATCGTAATACACCATTTTTAAATAATTCACTATTTCAGTAAAGATTTTTCTGTACCTATTACAGGTAAAAAATTGTGTTAAGCACCAAGGAGAAAATAATATGCAAGATTAAACAGTCCTTGTCCTCAAGAGGTGTATGTGCAGAAGGGGAACTGACTTCCTGACTCTTTACTTCTTCTTAATTAGATATAGTATCTTTTCTTTTTTTTTTGTGGGTATTTCTTTATTACTTCTTTTCAGATTAGAAATTTGTTTACAAATCTCATCTCCTGTAGCATAAGACATCTTGAATATCTTCTTTGTAGTAGGGCACTCTTTCATGATCATGACTTGAAGGAAAAATCCTTTAGCATTAGCCCCAATTTATGTTTTCTCAATGATTTGCTCAAATTTTGATCTTTAAATGCACAGATGTATATCCCTTGCATTTTCTTTAAGCTCATTCAGTTTCCTGCTAATTCTTGGTCTACTGCAAGTTTTCATGCAACATTCATTGCCACTCCTTTTTTTTCTTTTTGATAAACTGACATAAAAATCACATTTTATTGAGTCTTAAGTAGCTTCTGCCTTGAATCCACTCAGTCAACTGTCAGTTATCATTCTGAATATAAGAAGAGATACTAAGACTCAGACTAATTTAATGTCACATCTTTTCTTACCTTTGCTGCCTTCATTTTTTCTTTTCGTTGCTCTTGTTTTTTGTTGAAGTAGTCCTTGCTGTGCCAAGTTAAATAAATACTCTGCTAAATTAATTCTCCTTGAAGACAGTGAGGGCCAGCTTTGTTGATGTTTGTTCACCTGTTTTCTGGCTCCATGGTATAATCTCTTACTCTAATCTCTCTGGCTTCTTCACCGGTATTTGCTATGCAGACTTCTTAAATATGCCTTTGTGGTAGCATTTTGACCTGTGTTTCTGGAACTAGGAAGGCATTGGATTTTTACCTATATGGAAATATTTTGTCCTGCCTGAGATTTATGAGAAGCATCTGTCAAGGACACTGTGCTAGAATTCTATCTGAATTGTGCATTGAAGGAGCATAATATAGATTCCCAAAGGAGTGCAGCCAGATAAGAGATGAAAATATGACTTGCCTGGGGCATCATCCTCTTTAAATAGAGGGTTTTTTTATAGGTAGCAAGTAAAAATGTGATTTGGACACAAACTTTATGACTCTAGAACCAGTGTTGTTTTTTTTTCTTTCAATTGACTACACTATCTCTCTGCTTATCGGAAAATTGTTATAAGGAAAGCACTTTCTAAAGTGAGATGATAATAATAATGCTTAAGAAAATAAAGAAGATGATGAAGGAAAAAAAGAAGAGGAGGAGGAAGGAAAAGAAGAAAAAGAACAAGAAACTATTTGTATTATTATTCAGGAAAGAAGAGTGGGACATAATCATAGAAATGAAGGGTCAGGTTTTAGAAGGTGTTAAATTGAAATTTAAGGAATTAACCTTACAGAAGAAGAAGGAAAAAGAACTGAGGAGGAATGAATGATATGGAATTGTGATGATGATAAAAGAGTAAAACTGTGAAGGGTAATTGAAGAGGACAAAGACATTTAAACCCGTCTGTCAAATGTTATCTTTCCTTTGACTTTTCCCTCTTTTTTTTGTGTCGTACCTCACTTAGAATATTAACTTCCTGAGGCAACAGATGTTTTTCCCTTTTATTTTTTTATATTCCCAATATTTAGCATCATGCCTATCACATAGTGACCACTTGGCAATTGTTATTGATAGACTGATTCATTCTCAATTGTTGAAGAAGTGAGAGCAAGGCAAATAAAGGCAACATGGTAGGGCTGAAATAGCATCAGACTTGAAATCAGAAAATCTGTGTGTGAATGCCAACTCTCCTATTTACTACTTCTGGTGCCCTGAATAAATCAACTTCCCTCTGTTGACTCAAGTTTTTTTCTATTTATTATAGTGAAGGAGTTGACTAAATAATTACCAAGGTCCTTTCCTGTCCTACACCCCTTTGATTCAATAATGGGTATGACCAAATGAACCTTAAAATCTTTTCCATTCTTCCTGTGTGGCATCTTTTCAATGTAGTTTCATTTGCCTTATAGTATTATTTCCTGAAGTATCACACACACACACACACACACAACTCACACCATTCACATTCACTTGTATCTATAAAACACAAACCAGATAGAATTCATTGTTAAATGCATTATAATTTTGAAATATCTTTCCATTGCTTCCTGTTATTAGTATGCACTTTTCAGAGCTTGTTACGTTGATAAAGAGATGTCCATACCTATACAAAACCACAGTCCTGAAATAGATGTAGTTGTTATTTCCAGTTTAATAATCAGGTTCAAATTAGTTGGGTAATGTTTCTGAAGTGACTTTCTAATAAATTTTTAAAAACGAAGTGGATGTGGTGCATGGAATGGAAAGAAGGAACTTTCCAGTGGCATTGACAGAGAAAGATGTTGTCTGTTTAGATAGTCACAACAGGAGATGAAGACACGCAATTTAGGCTCCAATATTACCTTAAAGTTCTTGAGCAAGACTTTTGCCTTCGAGACTTTTTCTCCATCACTGTCATTACCACCATCATCACAACTACTACAAAATAACATGCATTTCCTAAAATACCTTTAGGACTGTAAACAACTCTGTATATATTCACTGCCATGTGAAGTAAAAGCTATTATTACCCCCAATTTACTGGTGATGAACATGAGATTCAGCAAAATGTAGTAACTGTCATTTGGTCAGTCATACACCTCCATATCTGAACTGGGACTTTTCAATTAATTTAATATCTCCATTTTATCGGTGAGGAAATTGAGACTTGAAGAAGTTAAATGATTTTTTCCACAGGTTTCATCTGATTATTCTGTGTATTATATTCTCCTCCTCCTTCTCCTCATTATTTTCCCTCTCCTTTTTTGGTTTAATTTGGAAAGGCTAGAAAGGCCAACCTTTCTTTGAGAAATATGTCTCTCACGCTCTGTTGTAAACCCATGTAATCAGGGCTTTCTGAAGGAAATGTTGATTGATGTGCATTTCCAGCAAGAGTTACATTTTCTAGTTGCAAAGCAACCAATGCACTTTGACTTAACAGTGATTTTTCCTAAACATAAGCTTTTATCCATTCCTGCCTCTTGTTTTTTTAAGTAAATGATGACAGAGCTTTTGCATGTAAACTTGTATGCAATAAATCACTTCTAATAATGGATGCTGTCGAAGTTAGAGTTAATATGTTAGTCTAAGATTTAGGAACTTCCTTTTTTATTTTTTTTTATTCACATGAATCCTTTAAAAGGAACTTTTGGTGATTGTTTTGTTATTGCATTGTCCCTTTTCTTCTCTTGATGAATTAATCATGCTTTTTCAGTAGAACAATCCCTTGTTTTCTGAAATGTTTAAAAACCTGTGATGAGTCTGCATAACAAAATGACCTAAACTAAAAGGAGTGGTATCTAGGAATGAGTCTTAGGCATATATGAAACCCAAGCATGTCTGATAATATATGGCAGACAGAAGTCTGAACTGCAGTAGAAACAGAGGGGCAGGGAATAAGTGACACTTGGAAATACAAAGTGGGGCCAAAGATGATACACTGAGAAATACTACAGTTTATCTTCATAAGATAAATGAAATCACATTAGTATAGTCTGAGGAGATTTTAGTGATGGATGCTACTGTTCTCCAGGTTTGAGAATACTCTATAATCTCTGAATCCCGCTTTCTGAGGCCACCAGGGCAAAATCCAGTGAGTGAGCACTCTGGGAAATTAAAGAATATGCTAGTAGATTTAAAAGACTAAATTCATGTCAACTAAAGAAACATTTGTTAAGCAACAACCATACTGAATGTTGTTTTAGATACTGGGAGTGCAAATTAATTTCATTTCAACAAACTTTTATGAAATGTCTACTATGTTCATGTAAGGAACTGTGATAGACACTCATTTAATTAAGACAAAATGTCACCAATGAGTGGAAGGAAATTAACATTCTTAAAGGGTCTAACATATAAAAGATGAAGATTTTCCCCTATTTCAAGTTTGATATATGAATATGCCATTACAACCTTGCCCCATAAAATTTTCAAATAGCAGATGATCCCATTTTCCCCAACTACTCTCAGAAAAACAACTCTTCTTCAATCTTCATTCCTCCCTTTTGAGCCATAGAGAGCATAAATACATGTAAGTGACATGAAGGCAAATATCTGAGAGGCTTCTCTCTCAAGGTCTTGATAACATTAAAGTTCAAAAAGATTACCTTAACTTTATGATAAAAACAGAGCGTAGACATCATACATCAAGAAATTACCAAGGAAAACTGTCCCAATATCTTAGATTCAGAGGATAAAATAGACATTGGGAAAATGTACTGATCATCTCTTGAAAGAGATCTCAAAATGAAAACTCCCAGGAATATTATAGCCAAATTCCAGAGCTCACAGGTAAAAAAAAAAAATTCTTCAAGCAACCAGAAAGAAACAACTCAAATATCATGGAGTCACAGTCAGAATCACATATTTATTGGCTCCCACATTAAATAGTAGATGGCTTGGAATATGATATTCGAGAAGGCAAAGGAGCTAGGCTAAAACCAAGAATCACCTACCCAGAAAAACTTAGTATAATCCTTCAAGTGGAAAAAAAAAAAAAGGATATTTAATGACATAGAGAACTTTCAAAAATTCCTGAAATGAAAAGACCAGAACAGCATAGAAAATTTGACATTCAAACAGAAGACTCAGGAGAAGCATACAGCAATAAATGTGAAAGTGTAAGCATAAGGGACTCAATCAAGTTAAATTATTTACATTCCTATATAGGAAGATGTTGCATGTAACTCCTAAGAATTTTATCATTATTAGGGCGGTTCAAAGGGGTTTACATAGACAGAAGATATCATAATAGATTATGTTGGAATGATCACTAAAACACGAAGGAGTGAGAAAGAGGGATACATTGGGAAAATGGGGAGGGGAGAGTTAGAATGGGGGAAATTTTCTCACGTGAAAAAGGATACGTATATATGTATGTATGTATATACACACACATATGTGTGTGTATGTGTGTACACACATATGCATGCACTCTCAGTTGTGGATAGAAATGTAACTTACCCAATAGGGAAATAGGAGAGAAGGGGCTAAGAGAAAGAGGTGAAGTTCTTAAATGGAAGTGTGGATTAATGGAGACAGTGGTTAGAAACAAAATGGACTTTTGAGGAGGAACAAGATAAAAAGAGAAATAATGGAAGAAAGACAATAATGTAATAAAGGGAAATGTATAGTTAGGAATCATAACTGTAAATGTGAATGTTATGAGCTCACTCATAAAATGGAAGCACATAAAAGACATTGGATCAGACTAGAATGTAACAGAAAGTTGTTTATAAGACACACACACAAACACATAGTTAAAATAAAAGGTTGAAGTAGAATATGATAAGATCAGCTGAAGTTAAAAAGGCAGGGTAACAAATATGATCTCAGACAAAGCAAAAGCAAAATAGGCATAGTTAAATGAGGTTATCAGGAAAACTGTATTTTTGGCTAAAAGGTACCATAGACGATGATGTAGTATCAAAAAAATTTAATAGCAAGTTTCTCTCATTAGATCTCATTTTTCAACTTTATTCTGAGTGTACAAATAAGTCACATTTACTGAAAATAATAGGAGCCATTCCCCAATCAACAATGGTCAAATTATATGATCAAATAGGTGGTACACCGGATAGAATGTTGAGTCTGGAGTCAGGAAGATCTGAGGTCAAATCCAGCCTTAAACACTTAGCAACTTTGTGAGACTAGGCAAGTCACTTAACACTGTTTGCCTCAGTTTCCTTTACTGTAAAATAAGCTGGAGAAGGAAATGGCAGATCATTCTATTACCTTTGCAAAGAAAACTCCATATGGGGTCACGGAGAGTCAGACATGACTGAAAAATAACTGAACAATAACAAAGGACATCAACAGCAGTTTTCAGAAGAAGAAACCAAAGCTGTATATAGTGATATGAAAACTGTCTAAATCATTATTGATTCAAGAAGTGAAAATTAAGATACCTCTGAGATACCACCCAGGGAAATTGAGAGGATTAGAACAGCAAGTGGTTAATTGTGGAAATTTTGTGAACCACACTGACTCCACCTTGTGACTCAATTCTGGAGCTAGTTCTGTTCCATTTCTATTCAGTTATGGGTCTAGTCCCATTTCTTTCTTATGGTAAAATTTTATTGAATTGGAAATTGGGAGACAAACTTATTGCATTGTTTGACCTTGAATATATGGCTGGAAAATTGGACCCTCTCTACCTGCTACTTAGAGATCTTTAACTAAGGACCCAGGTTATGTTGATCAGGAACCTGGTCAGATCCTTAGATTGCTGGAAGGAGTTTTTTCACAATTATACATCTCTAGCAACCCATATATATCATATATAAAAATTGGTCTCATACTGATCAGTCAGCTATCATTTCTATGTTCCTTTCAATGTTCACAGATACTTGGGAGGAATATAACACTTCATTTTCTGAATTCAGTGAATTGTTCCTGTTCTCACTCTTTCAACTTGGAAAATATCCAATCTTTCATCCAATTAGAAATCCAATTACCTAATGTTGTATTACTTCCTTTTAATTAATTGACCTTTTGGTTGTTTTTAATTTATAAAAGTCTGTCTTTCCTTATATTTAAGGATTAGTGACAAATCTGAGAAAGACTGCTGGTTCAGATTTTGGGGGCAATTGGCATGTATTGTTTAATAAATCAATGCGCTTGGCAGCTCAAACCTTTGTTTCTTAATTCATTTCATCTTGTATCTGTCAGAAAACTCACAATTACCATGGATTACAAATGATGGAGTGGATGAGGGAAAAATAGCTACACTAACGAATTGTTGGTGGAGTTGTGAACTGGTTCAATCATTCTGAAAAACAATTGAGAACTATGTCCAAAGGGTGAAAAATAAAGCTGTTCAGTCTTCCACCCAGCAATACAACTACTAGGACTGTATACCAAAGAGGTCAAAGAAAAAGGAAAGGAACTCAGATGTACACAAATATTTATAGATGTACTTTTTGTGGTGGCAAAGAATTGGAAATCAAGGGGATGCTTATCAGTTGGGAAATGGCTGAACAAGTTGTGGCATATGATTGTAATGGAGTATTACTGTCTTATACAAAATGATGAGGGAGATGGTTTAAGAGAATAAAACAAAACAAAACAAAACAAAACAAAACAAAAAAACATGACAAGACCAGTATGAACTGATGTAAACTGAAGTGAAAAAACTGGGAAGTCATTGTGCCCAGTAACAGCAAAATTTTAATAATGATCAATTGTAAAAGACCTGGCTACTCAGATCAAAAAATGATTTAATCAATTCCAAAGGACTTATGATGAACAAAATGCTGTCCACGTCCAGATAAAGAGAGTGGCAGAACTCTCAATGCAAATTGAAGTATATACTTTTCTCATTTTATTTTTCTTGTTTTTTTTTAAATATAGCTAACATAGAAATATATTTTGCATGATTTCACATGTATAATTGATATCATATTACTTGCCTTCTCAACAGTTGAGAGAGTGGTGGGAGAGAGAATTTAGAAATTTAAATTAAAAAGAGAATTTTTAAAATAAATTTAAAAGCATTAAAAATAAAGTGAAAAGAGGTGATTGGAGGTAGGAATCTAGCAGGTGAATGATCTAGAAAGACTTCATGGAGGAGGTACTATTAGAACTGAATGTTAACAGAAATTGGGGAGGAGGGAGAGAGAGGCTAAGGAGAGATGGTAGCATGATTTCTAGACAAAGCAGAAAAGTATACAAAGCTACAAAGATGAAATGGAATTCCTGTGAAATTAGTGAGAAAAAAGGGTGATGTGAATGATCTTTGTGGCTCTATAAGTGGTATTGACTCTGAAAAATAACCTTATTAGTAATTATGGGGCTGTATCAGCCCAAGGAAGCTTGAATATTTGGGGTGAGATTTGGGAAGGAGAAGGGTTAAGCATAGAACAAAGCAATACAGAATAGTTTCTCTGTTCACATGGGATATTTACAAGTCAAATATGTAACATGCAATGAAATATACATTACAATGCAGTGAAATAGGTGTATTGTGATTTGGAGTACTGTGTATATGATCCATTAACTACACTATAACAACAAAACAAAAACTATTCACATTGACTTCTCCTGGCTTCTCCTCCCATTTTCCGTGAAATTTACATTAAGGGAGGGTCATTCTCAAAAACAGACTTTTAAGAAAAAAATTAATTTGGAATATGTTTTCTAGACTTATTCTTTGAGTTAAGATGACATAAAATAAAGTTTTCTCCCTAATGTACAAGGAAGAGGAAGATAGTACCTTTTTTTTTTTTTTGCCTCATTAGATAGGGATAGAGATGGAACTTGTAATTGCATTGATAAAAAGGAAATCTGAGATTAAGAAACTGTCTTTACCAATGCATGTTGGGACCTTTGATCCAATTTGTAATCAGATAATTGCCAAGAGCACCTAGAAGTAAAGTGATTTGCCAGTTTATAACAGAAGTAAACTTGAACCCAGGTCTTCCTGGCTCTACAGACAGCTTTTATTTTAGACATCGTACATGATAGCTTTGGGGACTGTTAATTTATTCCCAGATCCATGAAACCAATTATTCCTTTGAATTTATGATCTATACCACCAGAAAACCTTTAACTATTCTAAAGAAATTTAGCAATTATTCTTAGTTTATGTTATAAGCACTATTTCAAAATAGTGTCTACCTCTAACAACTAAAAAGTTAGACTTCACATCAAAAAAAAGAATCTTTTCATTCATCACTGTTTTTTGTGTCATTCATCCTCCTATTACTCAATTTCCTATCCTAATCCTACAACTTTCATTTGTAACAAAGGGAAATATTTTGTCAAATCTGATTCATCAATCTGTCTGAGAGTTTATGCAACTTTCCGTGTAGTGCATGACCTCTCTACAAAGAGAAGAAAAATCTCTCATTTAACTTATTGCATGAAACAAAGTATCACACTGCTTATACTTCCACATGAAGGAAGTCTTCCAAGCAAGTGACTGATCTGAAAATATCTAAACAGGTAGTATTTTTAAAACCTAGTTTTAAAAATAAAGTAGTTTATTATCTGTTGAATACATTGTTAAAGTAAGGCTATTCTTTCAATTTTTTAATCATCATTGTTATATTTTAGTGATAAGCTAGAGGGGCAATATTCCAAGATTTTCTTGATGTTCCCAAATACATGCTCTAAATGTCAGTCCTGATTTTACGCTTTTTTAAAAATTTGATTTCCTCCAGGCCCCACCAATTTTTCCTTCCCATTCAAGAATGCAGTTAATCTGGTAGACTAAAATCTAAAAATATTTTTGATTTACTGAACCTACTAGTAGAATTTAAAAATATAATTAATTTCCCTGACTTTAAGTTCATTTTAAGGCCCTATGATCTCTCACATAGTTGTGACTGAGAGTATAAAGAGTGGATCAGGAGGTATAAGTGTTCCTGAAACCTGACAGAGTCATTAATGTCTATCCTTCTGTGTCTAAGAACTCAAGCAACATGTAGCACAACCTGATGCACAAAACTTGTAAGAACAGGTATGTATCATGCTGAGGATTAGTTAGGATAGACATTATAATCTTTTAATGTATGAGAAAACTGAGACTCAGAAAAGTTGAGTTCAATTTCAGTATTAGAGGTGGTATTTAGTAGTCAGAACTTCCTGATTTCATCATGTACATTATTTGTTATACACAAGTCCAATATTATAAACATTATTCCTTTATGTTATGCTTTTAATAATTATTTATTTTTGATTTATGGAATAAAACAAGCATTTCCATAACATTGTGCAATAAAATGAATGATTGCTCATAAAACTGCAAATTTATTATGTACAAAAATATTCTTGATTTATGTTTTGACCTTGGGAATCTCTTAATATATTATTTCAGAATTCTTTTTCTTTAAAAAGAGAGAATTTAACTTGTCCAGTTTCTAAATGAGATATTCCAAGTGAAAGTGACCAATTTGTGAGCAATTCCATAATATTCTATATGCTCCGGTTTTCCCTACACTTATTAAAATTCTAATCTCAACCTAGCAGTTTGCTTTATATTTGTCTTACTTCCCTCTAATGAAGCCTACCTCATTAATTTGTATATTTCTGTCACTGATGATCACAACCCACCCATGCCTGCTTATTTGGTGCAACTTTTGTCCAAGGTCTCCAACAAAATCATGGCAGGCATTCCTCAAATCTACTGACACCTTTCTCTGTTTCTTCTGATATGCTGAGGTTGCCAGGATGGTACTGGGGATACTAGTTCATCTTTTTAATTCATACATTTTCCTCCTGATATACTCTATTCAAGATCTTTCTCCAAGTTCCTTATTTGTTATATGTTGCATCTACCATGCACTTATCCATTTTTCTAGGCATAGGAAGAGTTATTATGGTGAGACAAGGGGCTTATAACTGTACCTTTGGGTACAGTTAATTACTATTAAATGGATTCCATCCCTGAGTCCTGAATTCTATACTTAAAGTTCTTTGAGTGAGGTTCTTGTAGGTTTGGATTAATTGTGTCATTTTGAAGTTTAGCCTAGTGGCTTAAGAGGCACCAATAATGCTCTCCCCCCAACAATCTTAATTTTTATTTATATAAATTCATTTTCTTTTTTAAATTAAAATTTTTAACTTTTTAGATCTACATGATCATCCTTCACCTCCTGTTCCCCTCATCCAATTGAGAAAGCAAGAAAAATGATTCCCCTTTTACAGACATGTATAGCCAAGAAAAAGAAATTCCCACATTGACAATGACAAAAAAAAAAGTCTCACGTTCTGAGTTTATTACTTCTCTATTAGGAGATAGGTAGTGTACTTCATTTTGAGACTTCTGAAGTAATGGTTGGTTATTGTGCAATCAAAGTTCCTTAAGTCTTTCAAAGTTGTTTGCCTTTATGATGTCCACATATTCGTACAGAAATATATCTTGTAAGATGAGGCCATGTTTTGTACCTACCACTTTATATGTCCAGTGTCCTATGTCCTACACTAAATAAATATGACATAAATATTTATTACTATTAATGATGAAGGCAACCCCACTGGTTTGGGGGCTGGCAATATTGCCAAGAATTAGGATTAAAAAAGATTTGCTAAAATGACCTAGCTGATTCTATGGTAAAAATTAAAATTTAAGTATAATAGTTTATAGTTAAATATGAAGTGATATTACTATGACTCTAAATAATGAATAGTTACTATTCTGTGATATTTGTCTTTGATATTTTATGTGTCAAAATTTTGGTTTAAAGACTTTCAAGTAAATTTTTACTCATGTATCTTATTTTATATGTATAGCATTCTACATGTATGCATATGAAAATTATATATGTATCATCAGCATATGTACAGTGTTAAGTAAATAGCAGTATTCAAGGGGACTTCAAAATCAAAACAAGAAACAATAAAGAGGGAAAACAAGCTGGAACCATTAGTTAGCCTGATTAAATAAAGGAATAAAAAATGGGGATAAGATCCTCTTAAAAGGCAGAATTTTAATTTAGTTGATGATGTTGCCAACTTGAACTTCCCAAACATATTAAAAAAATGGAAACTGCATTTTTTTCAGAATAGAATTGTGATGATGACACAATGGAAAAGGTTTCTAAAAAGCAAATTGTATCTCATTAACAGTGATAGTTCTTTCCCCTAGAGTTACATTTTTTCTCCTGTTACAAAAAAAATCAGACTATTAGAGGAATTCTGTCACATATATGAAGCTAAGCTCTTTAGTGATGTCACATTACTCACTCATGTAATATTCATTTTGTGTCCCAAATTCCATGTTTTTATATCTCTTTTATTTAGTTTGTCCTTTCTCACTTTCCATGGAACTCATTGCCATTGGTTCTCCCTGTTCAAATTTTAAGATAGAGAATTTGGTTATGGTAAGGACACCTTTTTAGATTTATGTGGACTCTTACTCCAGAGTTCTATGGCATTTAAAATCTCTCTTAAATGAACAGCACTAGAAGCAAAGTAGAATAAAAACAAACCATCATGGGGGAGGAGCCAAGATGGTGGAGTAGAAAGATTCACATATGCTACCTCTGAACACACAGCCCATAAAATACCTGTAAAGAAGAACTCCCAACACATTCTGGAGCAGCGGAATCCACACAACAATGTAAGGGAGGAGATTTCTGTTCCAGAGAGCCCTGAAAAACCAACACCAAAGGTCTGTCACACACCGGACCCATGGCACAGCCCAGCCTTGCCCTGGCTGCCCAGCACCGAGAGGAGGACATCCAAGCAGGCTTCAGGGACAGAATCTCCAGCGCCCACACAGTTCCCTCCACCAACAGATGGCAAAGGTTAGTGAGAGAATCTTTATGGCTGACCAAGAGGGGAGCAGGGTGTCTCTGTAACTCAGGCCCCCTCAGGATGCAGCAGCAGAGGCAGAAGCAGACTGGGGCTCCCAAAGCACACTGGAGCTCAGGTCCATTGTTGAAGATCTCTGCATAAACTCCCTGAGGGAACTGAGCCCTGTGAGGCAGCCCTGCCCCCCCGCCAGTCAGCTGAACTTAATCTCACACTGAGTAGCAGCCCTGCACCTGCTGAAAGCCCAGAGCCTGGGAAGCAGCATTTGAATCACAGACCCCAAGCACTAGCTGGGAGGATCTGGAGGCAAGGCAGGGGTGGAGAGGAATCTCAGAAGTTAAATAACTGGATGGGAAAATGACCAGAAAAAGGAAAAAAAAAATAAGACCATAGAAGGTTACTTTCTTGGTGAACAGACATCTCTTCCCTTCATTTCTGATGAGGAACAACAATGCTTACCATCAGGGAAAGACATAGAAGTCAAGGCTTCTGTATCCCAAACATCCAAAATAAATATTCAATGGGTTCAAGCCATGGAAGAGCTCAAAAAGTATTTTGAAAATCAAGGGAGAGAGGTGGAGGAAAAAATGGGAAGAGAAATGAGAGAGATGCAAGAAAAGCATGAAAAGCAGGTCAAAAACCTGCTAAAGCAGACCCAAAAAAAGGCTGAAGAAAATAACACCTTGAAAAATAGGTTAACTCGGGCAGAGCCAAGATGGCGGAGTAGAAGGACGCACATTCACGAGCTCCGAGCCCACAACCCATGGAATTGAGGTAAAAGGAGAGCCCCATAAATTCTGAATCTCTGCAGGGGGTGCACAAACATAGGGGAAGAGATTTCCGTTCCACTGAACCCTGGAGAGCCGTCCCCGGGGTCCATCGCAGCCAGGAAAGCGGACCCCACCCCCACCCCTGGCCGCGACCCAGAGAAGCTGACCTGAGCAGACTTCAGAGAGGAAAGCTCCGGGAGAATCTCCGGCAGCCGGGAAAGTCCCTCTGCCCACAGAAGCTAAAGGTCAGTTAAAAAGAAGCCTGCGCTAGGGGAGGGGAGCGGGCCCCCTCGGGAGGAAGCGGCGGCGGCAGAGACGGGGGCAGGAAGCGGCGGAGGCAGAGGCGTGGGCGGGCGGCTGAGGCGGCAACGGCCCGGGACTCAGGAATCCCCCAGCAGTAGGTAGGATCTTCAATACTGAAGGTCTTTCCAACCTGAGGGAGCCGAGCAGGAGAGACGGCCCTGCCCCCACCCTGCTCTACTGCTGAACGCCTCTGAATAAAACCCCCAAGGGAGCTGAGCACAGCAGGCGGGGTCCCCCACCCCGCCCCCATCGGCGCTGTTCCTGAAAGTCTCTTCAGAAAGCCCCTGAGGGCCCAAGCTAGGAAGCGGCCCTGCCCCCACCCTGCGCCAGAACTAAAGCTTGCCGCGGGAAAGCGCATTTGAATCTCAGAGGTCAAGTACTAGCTGGGCGGATCCAGGCGGAGGTGGAAAGGAATCTCAGAAGTCAAGTAACTGGCTGGGAAAATGCCTAGAAAGGGAAAGAAAAATAAGACTTTAGAGAGTTTTTTCCAACAAATGCAAATGATCCCGACCTTCGGATCTGATGGGGAGGACGAGGACGTATTTTTCCCATCAGGGAAAGATGTGGAGGGCGGGGCCTCAGTACCCCAGACACCCCAGGGGGGTGTTGGGTGGGCTCAGGCCTTGGAAGAGCTTAAAAAGGATTTTGAAAAGCAAGTTAGACAGGTGGAGGAAAGACTGGGAAGAGAAATGACAAAGATGCAAGAAGAGTATGAAAAAAAGGTCAATATCTTGGTAAAGGAGTCCCAAAAAAATGCTGAGGAAATTAACACCCTGAAAAATAGGCTCACTCAATTGGCAAAAGAGGTTCAAAAAGCCAATGAGGAGAAGAATGCATTCAAAAGCAGAATGAGCCAAATGGAAAAAGAGGCTCAAAAGCTCACTGAATTTAATAGTTCTCTCAAAATTAGAATGGAACAGATGGAGTCTAATGACTTTATGAGAAACCAAGAAATCACCAAACAAAACCAAAAGAACGATAAAATGGAAGAGAATGTGAAATATCTCATGGGAAAAACAACTGACCTGGAAAATAGATCAAGGAGAGACAACTTAAAAATTATGGGACTACCTGAAAGCCATGATCAAAAAAAGAGCCTAGACATCGTCTTGCATGAAATTATCAAGGAAAACTGCCCTGACATTCTAGGACCAGAGGGCAAAATAAGTATTGAAAGAATCCATCGATCACCACCTGAAAGAGATCCAAAAAGAGAAACTCCTAGGAACATTGTGGCCAAATTCCAGAACTCCCAGCTCAAGGAAAAAATCTTGCAAGCAGCCAGAAACAAACAATTCCAGTACTGTGGAAATACAATCAGGATAACCCAAGATCTAGCAGCTTCTACATTAAGGGATCGAAGGGCGTGGAATAGGATATTCCAGAAGGCAAAGGAACTAGGACTCAAACCAAGAATCACCTACCCAGCTAAACTGAGTATAATACTTCAAGGGAAAATATGGTCTTTCAATGAAACAGAGGACTTTCAATCATTCTTAATGAAAAGACCAGAGCTGAAAAGACAATTTGACTTTCAAACACAAGAATGAGAGGAAGCATGCAAAAGTAAACAGCAAGGAGAAGTATTAAGGGACTTACCAGAAATGAACTGTTTGCATTCATACAGGGAAGGACAATATTTCTAACTCTTAAAACTTTTCAGTATCTGGGTGGTTGGTGGGATCACACATACACATGTACACGCATGCACACACATACACACATGCATTCACATGCAGAGACAGAGAGCACAGATTGAACTGAATAGGATGGGACCATACCTTAAAAGAAATTAAGGTAAATGGTGAGAGAGAAATGTAGTGAGAGGAAAGAGGGGGAAATGGAAGGGGGTAACTATATGTCATTTAAGAGGCAAGTAGGAGATGTTTTTAGTGGAGGGAAAAAGAGGAGAGCTGAGGAAAAAAACAAACAAACAAACAAACAAACAAAAGTTTACCCTCATCACATTTGACTAAACAAAGGAGTGAAACGCACACTCATTTTGGTATGAAAACCTATCTTACAGTATAAGAAAGCGGGGGAGAAGGAGATATTGGGGGGGGGATGATGGAAGGGAGGGCAAAGGGAGGAGGGAGTAATTGAAAGTCAACACGTGGGGAGGGACAGGATCAAAGGACAGAAGAGAAACAATGAGGGGCAGGTTAAGAGGGATGGCAATTCAGTTAGTCTTACACAACACGACTATCAGGAAGGTCACTTGTAAAGTTACACAGATATGGCCTATAATGAATTGCCTGCCGTACCAAAGGGAATGGATGGGGAGGGAGGGATGGGGAGAATTTGGAACTCAAAGTTTCAGGAACAATTGTTTAGTATTGTTGTTGCAACTAGGAAAGAAGACATACAGTTAATGAGGAATAGAAAGTCATCTGGCCCTACAGGAGAAAAGAGAAGATAGAGACAAGGGAAGGGAGGGATGACAGAAGAGAGGACAGATTGAAGATAGGGAAAACTAGATTGCTTGGGGTATTGGGGTGGGGGGGAGGGGAGAAAAGGGGAGAAAATTTGGAACCCAAAAATTTGTGAAAATGAAAGTAAAAAGCTAAATAAATAAATTAAAAAAAAAAAAAAAAGAAAAATAGGTTAACTCGATTGGCAAAAGAGGTTCAAAAAGCCAATGAAGAGAAGAATGCTTTCAAAAGCAGAATTAGCCAAATGAAAAAAGAGGTTCAAAAGCTCACTGAAGAAAATAGTTCTCTCAGTATTAGAATGGAACAGATGGAGTCTAATGACTTTATGAGAAACCAAGAAATCACAAAACAAAACCAAAAGAATGAAAAAATGGAACATAATGTGCAATATCTCATGGGAAAAACAACTGACCTGGAAAATAGATCCAGGAGAGACAATTTAAAAATTGTGGGCCTACCTGAAAGCCATGATCAAAAAAAGAACCTAAACATCATCTTTCACGAAATTATCAAGGAAAACTGCCCTGATGTTCTAGAACCAGAGGGCAAAATAAGTATTCAATGAATCCACCAATCACCACCTGGAAGAGATCCAAAAAGACAAACTCCTAGGAACATTGTGGCCAAATTCCAGAATTCCCAGGTCAAGGAGAAAATATTGCAAGATGTTAGAAAGAAATAATTCCAGTATTGTGGAAATACAATCAGGATAACTCAAGATCTAGCAGCTTCTACATTAAGGGTTCAAAGGGCATGGAATAGGATATTCCAGAAGTCAAAGGAACCAGGACCCAAACCAAGAATCACCTACCCAGCAAAACTGAGTATAATACTTCAGGGAAAAAACTAGTCTTTCAATGAAATAGAGGACTTTCAAGCATTCTTGATGAAAAGACCAGAGCTGAAAAGAAAATTTGACTTTCAAACACAAGAATGAAAAGAAGCATGAAAAGGTAAACAGCAAAGAGAAGTCATAAGGGACTTACTAATGTTGAACTGTTTACATTCCTACATGGAAAAACAATATTTGTAACTCTTGAAACTTCTCAGTATCTGGGTAGTTGGTGGGATTACACACACACACATACATACACACACACACACACACATACACACATGCATGCACAGAGACAGAGAGCACAGAGTGAATTGAATAGGATGGGATCATATCTTAAAAAAATGAAGTTAAATGGTAAGAGAGAAATGTATTGGGAGGAGAGATGGAGAAATGGAATTATCTCTCATAGAAGAAGCAGGCAGGAGACTTTTTAGTGGAGGGATAAAGAGGGGAACTGAGAGAAAAACATGAAGTTTACCCTCATCACATTCTACTAAAGGAAGGAATAAAAATGCACATTCATTTTGATATAAAAACCTATCTTACAGTACAGGAAAGTGGGGGAGAAGGGGATAAGCAGGGTGAGGGAGATGATGGAAGGAAGGGAAATGGGAGGAGGGAGAAGTTTGAAATCAACACTCTTGGGGAGGGACAGGATCAAAAGAGAGAATAGACACAATGGGGGGCAGGATAGGATAGAGGGAAATACAGTTAGTCTTACACAACACGACTATTATCGAAGTCCTTTGCAAAACTACACAGATAGGGCCTATATTGAATTGCCTGCCTTCCCAAAGGGAATGGGTGGGGAGGGAAGAATGGGGAGAAGGTGGAACTCACAGCTTTAGGAATAACTGTCAAGTATTGTTCTTGCTGCTAGGAAATAAGAAATACAGATAATGAGGAATAAAAAGTTATCTGGCCCTACAGGGCAAGAGGGAAGATGGGGACAAGGGAAGGGAGGGATGATAGAAGAGAGGGGAGATTGGTGATAGGGGAAATTAGAATGCTTGGTGTATTGGAGTGTGGGGGGAGGGGACAAATGAGGAGAAAATTTGGAAACCCAAATTTTGTGAAAATGAATGTAAACAGTTAAATAAATAAATGTATTAAAAAAAACCCATCAACAATAACACTATACTAAGTTTTTCTAGGCATGTTACCTGACTCTCAGTAGATACTAGGTATGGAGATTAAGAATTATTTTCATGGTTACTGAAATCAATTCAAAATTATTGAGAAAATATATTTTGAGGAAGCAGCAGAAAATATGAAACCACTAATTCTTCTGATATCTTTTTCCAGTCACAACCTCCATTCCACTTATATTAATGCAGATATCTGACTTTGAAGCAGGAAATTCACTGATGCTATCATATTGATAGTCAAAGACAGATACTTGTCTTGTGTTGGGACTATAACTTGGTCCCATTTTGATGGCAGAAAAATAATTCAAGCCTTATATTAAAAGCATTATCTTAAAAATAAATGCATGGAGTGACCAGTAAAACTTCTTAATTACATGAAACATTTAGACCTAGACTCTATTTATCATGATGTGGAAACAGAATTGAGGACCTCCTTGGAGTGGCATTTTGCCAGTATGACCCTGGTCATTTCTATATTCATGCTTAATGTCATGCCAGCTAAAGGTCATTTGTACATAGGGAATTGTTTAAATTACTATCTGCTTAATTTTGTTAAATTAGTGTACTATCTAGAAATGCAATCCATAATTTTATTCACTGCTACTTCAAAATAGTATGCAGAAATCCAACAACCTCATCTGAATTGTCCTAAGCTTTCTCTCCTAATTTGTAAACTGTCTCCTAATCATGGTGTCATGTAAAAAAAACAAACAAACAAACCACAGAAAATGAAAACAAGCTTAAAATATTCACAAAGTCAAGAATTAAAGTTATTTTTCCAGCGACTAGATGTGCAAAACCAGTAAGAAAGCTTCAAATTGGCAATACTATTCCTGAAGAACAACTCATTAGAATAGTTAGTTCTTTTTCATACTTAAATTCATGAAAAAATTAATTAAGCAGAATTAATAATAATATCTAATACTGTTATATTTTGTTTGAAGATTTGAAAAGTACTTTGCATGTGTTATCTCTAGATTGTCTCAGTATCTACAGTAAAAATGGCATGGAATATATGAATTAATTCTACTTAGACATGTTCTGACAATGTTTTGACAGAAAAGAACTAAAAAAAAAAATCTTCAAATGAAAGCATTCAAACCTGGTTAAACCAAGATCGTTCAGTTTTTTAATCTGGCTACTCATCTCTGGAAGCAAAAAATTTTGTGCCCTAAGCTTAAAGAAAACCCACAAACAACGGCATTAAGAATGATATTGATTTTTCATTTGGGCTCCATAGACTAAAAGGCAACACTAATTGGGTACATGTGAAAGCTGGTGATGTGTCAATCTTTTCTTTATAGTCTCATGTACATGCATACTTGGGGAGAAGCATGGTATTCACATAAGAACACGATCAAATCTTCCTTCCCCTGGTGCTCCAGTTGACATTCTACTCCTTCCTTTTTGAATGATGCTGTCAACTTCAAGCCTTTTGTCACTGAGTCATTTTACACATCAACTGCTTTGCCCTACTTCTCGAAGGAGAATGACATATATAACCTCAGCATGGGAGCTATTAATAGGTAAAGTCAATCCTGCTTTTCTCTTAGTGCTTAGCAAAACAAAAATATGCTAACCCCCATCTTACATATAAAATATGAATATTACATCCTTTTCCTTTTATTATATATAAAAATTTCACATTTCTTGGATTATTTAGAAAAATATCTTCAGATACATGCTGCCTTGTTGGTCAATTGTTCATTTATAATGTTGCTGGGACTTTTACTATGCATAGCGCCGATATGTATTTGTTCTACTTGCTACTTGTGTGATAAGATTTATGGAAACAGTTTGTTGGTTTACATGCACTCTAGGAAAGAGACAGTATGCATTTGGATAAGAGTACTTGTATGTTCATTTGACCTACTAGAAATAGATGGAGTAAAGGAGGATAATGGTCTGTGATAGTGGAGATTAAAAAATGTATTCACCTTCTTTCCTGATGCATATCTTTGCATCACCATAGAAATTCTTAGGAGAACTAGAAAGCAGAGCATATAGGCACCTGAAAGTGTGGCAATCTTACTAAAAGAATTGGATCTTATAAAATAAGCAAATAAAAAAAACAAAAACAAATTGCCTAATCCTATGGCATGTTATTCCATGAATGAAATGAAAACTTCCCAAAGCTTAGGAAGCTTATGGTATTTTTCTAAGAGCATCTACAAGAGTGGATAAAAAGAACATGGACTAAATTCATTAACTAATGATGCAATATAACATATTGACATCCCTTTCAAACACAGAACATCTATATTTGGTACAGTCAATGTGTACCTCCCAAGCTCGAAGGAAAAAACAAGTCCAATATATTGACTCTTATGATGTCTCATGACTGATGACAACTGAAATAAGTTTGGACTGATTGACACTTATCAATTGTGAATGTGCTATAAGCATGAATATAAAATGACAACCTTTTCAGAACCATGACAGATCCCAAGATAGATGTTTCTTAGACAGATACAATTCCTGATTATTAAAACTCGACCTTGACCCTGAGACCAGCAGTAAGCATCTTTGAACCAGTTTTTAAGACATAAGAGTCAAAACAGAACAGGTATTCAACTTCATTCTCATGATTTAATATATTTTTAAAAATCTGGCTAAAGGTAGGATAGAATCTTGATCACATTAATTTCTAAAGCAAGGTTTACAAAAATTTTATTGATATTTTGTTTCAACATAGTAATTTTAAAATATACTTCTCCACACTCTACTATCTAGTGTGCCTTTCCTTGTAATAAGTAGAAAATAAATAAATAATAACAAATGACTGTTATGCAAATACCTAAAGACTGCATTTGTATTATGCTTTGTTTTTCTTTTACTTCTTATGACAAATTTTCTTTCACTTTTTTACTGGGACTAAAAAAATTTATAATATATCATATGATTTGTCAGAACTAGTACTATTTGGAGAAATTACATACAGAATTTCATACCCATACTCCTCTATTTTTCCAACAAAAAGACAGGACTGTAATTCCTTATTGCTTATGTAGGGTCAAGTTAAGTCATTATCATCACAGTGTTTAAACTCATTTAATTTATTTGGGTGTCAAGTTATATTGACATATTCTATATATTGTTTTCCTAGCTATGTTTACTTTATAGTTTGGTTACTTTTTTCACATAATTCAAAGTTTTCCAATATGGTTTAATCAATTCACAGCTGTATCAAAAAGATATCAGTCTACCTGCTTTTCCCCACAGGTCTTCCAACATATACTATTCTCATCTTTCATCATGTTTGTGAATTAGCATTGCACTACATGTAGCTTCAGAGTTCTCTTAATTTCTCTTTGTCTTTTAATTAGTGATTTTAGGCAATTTTAATGTGGTTATTAATAACTTGCACTGATCATATACATATTAAGTAATGACTTTTGATTTTATCTATCTGTATAAATTCCTTCTTATCTTAATTCCTATCAAATATATTTAATGAAAAGTTTTCCCAGCTGGCAGTTAACCTTTTTATCCCAGCATTAATAACTTCATTTGCAAAAATGTTTTTCAGTTCCATGTATTTGAATTGGTCTATTTTATTTCCTGTTATCTCCTCTGTCCCATTTTGGTTATTAATTCTTCTGCTATCCCTGGCTATTTTCCTCTATATTTTATTGTTGTATGACAAAATTTTATATTTGAATTATGCATTTATTTTGATCTTATGGTACATAATATAAAGAATTATTCTAAACTTAGTTTTTGACAATTGATGCCCAATTTTACCAGACGTCTGTGTCATAGTTATTTCCCAAATAGTTTATTCTCTTGGGTATCCTGAGCGTTGAGCTACTTGAAATAATGTGCTTTGTTACTCAGCAGGAGGGTCACAGATATTTTAAGTTGGTTCACCCAAAGGATAGGAGAATCATTGATACTTTAGATGGTGACAGTCAGTGAAAAAGATAAACTTCCTCAAAAGAGAAGAGTAAAAGAGCCAGAGGGTTCAAATCAGAATAGATTGATAAGAAAAAAATAGTTTATTACTCTACTGAGGCCAGGAGTAGATTTTGGAGGAATAGATGGCAATTCAGCTAATGAACTATACAAAATGTATGGAGGAAAGAGGCTTGATTTTAGACAGAGTAGGGAGGTAGGGGCCGCCCCTGTAGATCCTCTTGCAACATTGCATCCAGGTTCATCACACCTGCAGTGAGAATGGTGATTCCCAGCTCATATTCGAGAGGGTGCACCTCTAGCCAGAATGATGACCTCAAGACAGCAAACTGAATACCAGTAAACAACAGTGAATGAGGCTATGACAATGGGCTCATGGCTGAACCTATATCTACTCTGCTTCTAGTTATTGCCTACTTGTTTCTTTTTGGCTTTTTGTCTATTCACTTTGTCAGATTTGTTTTCTGCAGATCTAGTACCCTGCTCCTATAGATGTCTACTTGCTTAAGACAGATGTCACCACTTGTCCAATGTGCTGTGTCATCACTGGACCTGGCTTCAACCAACTCCAGATGCCAGTTGAGGAACTGATCCTTTGAATTGGACATCTTGGGGCAGGGAGAACTCTACAGCCAATTTCAGCAGGAAATAGCTGGGAGAAGAGACTTTCACCCTTTACCCCAAGGTTTTGAGCTCCATTCATTTCAGAGGCTAGTGATGGGGTGCTTGTGCTCAAGTCCCACACTAAGATATTGTTCCATATGCTTATTTTGTCAGATCCTTGTTATATTATAAAGTTCTGTGAATATCAGTTCCTAAGATATTGTTTTATATCCTTATTTTTCTTTTATACTGAATACACAAACACACACACACATACTGAATGTAGACACGACATTTAGGTCAAACTGATCAATAGATAGCTGGCGATGCAAGACTTTAGAACTGAAAGGAGTTTAAGGAAAGGGTAAATTTGAGAATCGTTTACATAGAGATGACTATTGAATCCATGCAAGTGCATGAAATCACCAAGTGAAATAGCTTAGAGGGAAAAAATAATCAGTCAGGACAGAGCCTTAATGGATACCCATAGTTAGCAGAGATGATCCCAATGAAGATTCATCAGGAAAGACTTAGAAGAAATGATCAGACATAGACAGAAGAGAAAACTAGAGTGTCAGGATGCCCAAGGGAGGACTGAAAGAAGGCTTCATGGAGGTCAAGAAAAATAAGTTTGCTCTACCAGGAAGAGCTACATCTTAATGTGGGATAGGGGTGAAGGAGGAGATAGTTGGTGAAAGATATCTGAAAGGTGTGAGATGAGAAGGGAGCTCTAGACAAATGGCTTGAAGATTTTCAGTGAAGCTAAGTTCTCTGCTGTGGGAGAAGAATGGGAAGATACCATGGTAAAGTTTAGGAAGGATGAAAATGTTTTGAAAAGCTACTTCTCAGTAGGGTAGTGAATCCATTTGAGATGTCTAAACAGATTGCCTTGCTACAGTGAGGGCCTGCTCAGGTGAGGTTATATAACATTAACTTGTAGCTACTGAATCAAGCATGGTTTTGAGATTTTTTTGTTTTCTGTTATTGTGTTAAAGTTCTATTGATACCAGTTGCCCCATGGAACCAGCTGTACAAAGTACAATGATCTAAGACAATTGCAAAAGACTCATGATAGAAAATGCCATGTGAACGTATAAATATCAGAACTTCAAAGTACGTTATATATATATGAGGTGAGATTCAGAAGTGGAGGGAGATGTAATATTAAGACTGGATAACTAGGAACATAATTATGCCTTCAACAATAATGGGGGGGGCGGAGTCAAGATGGCGGAGTAGAAAGACACATGTTTACGAGCTCCAAACCCATAGCCCATGGAATTAATGTAAAAAAAGATCCCCATAAGTTCTGGATCACTGTAAGGTATGCAGAAACAGAGTGGAAGAGATTTCCGTTCCAGAGAGCCCTGGAGAGCCGTCCCCAGGGTCCGTCGCACCCCGGAAAGCAGACCCCACCCCAGCGCTGCCCTGGCCGCGGCCCCAGAGAAGCTGATCCGAGCAGGCTTCAGGGATGGAGGCTCCAGCAGCCGAGAAGGTCCCTCTGCGCACAGAAGCTACAGGTCAGTGAGAGAGACGTCTGGGCTGGCTGAGATGGGGAGCAGAGTGTCTCCGTGACTCGGGCCGCCTTGGGAGGAAGTGGTGGAGGCAAAGGCAGGGGCGGGGGCAGCGGCGGAGGCAGCAGCTGCGGAGGCGGCCCGGGACTGCCCCAGCAGCAGGCAGGATCTTCATTACTGAGAGTCTCTGCATAAACCCCCTGAGGGAGCTGAGCCTGGGAGACGGCCCTGCCCCACCCCGCTCCATTACTGAGGGTCTTTGCATAAAGCCCCAGAGGGAACTGAGCCTGGGAGGCGGCCCTGCCCCCACACCAGCACCAGAACTAAAGCTCACATTGATTAGCAGCCGTGCGCGGCGTGGAAAGCCCATTTGAATCTCAGACCCCAAGCACTAGCTGGGCGGATCTAGGCAGGGGTGGACAGGAATCTCAGAAGTCAAGTAACTGGCTGGGAAAATGCCTAGAAAAGGGAAGAAAAATAAGACTATAGAGAGTTTTTTCGAACAGATGCAAATGATCCCGACTTTTGGATCTGATGACGAGGACATATTCTTGCCATCAGGGAAAGACTTGGAGGGTGGGGCCTCGGTACCCCAGACATCCCAGGGGGATGTCGGGTGGGCTCAGGCCTTGGAAGAGCTCAAAAAGGATTTTGAAAAGCAAGTTAGACAGGTGGAGAAAAAACTGGGAAGAGAAATGAGACAGATGCAAGAAAAGTATGAAAAACGGGTCAATACCTTGGTAAAGGAGACCCAAAAAAATGCTGAAGAAAATAACACCTTGAAAAATAGGCTAACTCAATTGGCAAAAGAGGTTCAAAAAGCCAATGAGGAGAAGAATGCTTTCAAAAGCAGAATTAGCCAAATGGAAAAAGAGGTTCACAAGCTCACTGAAGATAATAGTTCTCTCAAAATTAAAATGGAACAGATGGAGTCTCATGACTTTAGAAGAAACCAAGAAATCACCAAACAAAACCAAAAGAATGAAAAAATGGAAGAGAATGTGAAATATCTCATGGGAAAAACAACTGACCTGGAAAATAGATCCAGAAGAGACAATTTAAAAATTGTGGGACTACCTGAACGTCATGATGAAAAAAAGAGCCTAGATATCATCTTCCATGAAATTATCAAGGAAAACTGCCCTGACATTCTACAACCAGAGGGCAAAATAAGTATTGAAAGAATCCATCGATCACCACCTGAAAGAGATCCAAAAAGAGAAACTTCTAGGAACATTGTGGCCAAATTCCAGAACTCCCAGGTCAAGGAGAAAATCTTACAAGCAGCTAGAAAGAAACAATTCCAGTATTGTGGAAATAAAATCAGGATAACTCAAGATCTAGCAGCTTCTACATTAAGGGATCAAAGGGCATGGAATAGGATATTCCAGAAGTCAAAGGAACTAGGACTTAAACCAAGAATCACCTACCCAGCTAAACTGAGTATAATACTTCAAGGGAAAATATGGTCTTTCAATGAAACAGAGGACTTTCAATCATTCTTGATGAAAAGACCAGAGCTGAAAAGAAAATTTGACTTTCAAAAACAAGAATGAGAAGAAGCATGAAAAAGTAAACAGCAAAGCCAAGTCTTAAGGGACTTACCAGAAGTGAACTGTTTACATTCCTACATGGAAAGACAATATTTATAACTTTTAAAACTTTTCAGTACCTGGGTAGTTGGTGGGTCAATACACACACGTGTACACGCATGCACGCACACACACATACACACATGCACACACATACAGAGACAAGAGCACAGAATGAATTGAATACGATGGGACCATATCTTAAAAGAAATTAAGGTAAATGGTGAGAGAGAAATGCAATGGGAGGGAAGAGGGTGAAATGGAATGGGGTAATTATATGTCATTTAAGAGGCAAGTAGGAGACTTCTTAGTGGAGGAGATCTGAGAATAAAAAACAAAAAAACAAAAAACAAGAAGTTTACCTTCATCACATTTGACTAAAGGAAGGAATAAAATGCACACTCATTTTGGTATGAAAACCTATCTTACAGTATAGGAAAGTGGGGGAGAAGGAGAGAAGCAAGGTGAGGGGGATGGTGGAAGGGAGGGCAAAGGGAGGAGGGAGCAATTTGAAGTCAAAACTCGGGAAGGGACAGGATCAAAAGACAGAAGAGAAACAATGAGGGGCAGGTTAGGATGGAGGGTAATTCAGTTAGTCTTACACAACATGACTATCAGGGAAGTCATTTGCAAAACTACACAGAAATGGCCTATATGGAATTGCCTTCCTTCCCAAAGGGAATGGGTGGGGAGGGAGAGATGGGGAGAATTTGGAACTCAAAGTTTTAGGAACAACTGTTTAGTATTGTTGTTGCTACTAGGAAAGAAGACATACAGTTAATGAGGAATAGAAAGTCATCTGTCCCTACAGGAGAAAAGAGAAAATGGAGACAAGAGAAGGGATGGATGACAGAAGAGAGGGCAGATTGGAGATAGGGAAAATTAGATTGCTTGGGGTATTGGGGTGGGGGGAGGGGATAAAAGGGGAGAAAATTTGGAACCTAAAATTTTGTGAAAATGAATGTAAAATGCCAAATAAATAAATTAATTAATCAATTAGTTAATGAATAAATAAATAAATGAACAGTGATAGGAAGAATTTTTTGGGGAGAAGATAATGGACCCTGAGGACATGGATGCATGAATGACTTTTAATATTACTGGGAAGTTTGGTTTACCTTTCCAAAGAGTCATTGAAATAATTACATTCTGTAGAGATCCCAGAAGAAAATTTGTACAGTGACTTTTGTCAGAGGAAGTTTTTCCATGTCCTGAAATTTGTCAGTATTGATCATAGGAATGTGCTCAATGTGTTCAACATTTTAGTTGTTTTTAAATAGCTACACGCAAAACAAAAAACAGAAACAAGAACAAAACAAACTTAAACTGCTGTTACCATGGTAGAAATTTCATTCTTTCTATATCCTGCTTCTCAATTCAAGCTTATTCTAGTATTTACTACGACTTATCCTTTGCCTTTATCCCTTTAAAACAAAGCCAGACATGCACCATAGTTACTTTTCCTTTCAATTATGTGTGGAGTCATAAAACAGCAAGACACGAGCCCTAAGTAAAGTCAGATAATTTTACATATATAGGTTGAAAACATTTTTATTTTATTTTATTTTAATATAAATTCATTTAACTTATTTACATTCATTTTTTCACAAAATATTGGGTTCCAAATTTTCTCCCTATTTGGGCCCTCTGCCCACCCCAATACACCAAGCCTTCTAAATTCCACTATCATCAATCTCCCCTCTCTTCTATCATCCCTCCTTTCCCTTGTCCCCATCTTCTCTCTTGTCCTGTAGGGCCAGATAAGGTTCTATTCCCCATTACCTGTATTTCTTATTTCCTAGTAGCAAGAACAATCCTCAACAGCTGTTCCTAAAACTTTGAGTTCCAACCTCTCCCAATCCCTCCCTCTCCACCCATTCCCTTTGGGAAGGCAGGAAATTCAATATAGGCCATATCTGTGTAGTTTTGCAAATGACTTCCATAATATTCGTGTTGTGTAAGACTAACTATATTTCCCTCCATCCTATCCTGGCCTGCATTGTTTCTATTCTCTCTTTTGATCCTGTCCCTCCCCAAGTATTGACTTCAAATTGCTCCCTCCCATTGCCCTCCCTTCCATCATCCCCCCCACCCTGCTTATCTCCTTCTCCCCCACTTTCCTGTACTGTAAGATAGGTTTTCATACCAAAAAGCGTGTGCATTTTATTCCTTCCTTTAGTCGAATGTGATGAGAATAAACTTCATGTTTTTTTTCTCAGCTCTCCTCTTTTTCCCTACACCAAAAAGTTTCCTGCTTGCCTCTTCAATGAGAGATAATTTGCCCCATTCCACTTCACCCTCTCTCCTCCCAATACATTTCTCTCTCACTGTTTACCTTAATTTTTTAAGATATGATCCCATCCTATTCAGTTCACTCTGTGCTCTCTGTGGGTGCATGCATGTGTGTATATGTGTGTGCATGCGTGTGCCTGTGTGTGTATGCATGTGTGTATGTGTGTGTGTAATCCCACCAACTACCCAGATACTCAAAAGTTTCAAGAGTTACAAATATTGTCTTTCCATGTAGAAATGTAAACAGTTCACCTTTGGTAAGTCCCTTATGACTTCTCTTTGCTGTTTACCTTTTCATGCTTCTTCTCATTCTTGTGTTTGAAAGTCAAATTTTCTTTTCAGCTCTGGTCTTTTCATCAAGAATGATTGAAAGTCCTCTGTTTCATTGAAAGACCATATTTTCCCCTGAAGTATTATACTCAATTTAGCTGGGTAGGTGATTCTTGATTTGAGTCCTAGTTCCTTTGACTTCTGGAATACCCTATTCCATGCCCTTCAATCCCTTAATGTAGAAGCTGCTAGATCTTGGGTTATCCTGATTATATTTCCACAATACTGGAATTGTTTCTTTCTAGCTGCTTGCAATATTTTCTCCTTGACCTGGGAATTCTGGAATTTGGCCACAATGTTCCTAGGAGTTTCTCTTTTTGCATCTCTTTCAGGTGGTGATCGATGGATTCCTTCAATACTTATTTTGCCCTCTGGTTCTAGAATGTCAGGGCAGTTTTCCTTAATAATTTCGTGAAAGATGATGTCTAGGCTCTTTTTTTGATCATGGCTTTCAGGTAGTCCCATAATATTTAAATTGTCTCTCCTGGATCTATTTTCCAGGTCAGTTGTTTTTCCCCTGAGATATTTCACATTCTCTTCCATTTTTTCATTCTTTTGTGATTTCTTGGTTTCTCAGAATGTCATTAGCCTCCATCTGTTCCATTCTAATTTTGAGAGAACTGTTTTCTTCAGTGAGCTTTTGAACCTCTTTTTCTATTGGGCTAATTTTGCTTTTGAAAGCATTCTTCTCCTCATTGGCTTTTTGAACCTCTTTTGCCAATTGAGTGAGCCTATTTTTCAAGGTGTTATTTTCTTCAGCATTTTTTTTGGGTCTCCTTTAGCAAGGTATTGACCTGTTTTTCATGCTTTTCTTGCATCTGTCTCATTTCTCTTCCCAGTTTTTCCTCCACTTGTCTAACTTGATTTTTAAAATCCTTTTTGAGCTCTTCCAAGGCCTGAGTCCATTGGATATCTATTTTGGATGTTTGGGATACAGAGGCCTTGGCTTCTATGTCTTTCCCTGTTGGTAAGCATTGTTCCTCCTTATCAGAAATGAGAGGCGGAAACATCTGTTAACCAAGAAAGTAGCCTTCTATGGTCTTATTTTTCTTCCCTTTTCTGGGCATTTTCCCAGCCAGTTACTTGACTTCTGAGATTCCTCTTCCCCTGCCTCACCTCTAGATCTGCCCAACTATGCTTGGGGGCTGAGATTCAAATGCTGCTCCCCAGCCTCTGGGCTTTCAGTGGTGGGCGTGGCCACTATTCAGGGTAAGATTAAATTCAGGTTCCCAGGTGGGGCCAGGGCCACCTCCCAGGCTCAGTTCCCTCAGGGGGTTTATGTGGAGACCTTCAGTAATTGATCCGAGCTCCTGCCTGCTTTGGGAGCCTGGTTCTCCTGCTGTCTCCCGAGGGGTCCTGAGTTATGGAGACACCCTGCTCCCCTCTCGGCCAGTCCAGAAGTCTCTCTCACTGACCTGTGCACCTGTGGGTGGAGGGACCCTCATGGCTGATGGAGATTCTGTCCCTGAAGCCTGCTCCGATGTTCAACTCTTGGTGCTGCGCAGCCAGTGCAGGGCTTGGCTCTGTTCCAGGTCCAGAGCAGGACAGACCTTTGGTGATGGTTTTTCAGTGCTCTCTGGAACAGAAATCTCCTCGACTCCATTGTTGTGCGGCTTCCACTGCTCCAGAATTTGTTGGGAGTTCTTTTTTACGGGTAATTATGGGCTGTGGGTTTGGAGCTAGCATATGTGAATCTTTCTACTCCTCCATCTTCAAAAACAATTTTAAACTCCTTATATCATATATTGTGCTATCTTAGAAGAGTTTTAAACTAATATTTTGCAATTATATCAATACATTGAGAATCATATCATAGATCTCTCCATCAGTATAATTGCAATCAATGTGTAACTTGTGCCTAAGGAATGGCCAATGAGTCTCTAGCTTTAGGGTACACACAATCTGCTATGCCTGGTGCTAACCCAGAAATATTAGAGAAACCTGCTTCTTGGCCCTTCCCCTCCACTTCTGAGGATGCACAGGTAGTCTGTGATTATTTCTAGCTTGCTTGCTTTCTGGTAAAGAAAAGCATTTTAATTGCTTGCTGAGACAGAAAAGACATAAGGACACAGAAAGACTAAATGGGCTCACTTTACCAGTGGTGATCAAAAAAAGATATGTCGTAAGCTTCTAGGTGAGGGAAAAGAGGCTCTGTGTCTTCGTTGTTCACCTAAGTTTCTATGTGATTTTGAACATGTGATGTTATTTGTTTTCTGTCTTAGTTATTTTTCATTCTTTCCCAGTTAGGTGAATCACTGTAAGAAATGGATGAGCTAGGATATGATACTATGAGTTTCAAAAGGTCAGAAGAGCCACTATAGTTATAACAATTAGAGTACAGATAAACCTGATAAGTCAGTACTTTCCTGAATAGTAAACTGTTTGATCCAATCTGGCAGTGGATAAACCTAGCAACTGACACTTGGTTTCCTTCAAACAAGGCCATCATTCTACCTATCTACTATGCTGAATTTGGAAGTTAACTTTGTGGGGATGGATGTGATGGGGTGTTTGGGTATATGTACTTGGAACCCAATCCTAAAATCACATTTCTCCTTAACCTCAAAAAAACCATCCCAGGTAGTTTCTCCACAACCCAAGAACAGCCTACCCCAGAAACCACCATTATCTCTTTTCCTGATACAGTAGCTAGCTGAACCTATAGAATTTATTAGTCTGAACCAGCTGTGCACCAGCTAAACTGGCTGTGTACTGGGTCATAATGACATTTACCAATCGTATGTGTCCTAGACTTAGACATACATATACTCCCTTACATTTGTTTTGTGTAACATCGATGAGAGTAGCCTCCTATTACTTAGTCAGTCCTGAACATTAGTTGGCTTAAGGACATTTCAGACCTAAAACCACACCTCCATGAAAATCTCCCCACCTTGGGCTATTTCCCAGTGAACTCTAGGTAAAATATCTTTTCAGTAGATAACAAATGTGCATGTTCCTTTAAGAAATAGTCACTCCTTCACTACTCCCTAATCCTGCCCCAAATCACCTAGTAACCATACTTGGCACTTGTTTTGCTATAGTATAATCTATATAAACTTTACCTATAACTCCTTTTAAATCACAGGTTCCCTAAGAACTCTTGCCCACTGAAAAGCATAATAAATTTTTACCACCTTGACCTCAAGAATGCTTGAGTACACAAATCTTTTCCAGATGGCCCATGTGGGGAACTTCATTCATGGGGTTCCTCTATCTTTCCTGAGCCTTCATCAGATGCTTTCTATAAACTGTGTTAAGTTTTATCCCATTCTCACCAGGGAGAGATGTCACAGAGAAGTAAGTGTGCCAAGTTCTGAGAGATTCTTTGTTTTGTTTTGACTTCTTTGTGAAGGATAATAGATATTAACTGATCATTGGTGATCTTGAGATATTGACAAATCCAATTGATATTGGAGAAGTACACAGTATAATGAGAATGTAAACTGGTAAGAAAAGAGAAAAACCCCATAACCCCTTAGCTTTACCTGTAAAAGTTTGAAAGGAAAGATAAAGCCCAGCTCTGGGAACCCACTCACCAATACAAATAGAATTTGGGAATTATTTTCAGAGTTTATATGGGCTTTTAGAGTTACCCAAGGATAAAATAGGGGTTAAGTGACTGGCTTTTTGGTGGTTCCAGGTGGTTCAGTGATAAAGTTCCAGGCATGAAGTCAGGAAGACTCCTCTTTCTGAGTTGAAATCCAGTTTCAGACACTTACTAGCTGTGTGACCCTGGGCAAGTCATTTAACCCTGTTCTTTCAATTCTGTGAAATAAACTTAAGAAGAAAATGGCAAAGCACACCAGTATCTTGGCCAGGAAAACCTCAAATGGGGTCACAAAGAGTCAGACACAACTGAAAAGCAACTCAAAATTAGCTAGTGTCGATGTTAGGATTTCAATTCAGGTCTTCCTGACTACAAGTCTACCACTTTACTCTGTGTTCAGAGCAACTGAGTAAAATAGTTTTAGACTTAAATGCTAATAGTATTCTTGTGTTTCAGGACCTCACATAAATGATATTATTTGTCTCAAACATTTAATAATTCTGTATTACAAGATGACTCTCAAATTTACTCAATTTTATTCCTAGAATCATGAATTTTTTACTTGGGAGGAGCCTGAAAAAGCAAGAATTCTTTTTATAACATTCCTGATACATGGTTATCCAGGCTCTACTTCAATATTTATAGTAGAGTAAGTTGCCTTATTTTAAAGTAATCCTAATTGTTAGAACATTGGTGAATTGAGTCAACACGTATACCCCTCAAACTACTCCCCATGAATTTCAGTTCTGGTCTTTGGAAAAAAATACAAGTACACTCCTTTTTAAACATTGAAATTCATCAGATATTTGGAGAAAATTATTAGTCAGAAGCTTGGGGTATTGAGGGACTAAGAATAATAGACGTGTTACCTGTCAGGGTTCATTTTTTTCTATTTACTACATTTTGGGGGTGTCTGTGGAGAGGAAATAGGAATTTGTGGTTCTGTGAACTGAATTCAAGAATATCAAGAAGTAACCTCACGGTTGATGCTGATTTATTATTGGCTTTGGAGACCCAGGTTGGAATAGGGGAACAGGTAAAGCTTTAAAGGAGAGGCAATGGTTATAGCGAGTGTATAATTGCATGAACATTCATATCGAGATAAGAAAGTGAGAGAACAGATAAATCTGAGAGCACGTTGTCCTTAGGGAAAAATTTGGGAAAAGTAGAACTATTTGGTATGTGAGGGCTTTTGCTGAGTCAAAAAATACAAAATCAAAATGCCCTTTGTGGTACTCCCTCATACCCTATATGAATGTGAAAATCACATTCCTTTCTCATCAAAGAGGACAATGTGATTAAATCAAATTATAACTTACAATAACAATAATAACTAATATTTAAAAAGTACTTTCCATGTGCCAGGCATTGTGCTAAGTGCTTTGCAATTATTATCTCATTTGGTACTCATTACAACCCTGGAAAAAACATGCTATTATTATTTTCATCTTACAGATGTGGAAACTGAGGCAAACGGGTTGAGTGACTTGCTCAGGGCTATACAACTAGTATGTATTTGAGGTCAAATTTCAACTCAAGTCTTCTTGACTCCCAGCGTGCCATTCTGCCCACTGTACTGTCTAGTTATTATATATAAAATATGTACATACATATGTTATGTATAATATGCATATGTACATATATAGGACATACCCATCGGTATAGAATAAGAATACCTATATAGTGCTTTAAAGCTAGTGTTATGTTTCATATATATTATCTCATTTACCTCACAGCAACCCTGTGAGGGAGAACTTAGAGGCATTAGTATGCCCATTTTACAAATCATGAATCTGAAGCTCTGAGACATTGAATGACTTGTCATTGAATTATATGATAAATTGTTATTGAAGACTGGATTTAAACCCAGGACTTGCTAATCAAAATCCAGTTCTTTCTGTGTTGTAGGATGGTATATATGTATATACATATATACAATATAGTATAATACACCTTTCTAAGATCTGTTCCTTTTTAATACCTACTACAGTTGGATCTCATTTTCAGCACCCAGAGAGTAAACTGATTATTAACTCCTTTCACTGAGTACCTATAATATAAGACTTTATATGGATTTATAATTATACCATTTTTATAATGTTTGTTGCCTTCTATATTGCCTAAACCACATGTGGTTTTTTTCCCCCATCTTAAAATGGAAGAAGACAGAGAGGAAATAGTCTCTATATCTTAAAAAAACTTGCTGTAGAAGAAAAGGGAATTGGACAACCATCACATAATTGAAAAAATAAAACAGTATATTTATTGTGAATTCCTTTGGAAATCTGTAGGAATTTATCTACTTTCTTTTTTGTTATGTGCACTTGTACTTTCATATTATATGAATAATTTTCTACAGGAATAGCTTTTTAGCCACATACTCTAATCAACAAAATTCTCTTTTTATATAGAAAGTATAACTTTTTGTCCTTTTGGCTGATGTTTTGATTTCATTTTTACTCTAATCTTTTTATATGAATTAGCACATTTTGCCAACAAGAGAGGAATTAGAGGCAAAATTATAGCTCAGTCTCTTACCCAATTATGATGACTATGCAAATTAATTATATCAGTTGATTCAGTTCACTGAACGAGAGAGAGAGAGAGAGAGAGAGAGAGAGAGAGAGAGAGAGAGAGAGAGAGAGAGAACTGAATAAACATAGGTGGCTTATTCCATTCTTTGGAATTTTTCATAATCATAGTACATGTAAAGGTCAGTGAGAGAACTGGCATGATCTTATGGATTCCCTTATGCTCTATGTTGGGTAACTCATTCTACCAAATTGAAAAATAGTGATGCATAACCTGAATACTGAAGGGAGAAGATATAGGAATAGAATCAGAAATAGGCTGAAAGCCAAAGGACGAAGTACAGTTTAAAAAAATAAATGAAGCCCATTCCATCAAAAATGAGAAATGAAAATAACAGGACCCCCTGTCCCACCCAGAGAGTCTCTGCCATGCCTGGATGCATTCCTCCCTTACCTCTACTTCTCAGACTTGCTAGTTTCCTTTAAGGTTGAGTCCCTTAATAGTATCTCCTACAAGATGCCTTTCATTATCCCACCCCCATCTTTAGACTAATGCCTGCCTTCCAAAAATTTTTTGTATGTGCAAATGCTGTCTGTCTCAATGACTACTTGTTTCATTTTGTCTTTGTATTCTGAAGTGCCCAATGCAGTGTCTGATATAAGTGAGTGTTAAATTTGTAATTGGTAATTAACTGACCCTTCCTTCCCTCCTTCCTTCCTTCCTTCCTTCCTTCCTTCCTTCCTTCCTTCCTTCCTTCCTTCCTTCCTTCCTTCCTTCCTTCCTTCCTTCCTTCCATTTCCCTATGTCTGTGTTTTTGTTCTGCTATATTGTGCAATATTCCTTTTCTCTCTCTAACAAACATTTTAAATCCAACTCTTCCATTTGGATTGAAAAGTCTTATTAAGAGACAAAGCTATAGATGCACTTATATTTTTACCCTAGAAGAGCTTGAGAACAACTGGAATGTCTTTTTTTTAACACAAATGCTGTGAGAGAAGGACAAAAGAGGAGTGAAAAATTTTTGGATGTATGATCATTAAGACATGTAAATCTTGAGCTGCATATGGTTGGAGACCAACCAATTATGATTATCAAAGCATTGATACTTGTGCTTCAATAAATAGAGGAGAATATCCATGTGCATATAAGTTTTTTTTAACGAGAAACATATACAAAAGCCAAACCACATACTACCTCCCAGAAAGATGAAGTTGGGGGAGAAGAATCCATAGAAGAGAGGGTTGTTAACACAGTCAGTGAGCAATGAAAATTGAGCTATAAGAGGAGAAGCGCAGCACTTCCTACAAGTAATTATAATGAATCACTCTATAGTGGCCTTTTTTCTGCACATAAATGTGGGAAGAGCCCAGGCCTCTGACCTGGTATTTTTAAATTAGTCTTCATATTATGGTTATAGAATTGATGTTGCTGGCATTAGAGAAGTCAAGAGAGAAGAGCAGGACCTATGGGTGACATTGTCATGCCAATCTATGTTTCTCCTGTCTTTGTTTTTGCTCCCCTGTATTACACACTGGATTGTGCCTTAAACTGCGTGAAACCTTAGACACAGAGCACACCAAAAGGCTAGATGATGATGAGTCTGGAACACAGGGATGGGGCAGCTGCTTCTCTGGAGACTTTTGAGGCCTATTCATGTTTTCCCAAGGTTCCCAATCCAGAGTTTCTGGTACCTCTTTCAGTCAGTAGCTGAGACACTTTGAAACACACCTAGCATCTTAGTAACTAACAGGTTGCCTTAAGCTTAAGATAACCTGAGGCAAGTGTTTCCAACTATACAGCTTCATTTGACCTGAAATATATATATTCTTTTCTTTGTGCTGCTTTTCTAAAGTGCCTAAAGTGTTAATGAAAAGGAGGAAAAGGTGTATCTAAGAGAGATTAAAAATCAATAATTGAAACCTAACAGGGATTTATCTATAATTATCATAAGATTTTTATTTAGAGAATTCCCTTCACATGGAATTAAAAGAAAAGAAAAAGAAATGGTGGGAATGAATTGTCCAGTTCTTTGGGATACACTTATTTGATGCACAACACACAGAATTTGTAGTGAAGGGTCAGAGGCTTAAGTCCAAACTTTGATGATTCATAGCTTTGTTACTGTGGTTAAATAATTTAGTATCTATGGGACTCAGTTCCTTTATTGATAAAATGGGAATAAAAATGCTTGCACTACCCAGCTGACATGGTTTGGAGGAAAGCCATTTGCTAACGTTCAAACTATACATAGTATATCCTCTTTCTGCTAATCTTTCTCCTCGTCTTCCAATTATGTGTGTGCATATGTATGTGTGTGTGTGCGTGTATGTGTCTACACTGTAATTTCTATCCTCATAGAACTTGCCATTTAGTGGAGGAGATAGGACATATATGCAAATAACCATAGTAAAAAATAGAATATAAATACCCAAGATACATGAAAAGAGTTATGAGTGCCAAGGAAAAATAATTTCCATATTAGAGTGAGGGGAAGGATTAGATAGTGACTAGGAAAAGGTTTACAGCAGCAGTGGCATTTAAACTAAGTCTTAAGGGATGAATGAGACTTCAACATATTTACATGAATCTCCATTTTTAACTATTACCAGATGATTTTGATAACTGTGTTTTATAATATAGTTCGAGGTCTGGAAGTGCTATTCTGCTTTCAACTGTAGCTCTTTTCATCATTTCCTTTGATAATAACATCTTTTTTCCCCAGAATATTATCATTATTATTATTGTTTTATTGAGTTCTATAAACTATTCCTTTGATATCATGATTCGTTATTATATTAAAATCATAAATTAACTTTGGTATTATTGTAATTTTAATTCTGTTGGCATAGCCTAGCTATGAGCACTGAGCATTTCTCCAACAATTTAAATGTTCTTTATATCTTTCAGGAGCAATTTTAATGAAATCTATATCATTGTTTGGTGAACTCTCATAGACTGAGCCCCAGATATGTTATGCATTTTGTAATTATTTAGAATGGAATTTCTATTATTTTCACTTGCATTTTCTTATTATTGTATAGAAAGGCTGTTGATTTCTGAGGGTTTATTTTGTAGGCTGTAAATTTGCTGAAGCAATTGTGTCTCAATCTTTGTTGATTATCTAGGGTTTTCTAAATAAATCATCGAATCATCAGCAAATAGGGATAATTTTATCTCCTCTTTTCCTATATGAATTCCTTTAATTTATTTATCTATTGCTAGAATTTCTAGAACTGTATAAAATAATAGTGGAGAGACTGAGAATCATTGCTTTACTTCTAGATTTATTGGAAAACCATTTAGTGCATCTGTACTGTATATATTGTTTGCTTTGGGTTTTAGATTGATACTTTCATTCTGTCTCTGTCTCCCTGTCTCTGTGTCTCTCTGTCTCTGTTTTTGTTTCCCTCTGTCTCTGTCTCTCTGTCTCTCTCTCTCTCATTTCCAATTCACCTAGTATTTAGTAACAAATTGATATTCCTAAATGCAGGTCTGACCGTGTCATCCCTTGTTCAATAAACTCCGTTGGTTGCCTATTGCCTTCAAGATCAAATATGAACTTTTCTGTTTTGCTTTTAAAGCCCTTCATTATCTGACCTCTTCCTCCCTTTTGAGTCCTTTTATGCCTTTCTATATCCTCTGTGATCCATGACACTAGCTTCCTTGCTGTTCCTCACACAATATTCCATTTCTAAAATCTGTGTTTTTTCACTGACAGTCCCTCAGACCTTAAATATCCTCTTTACCTTCATCCCTTTTTTTCTTGATATCTTTTGGGTCCCAGTTGAAATCCTATCTTCAACAAGAAGCCTTTTCCAGTCTTCTCTTAATGCTTATGCTGCCACTCTCTTATCTCCAATTTATCCTATAAATCATGCTTGCACAGAGTTGTTTTCTTGCTTTCTCTCTCGTTAGATGGTGATTTCTTTAAAAGTTGGAGAATTGTTATTTTGTTTTATTTGGGGTCTTTATTTGCAGTGCTTAGTACTATCCCTGGCATATAATGAGCACAATAAATATTTTTGACTTGATTTAAAAAGAAATATTACCACCAATGATATAGGTCACCTGTCATCTACATGCGATATCTTTTGAGGCTGTCATCCATATCTTCCCATGAGACCGACAAATCAAGTCTACCCAAAATGCTCAAGGTCTGCATACCTTTATACTGACTATTAGGGACAGCTAGGTAGTGCAGTGAATAAAGCTTTAGGTCTGGAGTCAGGAAGACCTACACTCATAGCATTGTGGCCCTAGGCAAGTCACTTACTCCTTATTGCCTCAGTTTCTTCATCTGCAAAATGAGAAGAAATTGACAAACCATTTCAGTATCTTTTCCAAGAAAATCCCAAATAGGGTCATGGAGTCAGACGTGATTGAAGTGACAACAATCCTGACAAAAGCCTGACATCTTGAGGATACAAGGTGGAATCTCTAGGTTCACCATCATTCCTCACTTCACTGTTGACCAACTCATCCTCTTCTCCTTTCATATATTTCCCTGATGACATCTTTTAATCTTTTCTTAGTTTTTTTTTTCTTAGCCTATTCACTCCCCACCCAAAACACCCATCATTCCTCTGACTTAATGTCATATTCATTTTTTTATTCTTAGGAGACTATTGCACTCCAAATTTTGCTGCCATAAAGCAATATTGGAGGAATGTTGACTTTACAAAGATATGCCTTCACTTCTTAGAGAAGCCTGGGCTCATTAAAAGAGATTTATAATTTCCTGAAAATGGTCCCTCTCATTCTCCTCTTGTTCAACTCTGGACTCAACTTGTTGGCTATTTGTACTGTCTTTTCCAGATATACAAACTTGTGGACAAGCCTTACACATTTTAAAACCAAATTAATATCATAATCCTACTATCTATCTATCTATCTATCTATCTATCTATCTATCTATCTATCTGTCTGTCTGTCTGTCTGTCTGTCTGTCTGTCTATCTGTCTGTCTATCTGTCTGTCTATCTGTCTGTCTACATACACACATCATCCTTCTATTCAATTTTTTGTTTGTGGATGCTCAAACTATGTTCTTTTTGGTAGTTACCTGTGTTTTCCAGAAGGCTCTTCAGTGTTCCAAGATTTTATACAACTAGAACAGCATTATCTGTAAGCAGCAACACCTGGAGAATATCTTCTCACTTCGGACTTTTCATTAGAAAGCCTCCAAACAGGATGGTGACTACTCCACTTTATGCCTTCCTTATTGTTTGTGATCAGGGTTATTTTTGCTGCTATGTCTCTCAGAGCACTTTGAATGATCTTAGTGTACAGTTAGAAAACAGTTTCCACTGACTCAAATTTCCTTTCATAGTTGAAAATTAAGCATAATAGGATCACTTATTCTCTACATTTTTCCGTCATTAGCAAAATGGTAAAGAAGTAGCTTGGAACATCACTTGTGATATCACATTTTGGAATATTGTTTGTGAAAGGCTGCTTGTTACTTACTAATTCCTCATTTAGGAGACCCTTGATTCATGTATAGTTCAGTGTCATAAAGATTTTGTCTACATGGGAAATTAGGCATATAAGTCAGTAGTTGTTTCTGGAGTTCTCTTGAACTCCTTTTTTTGTATATTAATAACTTATGACCTCCTCCCTCATCTTTCATATATTTGACTCCTTTAAACATTTGATGAATTGATCCATCAATTCCTTTGCAATTGTACAATTCCAGCATAGGTCTACTTTTTTAGATGCAAGAACAAATGTGGCTGCTTTGTCCATTTTTGTTCAGGGGATATTTTCATTCTAACTCCCCTTCAAATACATTGAAAATTCTTTTTAGAGATCAAATGTTGCTATTCCATTATTTTTGATGATAAAATAATTTGTGGTATTCCTCTTTGCAGATATTTTCAATATTCTATGTGTTTTTTATCCTCCTTTAATTTTTTTTCTTAAATTCCCTTGGAATGGTTTTCATTAGTTAGATCTCTTTCCAGGGTTTCAACATTCTCTCAACTTTTCTTTATCCTCCACTGCTTATTCTTTTTTTTTCTTTAGGATATGATAGTGCTAATTTATTTAATTTTTCAAATAAGGTTTTATTCTAGATTGGTTTTGTCTTTTGGTCTATTTTTTCTTTCACCAAGTATATTGAGTAATCACTAACTAAACCACTTTATGTGTTTTAAAATTGCAGCAATTGATTTTTATGATTAAACTTCCATATGAATGTATTATAATAAATGTCAATGCCACTTCTGTGATTTAGTTCCATCTTTGGTTTTGGAATCGTAGCTTTTAGTTTATACATGTAAGTTTGATGGCTTTCAACCAAATGTTAGTTACACAAAAGACCATCAAAAATGTGAGTGAAATAATTTATTTTTTCTAGGCAAAGAATTTCAGCTATCAGAGAAATTGTAGAGGTTAGGATATCAGGAAATATATAAAATGAACGAGCTTTCCCAATGAGGGCAAGGTACCTCAGCTCAAATCAAAAGAAAATCCCCAATTTAACAAAAGGAAATGAAACTTCTATCTTTATTTTCCATCTTTCCATTACCAAAATCTTGCTCAAATTATTACATTTGGATCATTTCAATAGTGTGCCATATTTTTTTCTCAATGTAACACTGTGTTGACTGTCTAAGATGTGTATATCTGTACTGTACTGAGTGTCTAAGTATATAGATAGGTGGCTCAAGTTATCTTCAGATATTTCTGGAATCCTACTCATCTCTCTTCAAGGGAGACTGACTCCAGTCTTGAAAGCAGAGATAGACAGGTAGACAGACAGATAGAAAAAGAGAGAAAGATAGGGACAGAGAGAGGACTACTGAGCAAAAATTATATCTATCATTCTCTCTATTGTCTACTACCACCATCAAATACGGCCAGTCTAATAGCATGATTTTTCAGATTGTAAAGGAAAGTCACTAACTCCCCTGCTTATTACTCTCCTTTAAAGTAGTGGAGGGGGTGGGAGGAACAGATGGTAACTCTTAGCTTATATATATCAGTTTGATGACTTTCAACCAAATGCTAGTTACACAAAAGACCATCAAAAACATGTGAACTATTTTTCTAAGCAAAGAGCAGCAGCTATTAGAAAAATTATAGAGATTAGGATATCAGAAAATACATAAAATGACAGAGCTCTCTCAATGAGGGCAAGGTACTTCAGCTCATACCAAAAGAAAATCCTCAATTTAACCAAAAGAGAAATTTCCTAACATATCTAGGGAATCAAGCTGAAAATTACAAACATATTGAGAAGTCAGAATTTTTTTTGTCAGTCACTTTCAAAGTCTGTCTCCCTATCCATATGTCTAGAGTCAATCCTCAACAGAGTATGGCACTACGTGAGTCCTTTTGAAGATATCATAAATTATGTCTCTCTCTCTAAAGCTCTTGCATCAATCTTTCCTTCATACAGGAGCAGTATTGTGTCAGTATTCTCTCCACTAGGTAAGAAGAATGTCATGAAAAATTCCCTGGGCTTGACTGGAAACTAAATTATATCAATTATATCATTTTTGTAATTAAAAAGGAAACAACTAATTATGATCTTTACTCCAACCTTTCAGCAGTCTGACTATACATAGCAAATTCAGGAATACTTCCCGCATAATTTTTTCCCTGTACATTAAAATCTAGTAAGTCCTTTTGATGATTTTTGGGGGGTGTTAGCCAGTTTCAGCACCTATTAATCATTTTCTTGAACAAAGTTTTCAAAATGTAAAAGCAAGAGTCTTCTGTGTAGTCTAAAAGTCTTGGGTTGCTCATTTTCTCGGAACCATGTTTCTTGATAAACTTTTTTACCATCCTAATTTTCCCCTACCTTTTCAATGAAATCACCAAATACCAAAGCATAACTGATTTTTTTTGGAGGGTGTCATCACATTAAAGTTTCTCTATGAATCTGTCTTCTGTATCTGGTGGTTTTTATGTATGAGCTTCAGTTATTTAGGGTAGTTTTTTTGAAAATATTTATCATGAGCACTTATATAAGAAAGGGACATTAAATTTAACAAAAGATAATAAAATCACACAGTTTTCTGAAGATCCCAAATTTTAATTTGACCACTACATTCTTTATATGTAATATCCTTGTCTTACAATCAGCAATGGGTATACTGCTGGAGAAGCTGATCCATGTTAATCATAACTTTCTTTCTAAAAGAAGAAGAGAAATTGCAACTACAATAAATGGGAAGAAGGTTTCCAGGTGCTCCTTGGAGAGGCAAAGAAAGGACTTACCATAATTGGTTTTATTTTGTGACCAAAGGCATCAAGAAATATTATTTCCCAGGGTATTTTGGTCATCTTATATTTCAATACTGAAGATAAGTAATTGCCAAAAAGATAGATAAGAAAATAATTGCTCCATGCATAACTCCCTGCCTAGAAATCCAAAATAAGACTGTTGTCTGAATGTAGTTGGAATTATTAACTAAATTCAACAGAAATGTGGCCAGAACCAAAAGTCATGCTAAGCCTATATTTCTTCTGTCTCAATCGGGAGAATAGTTTCAATTCTGTACACTGATATACTTATAGTAAGTACATACTAAACACTTGGCAAGCTGGATTGAATCCATTATTTCCAGAATAGATGGCAAAGTAGAAGCATGCTAGCCACGTGTTGTACGGTAGGGACTTCATACGTCCTGAGAAAAATGCAAAAGATAGCTGTGAAGACCTGAAATGCTGGTAAAGTGGGCTATGATGATGTAACTGAATGGATCACTACATTGGGTAGTATGATGCAATTACTCCTAAGAGTTAAAGAAATAAATTGTGTGGTTAGTGTTGCAACTTGATTCTACTTAATACCATCATGTGACAGTTTGATGTGGAGTATACTGGGGAAAATGATGCAATTTCATGTTATGGGACCATAAAAATACAGAAAAAAATCAAATTTATCGATATTTTAATCCCTCAAAATGCTTCAGTGTGAATAGTATCAGCTTTTAAAGTGAAAAAAATCATGGAGGGGCGGAGCCAAGATGGCGGAGTAGAAGGACGCACGTTTACGAGCTCCGAAACCACAGCCCATAGAATTAACGTAAAAAGAGTCCCCCATAACTTCTGGACCACTGAAAAGGGTACAGAAATGGAGTGGAAGAGATTTCCGTTCCAGGGAGCTCGGGAGATCTGTCCCCAGGGTCCGTCCTACCCCGGAAAGAGGACCCCACCCACAGCGCTGCCCTGGCCGCAGTCCCAGAGAAGCTGACCTGAGCAGGCTTCAGGGACGGAAGCTCCGGCAGCTGGGAAAGTCCCTCTGCCCACAGAAGCTAGAGGTCAGTGAGAGAGGCTGGGCTGGAGGGAGGGGAGCGGAGTGTCTCCGTGACTCGGGGCCCCTCGGGAGGAAGCGGCGGAGGCAGAGGCGTGGGCGGCAGCAGAGGCAGCAGCGGCTGTGGCCAGCCCAGGACTCCCCCCAGTAGCAGGCAGGATCCTCATTACTGAATAAACAACCTGAGGGAGCTGAGCCTGGGAGACGGCCCTGCCCCACCCCGCTCTTTTACTGAAGGTCTCTGCATAAAGCCCCTGAGGAGGCCGAGTCTGGGAGGCGGCCCTGCCCCCACCCCAGCACCAGAACTAAAGCTTGCTGCGGAAAGCCCATTTGAACCTCAGACCCAAGCACTAGCTGGGTGGATCTAGGCGGGGGTGGACAGGAATCTCAGAAGTCAAGTAACTGGCTGGAAAAATGCCTAGAAAAGGGAAGAAAAACAAGACTATAGAGAGTTTTTTCCAACAAATACAAATGATCCCGACATTTGTATCTGACGAGGATGAGGAAATATTCTTGCCATCAGGGAAAGATGTGGAGGGTGGGGCCTCAGCACCCCAGACACCCCAGGGGGATGTCGGGTGGGCTCAGGCCTTGGAAGAGCTCAAAAAGCATTTTGAAAAGCAAATTAGACAGGTGGTGGAAAAACTGGGAAGAGAAATGAGAGAGATGCAAGGAAAGTATGAAAAACAGGTCAATACCTTGGTTAAGGAGACCCAAAAAAATGCTGAATAAAATAACACCTTGAAGAATAGGCTCACTCAATTGGCAAAAGAGGTTCAAAAAGCCAATGAGGAGAAGAATGCTTTCAAAAGCAGAATTAGCCAAATGGAAAAAGAGGTTCAAAAGATCACTGAAGAAAATAGTTCTCTCAAAATTAGAATGGAACAGATGGAGTCTAATGACTTTACGAGAAACCAAGATATCACCAAACAAAACCAAAAGAATGAAAAAATGGAAGAGAATGTGAAATATCTCATGGGAAAAACAACTGACCTGGAAAATAGATCCAGGAGAGACAATTTAAAAATTATGGGACTACCTGAAAGCCATGATCAAAAAAAGAGCCTAGACATCATCTTCAATGAAATTATCAAGGAAAACTGCCCTGTTATTCTAGAACCAGAGGGCAAAATAAGTATTGAAAGAATCCATCGATCACCACCTGAAAGAGATCCAAAAAGAGAAACTCCTAGGAATATTGTGGCCAAATTCCAGAACTCCCAGCTCAAGGAGAAAATCTTGCAAGCAGCTAGAAAGAAACAATTCCAGTACTGTGGAAATACAACCAGGATAACTCAAGATCTAGCCACTTCTACATTAAGGGATCAAAGGGCATGGAATAGGATATTCCAGAAGTCAAAGGAACTAGGACTCAAACCAAGAATCACCTACCCAGCTAAACTGAGTATAATACTTCAAGGGAAAATATGGTCTTTCAATGAAACAGAGGACTTTCAATCATTCTTGATGAAAAGACCAGAGATGAAAAGAAAATTTGACTTTCAAACACAAGAATGAGAAGAAGCATGAAAAAGTAAACAGCAAAGAGAAGTCTTAAGGGACTTACCAGAAGTGAACTGTTTACATTCCTACATGGAAAGACAATATTTGTAACTCTTAAAACTTTTCAGTATCTGGGTAGTTGGTGGGACCACACACACATGTACATGCATGCACGCACACACACATACACACATGCACACACATACAGAGACAGAGAGCACAGAATGAATTGAATACGATGGGACCATATCTTAAAAGAAATTAAGGTAAATGGTGAGAGAGAAATGCAGTGGGAGGGAAGAGGGTGAAATGGAATGGGGTAATTATATGTCATTTAAGAGGCAAGTAGGAGACTTCTTAGTGGAGGGAGAAAGAGGAGAGCTGAGAAAAAAAAAACAATTAGTTTACCCTCATCACATTTCACTAAAGGAAGGAATAAAATGCACACTCATTTTGGTATGAAAAGCTATCTTACAGTATAGGAAAGTGGGGGAGAAGGAGAGAAGCAAGGTTGGGGATGATGGAAGGGAGGGCAAAGGGAGGAGGGAGCAATTTGAAGCCAACACTCGGGGAGGGACAGGATCAAAAGACAGAAGAGAAACAATGAGGGGCAGGGTAGGATGGAGGGTAATTCAGTTAGTCTTATACAGCACAACTATCAGGGAAGACATTTGCAAAATTATACAGATATGGCCTATATTGAGTTGCCTGCCTTCCCAAAGGGAATGGGTGGGGAGGGAGGGATGGGGAGAATTTGGAACTCATAGTTTTAGGAACAACTGTTTAGTATTGTTGTTGCTACTAGGAAAGAAGACATACAGTTAATGAGGAATAGAAAGTCATCTGGCCCTACAGGAGAAAAGAGAAGATGGAGACAAGAGAAGGGATGGATGACAGAAGAGAGGGCAGATTGGAGATAGGGAAAATTAGATTGCTTGGGGTATTGGGGTGGGAGGACGGGTTAAAAGGGGAGAAAATTTGGAACCCCAAATTTTGTGATAATGATTGTAAAAAGTTAAATAAACAAACAAACAAACAAATAAATAAATAAAAAGAAAAAAATCATGACTATTAATGAAATTAACTGAAGACTTTGATCATACACTATAATAACAAAACTAGAAATATGTCTTACCAGCTAAGGTAAACAAGTTCATTCCTTGCCTGAAAGTGCATATCTCTTTTGGCTCCTTTACTCCATCACCATTCTGTTGAGAGGTATGAGCATCCTTCATCAGCTGACCCCTGGAGTTGTGCTTGGTCATTACCATCATCAGAGATATTAAACATTTTGTGCTGTTTTTATTTTTTACACTGCTGTTATCATACATGTTGTTGTCTTGATTCTCTTTACCTTTCTCATGCAGAGTAATTGAGAAGAAAAAACCAAAACCCCATAATCCTTTGTTCCTCAGGTAAGCAGAAATACAGAAGTGAATAAAATTTGGAGAAAAAATTGAAGAACCTTGTTATCAACTATCTTAACACAGGGAAACCTGCAGAAAATCTACCTAAAAACAAACAAAAAATGTCAGAAGCAATATGATGTTTCAAACAGTTTTGAATAAGAGATCCTTTAATTAGAATTTAAAAAAATATTTAAGTTTAATAAAATGAATCTAACTAGAAGACCAACTATATTGAAAACTAATTTTTATAAAAAAGGACCATTTTCTATAATGACTACAAGTGAATACATCCTCCCATACCACTTAACAGAAAGTATAAACACATTTCAAAATTTGCACTTGGGTATAGGAAAGAGCTATTGCCTCTATAAGGACTAGAGAGGAAAAAGTAGATTGTTAAGAAATATTCTTAAAGAATGTTATCAAACATCATCATGGCAGAAATGACATTTATTTAAGATCTGCAGAAAAGAATTGGAGATAATATCAATCTATAACTGGTACATGCAATAGAAAATTTGACCACTGTGTAGGTTAACAGAAAGACATTGAAAAAAAGATGCATGTGGAATGGAAAATGTGGAATGGAAAAAAAATGCTATACATTCTGGATTATTTAATCAGCAATTGAAAGCAGAAAGTTAAGACAGTGTAAGGAGACAAAGCAGAGGAATAAATAAAATTAACTTTTTGACATCACATTTGTGTAACACTATAGATTTTGATAAATGCTTTACTAAATCTCATCTATGCTCATCTATGCTCCTCTAAGTTTCACAATTCAATAAAATAGAACTAAATATGGACACTTAGTTTTTCCTCTCTCAATTTATCTATAACCTAGAAAGATAAAAACATAGAAATAATATAGTTCAAAGAATGAAACACCTATAATATGCCATCTCATCCCACATATATACTACATATTATATATATGTGTATATGTATACACACATACATACATACAAAAACCCCAACATTTAAAGACTTAAGGGGTCTGATGAAGGTAATGACCATATATATGCTTATATATATATATATATAACTGTAAATATACATATATATATAAATGTAGGTATGCATTTGTGGATAATATATATATGTGTACACATACACACACACATATATATATTATATATATATATAAACTCTACGTAATACTATACACACATGTGTATGTGTCTCAGGCACACTGCTTTTAAACTATTCTTTGATAAGATGGGGAGAATGTAAGTTAGCACATATCAAGGCATTTTAATTATGGTAACAATTGGCCATCTTGTTAAACCTTATTCCAAATTTATTATCTATTAGATATGGGAATTAAAGTTGTTTACTCCTTAGAGCATTTCCATATAAATGTGTAGTTACCGAGTCATTTTACTAAACTAGAAAACAGTCCCTGGATGCAGTTAATCACTCATGCCCTAGCTCGTATGTAGAGCCCCCTTTTCCAATTTACTCCTTTGACACTACTTGGCAACAGTATCCTAACCCTCCATCTCCCTAAATGTTCAGAGGCCATTTTTTCACCATCGCTTCTCTTCTAATTAGAGTTTGTCAATGTCTTTTCCCCAAATTCTGTCAGTTTGAGAATTTCTTCTCATTTCCCAAGGGCAAATATCTCAGGCTGACAGACTGTAGGACTGTTCTTGACATACATTTCGCTTTCTCATTGAGCCTGGGCATTCAGGTCATCTATTTCTTTTCTGGCTGTAGGGCTTAATTCCATTGCTTTATTTATGTTGCTTCCCCTTAACAATACGCATATGGACAAAAATTCCATAGACATGGGTGACAATATTTTTCACCCAAGAATTACAAAATACTTCACAAAGATGAATTCATCTTAAAAAAGCATCTTTTTGAGACAGGTAGGTCAAAGAATTCTTGAATTACTGATATAGTTAGGCATGAACATATGGATTGCCTTGTCTGAGGTCACACAGAGAATGAGAGTACAAACACTAGTCCTTTTCCCTCAGGGAAGCATGTCTTATTCTGAAATGGATATCTACTTGCAAAGAATTGTAAAGAGTTTTCCCTCTTTTCAGTTATATTTTAGGCTAGGGGATAGGGTTGAAATATTAAATGTCACTTTTACCCTCGTCAGTGATCCCTGCCCACAGTCTCTGAACTTTTAATGCTATACTTTTTCAGTCTTTTCTGACTCTGCTACAAATGTGTAGAAAAGAACTTATTATGCTGATAGTAGCAGAATGGTTCACTCAGCTGTATCAAATTAAGAGGACTAAGTGCTCTTGGTATTAAAAAGTTTTCGTTATGTCTGTTACCTCATTTTATACATATTTACTTTTAAAAACATAATTAGTTTCTTTGACTAGAGAAGACAATCAATAGGGAGTCAACCCACAGCAATTGCTTCTCTAATATTTTCCTGACCTTAATAAAGTCCTAAAGTATTTCTTTCTCTTATTATTCTTTGTAGGTCAAAAAAAGTCCTGTGGGAAATGAAGACATCTAATGTGACATAGAAAATACCTTGCGATAATTGCAGAATAAGACTTCATGAGATTTGAAAATTGGAAATGAGAGGTAGATCTTAGCTGCATGTCCCCAAGCAAATCAGCCATCATATTTGAGAACAAAATACAAAGAGACAAATATTAAGTGACTTACATGAGTCTATTCAAGTTCTAAACACTTACAAATTTGTCACAGGGAATAATAAAATAATGGTAATGGGAAAAACTTTTTAGATAAAGGAGTAATATGAAAAAGTTTGGTATGAAAAATGATTGATAAAGATATTTATTTGGATTCAAATTCTTACTGACTAGAAAAATATAAAGGTAAAAAGGACTCTTACTATCAACTTCCCCTACCACACCCATATTGCTTTATTTGAGGATGGCAAATATTATTTGGTAGGCAAGAATGCTTTTGCAAATTGTATGTATTTTTTAAAAAGCAAAATCATGATTATTGTAGAAATGTCAGTTCCAAATGCATGAACTTAGATTGCACTTAAAGAATTGGGTGAATGTAATTTAACTGAAATCTTCTTTCATGGAGACAAAAGGTTGGAAAAAAAAACCTTAACAAAGAGAAATGAATGCATGCTATGAAGCCCATGACTCTAGTGCCCAAAGGCCTTCAATATCCAGAATTTACCATTTCTAAATCTTGTTCCAATATTCTCTTGGTGCTAATTTTCCAGCTCTATAGTCTTTCATGCCATAGTTGATCAAATGTAAATACATTTCTGTAGCTAGATTGCTTGGACCTTGCTCAAGATTGACCTGTGACCTTCGCTTATAAAAAATGGACATGCTTGATTGCCCTGCGCTGACACAGAGCATGTTCAATTAATGCTTACATTATAAAGAATGTGCAAACAACACAGATGGAAATTAAACCTTTTCACTATCCGTCTGCATCTGAGCATTCATAAATTGAAATAAGTGTGAAAGAGCTGTCCTCAATCAATTTCAGCTCCAGTCCCTGACCTGATTATGTTCTGCATGTCAATATACATTCCCTTAATTAAATGCAGTTCAGTGAACATTAATGGTATTAAAAAGAGTAAGGAGAAAAAAGAAAAGGGAAATTTGGGGCCTCTCATTGCTACCTGTAACGTTGCCCAGGAAAACAATAGAGAGATTGATGAAATGGAAGCTCAGCTGAAGAAAAAACTGTTGTGTACATTATCATAATTATCTCCTTTGCTGAATGATTTCAAAGCAAGATTCTAAAAGTGCCATTATTTTTCCTCAGCAATCCATCTTAGGGTCTAACAATTGCTAGAAGAGGTGCAGAGCATTACATGCTTCCCTTTTTGGGCTACTCACCCTTGGCTCTTGTTGATTATGGCTCGAATATTTACATATTCAGCATCAATTCTGGTATTCCATTAGAGCAACATGAGAAAAGAAAACCCTCCCCGAAGCCGTTTTTATTCTCAAAAAAAAAAAAGAGAAACCTATCAAAACACACACACACACACACACACACACACACACACACACACACACATACACACATTTCCTGACTGGTTTGCAGTGGCTTTCTATCCCATCTTTTCTGTCTTGTCTCTTATTCCCCTTCTTTGGGGATATGTTCAGTCCTCATTTTGAACCATCAGATTCAACGATGCCCAGTGAAGCAAACCCCTGGTAACAAACCTACCCCACACAGTCCTTCAGTGGTTTTCACAAGGATGATGTTTCCCATCAATACTCCGTGATAATAGAGGGCTGCACACAAAGTATGGGTTTGCAGTCTGTGAAGTGCTGATAATAGTGTTAGAGGGTGCTAATTAAGTTTCTCACAGGGATTGCTTTTTACTCAGTCTACTTTAGGACATGGAAGGAAAGATTTGACAGACTGGAAGAGACAGAAACTGATTTTGAAAGGAAGTTCCAGGAGGGGAGTAGAACTAATTTTCCTTAACAGGGTAATAGGATTTTCACAAAAGATATATCCACATTTCCACTTTATCATTTTGCTATTGGTCTACACATGAACTAAGATTTCATCTTGTACATAAAAGAGAATATTTTGTAAAGCAGATAAGATTTATCTAGATCTAAATACTGCCATCACAGTGAGAAAAGAGTAGTGGGAAACTGAACCAGATTCCTGATGAAGAGTAGGGAAAAGATATAGCCTTCTCCAGATCCAGAGACAATTTATTCAGTCATAAAATCTTAGAATGTCAGAGCTGGAAGGTACCTTACATGGTATTCATATGGACTATTTGTGCCCAACCTGTGCTAGAGCATTCTGAGCTCCTATTGGTCTGATCAGCCGCAGTCGGATACACTGAAACTTCACTTTATCATGGTGATGTCATTTTGGGCCTTTTCGAGAACGAAGGTCAACAACCAACCAACAGGGTATTAAGTCCAACCTTTGCCCTTTCATTTTACAGATGAGAAGAGTGAGGCTCAACAAGGTGACATAATGCCCCAGAACTAATAATGCATTTACTTAGCCTGTTAAATCTTTTAAAGTGCTTTATATTGCTATTTAATCTTTTTTAAACAACCCTATGACATAGGTGCTATTATTATTGTAATTTTGCAGATGAGGAGACTGAGGCCAAGAGCAGTTAAATGATTTATCCAAGGTCAACATGACTAGTAAGTGTCTGAGGGAAATTTCAAATTCAGATCTTCTTGACTACAAATCCAGAACTTAACCACTTGTGCCACCTAGCTACTTCCAACACCTAGCTGCCTAGCTACTGGCAAAGTTAACTCTGGAACTCAGGTTTCCTGATTTCTAGTCCTTTATTCTTCCTGTAAAACTATGTTGCCTCCCTCTTGGAGGAAAAATCAGTTTTCAGGTACTGAAGAGTAGGCTATTTTGTCTGGACTTGCACAGATTTGTTTCTTCTGGAAAGGGGTGGGTCAGAGTTTAAGCCCACAGTTGCTCTAAGTCTTTGGGTTCACTGGAGATGAAAAAAAATCAAAATACCTAACAGGGCTCCAAAATCAGGGTAGCCTCCTGGGAATTCTCTAAACTGAAAATGACCTAGATAGATAAAGCCTTCTCATGGAACCAAAATGGATTGAACCAAATATTAAAGAGAGGCATCTGGAGGCTTTTTATTTCAGCCTTTTCCCAGAAGTGGGAATAGTCTCTGTCCAGGGTTTTCTTTAGTTTGTCAGTGACAGGTAGCTAGTGTATTCAAGGCCCAGTTTAAGAATTACAGAATGTTGGCCTGACAAAATATGGAAACATATCTGCCCTCAAGCCTCACCTCTGTTGTCTTTCTGAGATACATACACACGCATACAGACATACATATATTACATATACATACATACATATATGTGGGTACACATACCTAACACATATACAGGAATACATACATGTCATACATACATATATATACACATACATACATACACATATATACACCCATAAATTTTACTATAGACCAAAAGGATGTAACTATCAGAAGAAACTTCCTTAGTTCTGTCCCACTTTTCTAACAGTGGTATCAATGGAAAGACTTTAATGCCCTTTCAAAGTTATTTGAAACTCGTTAGACTAGCTAGTGACCTTCACTTATGAAAAATGGACAAGTTGTCCCATGATGACGTAGTAATGTTTCAATTATGTGTTCACTTAATGTTTCCATTATAAAGAACATGCAAACATCACAAATAGGCATTAAACCTTTTCACTATACCAGTACCTGTCTGTTGTCTGAGCAAGTCTAAACTGAAATGTGGGAAAGAATTGTTCTCAATTTCTGCTCTAGTTCCTAACTGTGTATTATAGCCTTTAAAAATCTAGATTTAAAAAATTAAAATTTCTCCCACACCCACACCCCAAATGGGATTAATATGTGGTACATATAATGGCATCTGAGTCTTCTCCCATCTGAATTCCATCTCTCCACTGTTAGGCAGCTAGTTACAGGTAGAGTTCAAGCTATCCTCATTTCCCTGCTGCTTAAAGGTAAACAGCAGAAATTTCTTCACTTTGCTGTAATTGTGGTGGGTAGATGAGGGGGGATGAGATGATCTGCATCTCTCAGCCATTAAATAAGTAGCATCCTTGAGGAAGCCTTGATATCTGTGGGCTACTGTTGTTGACATAGGGGAATTTATACTAAAAAGTTTGGGTAAACCTGTGTATAGGGCAGATTTGTATACTGTGTTTTTATACTCCCTCCTTTCTTTTTCGTGTGTGTGTGTGTGTGTGTATGTGTGTGTGTGTGTGTGTGTGAGAGAGAGAGAGAGAAAGACAGAAAGAGGCAGAGACAGAGAAAGACAGAGACAGAGCTAGAGACAGAGAGACAGAGACAGAGAAAGAGAGAAAAAATTTTGCTACTGAATAACAAGACAAGTCACCCTGTTGGGCTGTAATCAGAAACTTCTGTTTAGCCTTCCATGCTAACTTTATGTGACCACAGGTAAATAGCTAGGGACAAATCACTACTTATATTCTTGTGTTCTTCCCAAATTGATAGTCTACCAGTTTCAACAGAGATGCCTTTACAGAAGTTTTCAGGGATCTTTTGGCAGGAATTAATGGAATAGTAATTGAGGAATAGATCAGAAAATCTCCTATCAGCCTCCTCTGTTGGTTTAGTTTAATGGATAAGATAGAGTGAGGAGGTAAAATTGGTTTGGAATCTTTGGAATTCTAATAATTGAGCACCATTTGAATAAAAAATCTCTTAGTATAAGTGTCAGGCATTTATAAAAATCTTCAGTATAGTGAGATAGCTCCTGCCTTCAAGGAACTTGTATACTAATAGGAAAAGGCAACACATAGAGAGCAGTGGTAGGCAGGTGTGGGAGTTTTAATCTGGAGAACAGAACAGTCAGCTGACTCATCTGTTTGGGAAGAAATGGTATTATTCATTTGATTATAGTGAATTGTACAAGAGGGAAACAGCAAAGATGGAAAGATGGCATAGATGGATATAGAGGATACGAAGACTGAACTATGCTGAAGCCAGTGAAATATACTGAGTGAACCCATTACCTAACCAAGATAACTTAGCCTCAGGGCCAAGACTACAAAACTGAGAGATCAACTTTTCCAGGGACTGGAGATATAGATTCTAAGAGAATGATGTGGAGGGAGATGGTCCAAGTGTATATAAGTGGGTAATGAGGTACCTAGGTGGAATAGTGCACTGGATATGGAGTTAAGACTTGAGTTTGAATCCAGTCTCAGTTACTTACTAGCTGCGTGACCCTTAACAAGTCATTTAACCTCTGCCTGACTCAGTTTTCTCATCTATAAAATAGGGGCAAAAGCATCTATCTTCCAAAACTGTTGTGAGATAAAAGAAAATAATCTCTGTAAAGTGCTTTTCAAACCTTAAAGTGATATAAAAATGCTAGTTATTATTTTTATTAACATAGGAAAGATTATCTGGTTGTTGTTTTTCGGTTGTGTCTGACTTTTCCTGAACCCTTGGGGTTTTCTTGGCAAAGGTACTGGAGGAGTTTGCCATTTCCTTTTCCAGCTCATTTTATAGATGAGGAAACTGAAGCAAACAGATTGACTTTCCTCAGGTCATTCAACTAGTAAATATATGAGGCCAGATCTGAACTCAGGCCTTCCTGACTCTGATCCTGGCTCTATCCAATCTTGGTCTCCCAAGATGAGCTGGGTGGATGGCTAAATGCACACTCAATGCAAAAAAGAACCTAAACATAGCTGTCCCTACCCTCCAAGAACTTCCAATCTAGTTGAATGCGGATGGGAGAGAGGATGATATATACAAATGTAATTAACTATGAAAGGAACCTACTTTTTCTTAATTTTCAAGTGAATCCTGCAAATTTAAATGCTATAGAAGTTCAGAAAAGAGATACCTTCCAAATAGAAAGTTCAGGGAAGGCTTAACAAACAAAGTGAAATCCTTGTTAGGCCTTGAAGGTTGAATAAGCCAGAAAGATTCATAAAAGTCAAGAGGAGAGTAAATAAAGCACACTCAAAGGATTGTGAGTAAACTTATTTGGTGACTGCAAGGAGATACACAGGAAATTAATGAGAAGCAATCTCAGGAAAGGGAGGTGGGAGTCCTATGTTGTAGAGGGTTAGGTGATAAAGGAGAAGCAATATGGTAAAATACAAGAGATGGGACATCATAGTCAGGAAAATCTTGGTTCAAATCTTGATTATCATGTACTAACCATCCCATATCTCTCAGTACTCCAATCAACTCTGTAAGATAAAATAATTCACATTCTTCCTTGTCCCAGGGAATCTCATCACCAATAATTCCCTTTGCCAGTGAAGTCATGAGTCTCACCTCCAACCCCTTCTCTCCCTGCCAGGACAAATGATAGGCAGCGATAGATCTGCACATGGTGTGCCACTGGAATAAACAAAGGCGTTCTTCTCCATCGGAATGACTGGCAATGAGTGCTCATCTGTGGTGTAGTTACTTACTTCTTCAATACGCATTTGCAATTTGATAGTGATGAAGTACCTAACAGTTGCACTCTGATCCTGCCAGGTGGTTGTGCTTGGTAGTGTCTTCATTAGTTGGGAAGTGTAACCTCCTTGAGGAGACCCTGGTTAATTGTTTTGAACAGGGAGCTATTTACTCCTGATATGCTACCTATAGGGACTTCAAGGAAAACTTAAATCAGACTCCAAACTACTCATATTAAATTGCAGCCCGAAGCCTGGATTCAGGGAAGACTCATATTTCAAAGCTGAAAACTTGGTCTTGTACTTCTGACCTGAATGGTAACTAACAGCTATTGAGGAGAACAGTAAGAGAGCGGAGCTGTATCCAGTACTCCTCAAATGTCCCCTATGTATGCTTAAAGAAATGACCTAGATCTAAATGAAAAAAGCTAGACAAATCCAACAGTTCCCTGAAATTCTGAGTACGAAGGGAAAAAAAAAAGTGTGTGCATATAAACAGATGTATGTGTGAAAGATACATAAATCAATATATAGATACAGATATAAATATTTCATCTATATCTAACTAGCTGACTAATTTTTGAAACTTGTTCCAGCCTCCTGAACTTTTATTTAATGGTCTTAATTCTGCCCTATATTTTCCTAGTAAGAATCGCTATTTCTGAAAAGGCAGTAAAGACAGCACAATGTTGTCAGAGAGGATAAGAGCTACTAAACAGAATTTAGAAGTAGGGCTGTCAAGAATGAGAGCCCAGATACTTTGTAATAGTTCTGATCAGGTCTGATTTTCCATCTACCTTCTCTAAGGTTGAATGAAATTTGAAGGAGAGTCAGGTCTCTCCTTCAATTTGGATGTTTTGATTCTAGTTGCTGATGACATACATGGGCAGGATCAACTTTTAGTGGCTGGGAAAGTAAAGTGTTACTGATGGCCCAAATTTTTTTGGTTCAAATGCCAGGAGGGATTATCAGGCCCAGACTGTTTACTGAATTGGTCACAGCTGGTGTTACAAGTGACATAGCTAGAGGCATCAGAGTCGCCCTCTATCAGGGTGACATTGATTTCCGGTGGAGTCACTGCTGTCCATTTTGGAGACATCACCATCATTTGCTCTAACCTCCATCTAACAGGCTGGAAAGTCATAAGTGAACAGATCTCAGGCTATTTAAGAAAAGTCAGAAGTGTTTACACAAAAATCTTGATTCCCTAATCGGTTGGAAACAGGCATTAAGACCTTAGACAACTCTGACTACACACTCTGAGCCCCAGGGTCATTCAGAGATGAGGGTACATGCAGTGACAGCTCCTCTGGTCAATAGCTTACATAGTGATTTGGCATCTGTAGCTGCCTCAAAGACTGTTTGTCAATTAACCACACTCAGGCTGATCAGTAATTGCTTTTTACACCCCCTGAATAACATCACCTAATTTGGATGTTCCTGGGGTGGGGAGGAGGCCAGTATCCTGGATGCATTAAGCAACTAAGCCACAGTACTAATTTTGGCAGGATTCTCATCAAATGCATCTAAAGCTGTAGAGGTAACATTCCAGCTTACAGGTGTTGGGAGGCAGAGGAAGGGGGAAGTCTGTAGTATTGGGGTTTATTTTTATTTTGTTTTTACGCCATCCCCTAAAGAATCTCTTGGAACCCAAGAAATAATTATCTGCCAGTTAATTCGTACAAATTCTATCTTTCTGATTGTCAAAGAGGAAGGAAACTTTTTTTTCCATTGAGGTGGGGAGCTCTCAGTAATTTGATTTTGAAAAGTTCTTTTCTGCAGCAGGATCTCTCTCTCTCTTCAAGGCTGCAGAGAGCTATTGATTAAGTAATTCAGTTTTGACCCTTCTGGTCAGAGTTTTAGGACTGCTGGTCATAAGGCCTGGCAGCAACCACAGGAATTCATACTGCTGCTCATTCTGAAGCCAACTTATATTGTGCTGGGGGAATAACCGGCATATAATGAAATGTAAATTAACTCAACATTCTTTGTGGTTCATATAAAGTTCAGTATGACAAGGCTTCCTATGGCCAGTTACTCTGGAGTGAGTGCAGCTCCAAAGGACAGCTGCATAAATTGTCCACGTTCCATTTTTATTATTTGAAATAAATAATGCCACCTCCCTTCCCCAGTGGTCATGGGCTTAAGACACATCCCAAAATAAACCAGGACGAGAGACAAAATCAATAATCCAATAGGGCTTGAAAAAGTGCTGTTTGCTATTCAAGTGTCCTTACTCACTTACTGCTGCCTGTTTGGTCCCTCAAATGAGGTCACGTAGGTAAAGGGCTTTGCAAACCTTACAGTACTCACCATCACAACAGTAACTTTATTCTTCTCATCTTTATGTTGGTTGGATAGAAATGGTCCCAAGAGAAGTTGCTATCTAATTATTTTATGTTTAAGGTTAAGTGAATTATTGCTCAGACGATTAAATGATGGATAAACCATAAAAGATGAGTCAGGCTAATCTTTTGTAGACTAAATAAAAGCCTTTTGGGGATGACTCCTATAGTAGATGGGGGCTATCATCAATTAGCATTTCTCCTAATCTCAGTTTCTCACTTTTTCCACCTCTAATCCTTTGTCCAACCCTCTTTCAGATTCTCTCTCTCTGTCTCTCCATGTCTCTGTCTCTCTCTGTATCTCTCTCTGTTTCCCTTTGTCTCTCCCTGTCTCCCCTCTCCCTCTCCTTCTCTCTCTCTCTCTCTCTCTCGTCTCTCTCTCTCTCTCTCTCTCTCTCTCCTCTCTCTCTCTCTCTCTCTCTCTCTCTCTCCTCTCTCTCTTCTCTCCTCTCTCTCTCTCCCTCTCTCCTCTCTCTCTCTCTTCTCTCTCTCTCTCTCTCTCTCTCTCTCTCTCCTTCCCCTCCTCCCTCCTTTCATCCTTCTCTTCCTTTTAGGAGTGCACAAGCATCTGCCCTTAGATAATGTGCTCATAATGCACCATACATTTACATTCCTCTGAAATTTAGATGTAATAATCTCAACTGCTCCTTTTTTTTTTTTTTACTCTCACTCTCTTACGTTAGACCTGATGCTTCATTGCTTTTAAGCACAGGCAAAGTGAACACTTGCTAATTTGCTCAGGTGATCATAAATATGTGCATATGTACATTAGCTTTATGTTTTGATTTAAATATTATATGCACTCAAGCAGTATTGCTTGAAGTTTTAAACCGGCCATGGGATAGATACCTGCCTTCATCAACATTGCACTGATATCTTCAGCCATAAAAATGGAAGACAATTAAGTCAGCTTTTATGGAACAACAAAAAAATGCCATGCCTTTTATTTATTTTTTTTTTTAATTAATTAATTTATTTATTTATTTAGCTTTTTACATTCATTTTCACAACTTTTTGGGTTCCAAATTTTTCTCCCCCTTTTCTCCCCTCCCCCCCACCCCAATACCCCAAGCAATCTAATTTTCCCTATCTCCAATCTATCCTCTCTTCTGTCATCCCTCCCATCCCTTGTCTCTATCTTCTCTTTTCTCCTGTAGGGCCAGATGATTTTCTATTCCTCATTAACTGTATGTCTTCTTTCCTAGTTGCAACAACAATACTAAACAATTGTTCCTAAAACTTTGAGTTCCAAATTCTCCCCATCCCTCCCTCCCCCACCTATTCCCTTTGGTACGGCAGGCAATTCATTATAGGCCATATCTGTGTAGTTTTGCACATGACCTTTCTGATAGTCGTGTTGTGTAAGACTAACTGAATTGCCATCCCTCTTAACCTGCCCCTCATTGTTTCTCTTCTGTCCTTTGATCCTGTCCCTCCCCAAGTGTTGACTTTCAATTACTCCCTCCTCCCTTTGCCCTCCCTTCCATCATCCCCCCCCCAATATCTCCTTCTCCCCCGCTTTCTTATACTGTAAGATAGGTTTTCATACCAAAATGAGTGTGCATTACACCTCCTTCGTTTAGTCAAATGTGATGAGGGTAAACTTTTGTTTGTTTTTTTTTTTTTTTTTTCCTCAGCTCTCCTCTTTTTCCCTCCACTAAAAAAATCTCCCACTTGCCTCTTATATGACATATAGTTACCCCCTTCCATTTCCCCCTCTTTCCTCTCACTACATTTCTCTCTCACCATTTACCTTAATTTCTTTTAAGGTATGGTCCCATTCTATTCAGTTCAATCTGTGCTCTCTGTCTCTGCATGTGAATGCATGTGTGTATGTGTGTGCATGCGTGTACATGTGTATGTGTGGTCCCACCAACCACCCAGATACTGAAAAGTTTTAAGAGTTAGAAATATTGTCCTTCCCTGTATGAATGCAAACAGTTCATTTCTGGTAAGTCCCTTAATACTTCTCCTTGCTGTTTACTTTTGCATGCTTCCTCTCATTCTTGTGTTTGAAAGTCAAATTTTCTTTTCAGCTCTGGTCTTTTCATTAAGAATGATTGAAAGTCCTCTGTTTCATTGAAAGACCATATTTTCCCTTGAAGTATTATACTCAGTTTAGCTGGGTAGGTGATTCTTGGTTTCAGTCCTAGTTCCTTTGCCTTCTGGAATATCCTATTCCACGCCCTTCGATCCCTTAATGTAGAAGCTGCTAGATCTTGTGTTATCCTGATTGTATTTCCACAGTACTGGAATTGTTTCTTTCTAGCTGCTTGCAAGATTTTTTCCTTGAGCTGGGAATTCTGGAATTTGGCCACAATGTTCCTAGGAGTTTCTCTTTTTGGATCTCTTTCAGGTGGTGATCGATGGATTCTTTCAATACTTATTTTGCCCTCTGGTCCTAGAATGTCAGGGCAGTTTTCCTTGATAATTTCATGCAAGACGATGTCTAGGCTCTTTTTTTGATCATGGCTTTCATGTAGTCCCATAATTTTTAAGTTGTCTCTCCTTGATCTATTTTCCAGGTCAGTTGTTTTTCCCATGAGATATTTCACATTCTCTTCCATTTTATCGTTCTTTTGGTTTTGTTTGGTGATTTCTTGGTTTCTCATAAAGTCATTAGACTCCATCTGTTCCATTCTAATTTTGAGAGAACTATTAAATTCCGTGAGCTTTTGAGCCTCTTTTTCCATTTGGCTCATTCTGCTTTTGAATGCATTCTTCTCCTCATTGGCTTTTTGAACCTCTTTTGCCAATTGAGTGAGCCTATTTTTCAAGGTGTTAATTTCCTCAGCATTTTTTTGGGTCTCCTTTACCAAGATATTGACCTTTTTTTCATACTCTTCTTGCATCTTTGTCATTTCTCTTCCCAGTCTTTCCTCCACCTGTCTAACTTGCTTTTCAAAATCCTTTTTAAGCTCTTCCAAGGCCTGAGCCCACCCAACACCCCCCTGGGGTGTCTGGGGTACTGAGGCCCCGCCCTCCACATCTTTCCCTGATGGGAAAAATACGTTCTCGTCCTCCCCATCAGATCCGAAGGTCGGGATCATTTGCATTTGTTGGAAAAAACTCTCTAAAGTCTTATTTTTCTTCCCCTTTCTAGGCATTTTCCCAGCCAGTTACTTGACTTCTGAGATTCCTTTCCACCCCCGCCTGGATCCGCCCAGCTAGTGCTTGGCCTCTGAGATTCAAATGCGCTTTCCCCCGGCAAGCTTTAGTTCTGGCTCAGGGGTGGAGGCAGGGCCGTCTCCTAAGCTTGGGCCCTCAGGGGCTTTCCGCAGAGACTTTCAGGAACCGAGCGGGTGGGGGCGGGGGTGGGGGGCCCCCGCCTGCTGTGCTCAGCTCCCTTGGGGGTTTTATTCAGAGGCGTTCAGCAGTAGAGCAGGGTGGGGGCAGGGCCGTCTCCCCTGCTCAGCTCCCTCAGGTTGGAAAGACCTTCAGTATTGAAGATCCTACCTGCTGCTGGGGGATTCCTGAGTCCCGGGCCGTTGCCACCTCAGCCGCCCGCCCACGCCTCTGCCTCCGCCGCTTCCTGCCCCCGTCTCTGCCACCGCCGCCGCTTCCTCCCGAGGGGGCCCGAGTCACGGAGACGCCCCGCCTCCCCTCTCCTTCAGCCCGGCTTTCTTTTTCACTGACCTGTAGCTTCTGTGAGCGGAGGGACTTTCCCGGCTGCCGGAGCTTCCCCCGAAGCTTTCCTCTCTGAAATCTGCTCGGGTCAGCTTCTCTGGGTCGCGGCCAGGGGTGGGGGTGGGGTCCGCTTTCCGGGATGCGAGGGACCCCGGGGACGGCTTTCCAGGGTTCAGTGGAACGGAAATCTCTTCCCCTATGTTTATGCACCCCCTGCAGAGGTTCAGAATTTATGGGGATCTCCTTTTACCTCAATTCCATGGGTTGTGGGCTCGGAGCTCGTAAATATGCGTCCTTCTACTCCGCCATCTTGGCTCCGCCCCTGTGCCATGCCTTTTAAAAAGAGAATACAAAATAATCAACTTTTGAGCAATTCTCTGAATTTAATCAGTGGACCTTTGTGAGAGATAATTTTATAAATATGACAAAATTATTACATTTGTAAATTTCACTAATACACTTTATGATGCAAAGTCATCTTTAAGAAAACACATATACATACACATATACACATAAACATATACACATATATACACATATACATACATATATATGGATTAAACACACATTTTCTATTATACATGTATTGCTGTGGGTGTACATGCATGTATGTATATACATATATATGGAATGTATATGTATATATGAATATATAATAGAATATACACATATAATGGAGCATACAAATACATATACGTATGTATATGTGCATATACGTATACATGGAGGGCTTTAAACTGGAAATTAAAAGAAAAGAAGGACTCTAAGAGGAGGAGGTAAGGAGGGAGAACAATCCAGGTAAATGTGCATGTATTTTTCCAGTTTAAATTTCCAGTTAAAATCCTAATTTCCCTAATTCTTTGGTGCCCCACAGAACAAATGCTAATGGCTTCCCCTCTGATATTGCTTCCTATCAACTCTGTATATACCCTGTATGTGCCAGGTTATTTGCATATTGTCTCTTCATGGAATGCTGGTTCCTTGAGGGAAGGGACAGTATTATTTTTGTTAATATTTCTTATCCCCAAAGCTTACCACTATGCCTGGCATATAGTCAATACATAATGAGCACTTCTTGCCTTGTTAGTGCTTCAAAGAAATTGGTTAAGATTATTTGTTTTATTTTTCTCAAATAAGAAGGCATTATGACAAAGTGGATAAAGGGCTTACCTTGGACTCAGGAAGACTTGGGTTCAATTCCTGCCTTGGGTACCTGTATCCTAGCTCAATTTGACCATGGACAACTCAACCTTCAGACAATTGTATAAAATTTTGAATTACATTGCAATTGTTGATTTGTAGCAGTGGAAATAAATATATGTACCAGGGGTAATCTTCAGTGATTATAACATAGGTCTATAAAAATGCATTTGCTATTGTACTCTAATAATATAAATATGACATTAATGAATAAAACAAATGGATCATAGATCCATAGGGTGAGAGGAACATTATAGGTGTCACTGAACCTAGCACTCTCATATATAGATGAAGAAAGTGATACCCAGCATTTCACAACTCATAAGTGTCAGAGACAGGATTTGAAGTCTAATCACATGACACGAAGTCCAATACTCTAACCATTGGACCACCCAGTTGCCTCTTAGTTTTTCTACTAGTATACATTGACCCCACATATTTTCAGAAGACCACCTTGTGTCCAAATTCTTTTCCGTCCAGTCCAATATGTATACTTTGATGTAACACACACACATACACATATATATTATTTATATAAATCAAATTAATTAATAAATTTCAATTGTATTAAAATTATAATTAATAATTTAATTAAATAAGTTATATATAAATTAAATAAATTACTGAAATAATATTTGATATGATTACTTTGTAGTAATCAAACAACATTTTGATCATTTTCCAGTTCAGAAACCTCTAGTTCCTCCTTACTTAACAAATCATGGAAATTCCAAATACCTTATGATTATATGATATTTATGCATTATATGCTATCTTATGCATTAAATACTTTTCTCTCCTCTTGTCTCTCATATATTGCTAGTCTCCTCTAGTATTATGCCAAGTGAAGAACTCCCTGCTATTTGCTGTTCCTCACACACAATGTCACCATTCTTGACGTGCTGTGTCTCCTGGCTTCCTTCAAGAGAGAGCTCAAATACCACATTCTGTAAGAGGCCACACCATTGCTAGTGCCTTCCCTCTGAGGCTAGCTTCCATTTACACTGTATATATTTTGTATGTGTGTAGTTGTTAATATATGACTTCTCCCACTAGAAAGCGAGCTCCCTGAGGGCAGAGACCACATTTTTGCCCTTATTTGCATCCCCAGACTTTAGTACAATGCCCAGCAGAAAAGAGCTTTGTAAATGCTTGTAAAGTAGTTGATTATTGTCCTTGAGCATGGCTTACATAACTCTCCTACCTCATGTCTTCATGGGTACTAGTATCCCATGGCTTTCTCTCTCTTCTTCTACAACCCTAAGTCCTGCCAGTCATCTAAAACCTTAACTGAATTACCCTCCTTCCATGAAACTGTCCCTCATGAATCTCATATGGTGCCAATCATTGCATTATTTTCTCAGTTGGGTAACTTGGTAGATAGAGTATTGGAACTGGAGTCAGGAAGATCTGGGCTCAGAGTCATCCTCAACCATTTATTAGTTCTGTGACCTCAGGTAAGTCACTTAACCTCATTTTGTCTTAGTTTTTTAATCTATAAAATGTGAAGAATTATAGCACCTACCTTCCAGTTGTTTTGTGAAAATCAAAAGGGGTATTTGTAAAGCACTTAGCACAGTGCCTGGCACAGAGATGCCTTATATAAATATTGCTATTGTTACAGTTGTTATTATAATTTATTTCAATCAGAAACTAACATTCGTACCTGCCACTTACCCATGTTCTTTTGTGTTAAGCTTTTTCTGTGTTTTTGTCCTGCCTTTCTGATTAGGTTATAAACTTCTCAAAGGTCCTAATAATTAACTTAGTGGGCGAACAAAAAGGTCCTTGTATCTACTTAAGCATCTAAACTTATTACTGAAGATAAACTTAAGCACCAGGGAGAATCAGGTAAAACCTTCTTAATGATCTAGTAAGCTAAACAGGAGCCTTGGAGCTTTGAAGGCCCTCAATTTGATTCCCCCTTTGTCTATTCCACTGCCTCGTACATGTATGTTTGTCCTCTCTGATTACATTATAAATACCTCAAAGTCTGTTAAAACTTTCAAAGCAGGTCAGTTACCTTTCTGGTTCCTTGATTATATCAGTCATACGCTATGTATTCAATTTGCCTTTCTGGTGAGGAATTCAACTCAATGGACTTATGTTACACAGATGACACAGCTCTTCTTCTTAAATAATTTACTTTCTAGTAGGAGAAACTGACATGGTCAAAGAAAAATAAATACAAAATCTACACATGCAAATACAAAAAAAATTATGGTTTGTCCTTTCTTCCCAAAGGGGACCATAGCATCAGAAGATGATAACATGACTCTCAATTGACTTTAACTTGAGGGAGGTGCTAAGTCACCAGTCTCACTTTCTCCTCCAGAGTTCTCTCAGTTCAGTGGTCAGATATTGATTGGGATGACAGGAGATGGCCCAGGATGCAGAGGGAGACCTTGGCCCTTTCTCAGGGAGAACATTAATAACTGGGGAGAATCACAAAAGTTCCCAGGAGATAGCACCTAATTTGTGTTTTTAAGAAAATCAGAAATTCTTTTAGTTGGCAAAAGTAGGAAGGAAGAAGTTTTCCTTGGATTCATGATGAACTTGGCTAGGGTCTTGCTTCAGAGGCATACATTACTGTTCTTTAACCCGGAAGAAGTAACTTATCTTTGCCACACCTCAAGATATTCACTAAGATTGGAAGTTGCAGAGAAGGCCAAATTTGCATTGCTAGAGGGAGTTCTTTATGTTAATGAAATCACAGGTCCTACTCCATTCCATCCCATAAAAAACCATTAAATAACATGAACACAGGAGCCTTAACTTGAGTTACTTTACTCAAATCAACTCTACCAACTGGCATGGAAAGACAAATATGCTTTGAATTTTCACCTTCAGCCAATTCTATACCCTGCTAATTATGTTGTGAACTTAGGAGAGAGACTGTTATTTTTATTCCTGTATTCATTAGCTGAGGAATTGAGGTCTGGAAGCTGAAGATTGGTTTCAGGGCCACATAGAGAGTTATTGATAAAAATAGAACTTTAAGTTCATCACTTCCATCAGCCTGTCCCTATGATTTTCTCTAGATGAGTCATTTTCATTTGAATCACCAACAAATAATTATAGGACTTTATAAGAATAGCTCAAGATCCTCCAAGTAAAGTATGAACCACCTTTCATAAAAAGATGGAGAGGCCTTTTGAGTGAGTACCTAAGCTTGATAAATTCAGGTAATTTGGACTCTATACCTTAACAACACTAAAGAAAATTCTTAATCTCTTTTCTCTTGTAACTGAACATATGACAACCCAGAGGCATAATTCTTCCTGCTTCATGTTTATTGTTATCCAAGGGGACTTTTTCTTTATTTTTCCCAAATGTGTTTTCTATATGAAAGATGTTTGACATGGTGAATGTATGTATACTGTCAGCCAACCAAACTTAAAGTGTCAAGATGTCAGTGCCAGAATGAAGCCTGTAAGACAATTAACATATGCTCATAGAATGCCAACTACTAGAAAGAGACTAGGTAGAATAAGAGTATTTTCAAGCCAGATAATATAGAAGAGAAGGGAAACAAAACTTTTGGTAATTTAGCATCATGAATATTAATTACATACATTCTATACTCGGTCAGGGAGAGAATATTGCTGACATTAATACACTGACTATGGAGACTTTTTTCCCCTACTATCTTTTTCTTAGGATTTAGTTGAGTTCGATTTTTAACATCCTTTGAATTAAGCTTGTGCACATAAAATTTCAAGTATAATATTATGCAGGGTATTTATTCAGTTCTAGTGTAGTACAATTAAGACTCATGGATATAGTAATTTTTGCTACAATCACTGTAAGACATTCCATTAACTCAAAGCAGAATAAGTCATTAAGGTAAGCTATGATAAACACTCAGAATTGGAACAAGGAACAGAAGGCCCAAACAATGATTTGATTCAGTGGCTCAATTTTCTTGCTTTTGTATTTCCATGGATCCTTCATAGTGCAGCTGTAAAACCTTTTGCAAAAATTTACAGAATATTTTTTTCAAGGTTGAGCTGTTCTTAGCTCATGATTTTGAATTCTGGAGTTCTAGGACACTTTACTAGAATTCTTAAAGTCCCAGACAAGTTTTATATTACGTTGTATTATACGTTTGTGTGCACATGCCTGTATGTGCACATGTATGTATGGTAGACTTGCCAAATCAAAGTAACATGACCTGATCCTTTCCACACAATGAAAAGATGTGACAGGGTGATAGCTGGAAGCAGGTCATTGCCAAGAGATGACTAAATTCTGTCATCATATTCAGGTTTCTGGACAGTTTTCTTTTCAAGATTTTCTTTGAAATGATACATTGAATATGTGGAACAGCCTATATTTTGAAGAAATAATTTCCACAATGTTCCTATAAAGTATGTGTGATATGTATCATTTCCATATTACACACATATCTTTCTCTCCCTCTCTCTCTCTATCAATATATCTAATTTTTCCATATTGATCATCTTCCCATTTTTCACTAGCTACCCTGCTTTTGGGTTTCTCCAGAGTTCTACAACATGGCTATACCCCAGGCACTTTCCCCCTCCTCTCTTCCCTACTATTCCCCCTTCCTTGCTTTTCAACTTCAGCATTATCTTCTCCCATTAGATTGTAAGCTCTTTGTGGACAGGGATTGTCTTGATTTTCATCTGCATTTTTACATTTGGAGCTCAGCACAGTCCCTACCACATAGTAGATGCTTACTAAATGCTTACTTGCTGATTGACTGACTTATAGATGGACCCGAGGGTCATTGAAGTTATATGGTCTACATAAGATCACACACATGACCAAAGGCAGAGTCAAGTGATCTGATTCTTAATTCTATTTTCCATGAAGGACCTTAAAATCAATTATGTTTCATCTCTGGGGAGTTTATTGTCTTATCAAACAATCAGAAATATTTTGAACATCTATTATATATTCAACACTCGTTTCTCATCCTTATCCTTCAATCTTCTTTCACAACTGAGGATGATTTCTTTCTCCTGGGTACTCTCTTCTCCCTTGACTTTCATGACATTATTCTCTCTGGATTCTCCTTTTCTGTTCCTTACTCTTCTTTGTTGAACCATCAGCTGGTCTCTGGAGCTTGAATGTTCTCCATGACTCTGTCCTGGACCAATTTTTTTCTTTGTAAATCTCTTTTGATGCCCTTCTCGCTTCTAATGAGAGTGATTATCTCCACCTAATTTATACATTCAGCTCAGATTTTTTTTTTTGTAGCTACTCTCTTTGGGCTACAACTTTAGATATCTTTAATTTCTTCTTCTGAAAACTGCCTGTTCATATTATTCCTTTATTTTTTTTTATTTTTTAGATTTTATTTGACTGATTCTCGATCTCTCATAGAGTCATTAGCTTCTACTTGTCCAATTCTAATTTTTAATTATTTTCTTCAGTTACTTTTGTACTTTCTTTACCATTTGTCCAATTTTCCCAGTTAGATTTTGTGCTTCCTTTTCCATTTTTAAGGGACTACTCTCTTAAATGAATTTTTTTTTTCATTTTATCAATTGTATTTTTAAGATTATTGGTCAATTTGTCTTCTAGTTCTCTCACTGAGCTTTCAAAATCCTTCTTGCACTCTTCCAAGAATGCTTTTTGGGCTTGAGAACAGTTCACATTCCCTTCTGAGGTTTCAGATGTGGGTATATTGTCAGTGCTATCTTCTTCTAAATTCATATTTGGGGGGGGCAGAACCAAGATGGTGGACTAGAAAGACACACTTATGCAGGCTCTCCCCACATAACCCATAAAATACCTGTAGAAAGGGACTCTCAACAAATTCTGGAGCAGCAGAAGTGGAGAACAACAGAGTGGAGGAGATTTCTAGCCCAGGGTGACCTGAAAGGCCCACGTATGTTGCACTTGATGTGGAGCAGAGCCCAGCCCAGCCTTGGACATGCCTGTGGGTTGAGGGATCTGTGAACCTGCTGCTATCAGGACTGGGGATTCTGCCCACAGAGTTGTTCTCAAGCCTTGACGTTTTGGAGTGCGGGGAGGGGAGAAATGGGGAGAAAATTTGGAACCCAAAATTTTTTGGAAATGAATGTTGAAAACTTAAATAAATAAAATTTAAATTAAAAAAAATTACAAATAGAGGTAAGGACCCCACTTTTGACCAGGGAGTGGTAAAAAGGGTATTCTTCTTGGAGTCAGAAAATTTGAATTTCAGTTTCAGTTTGTATACTCACTTAGATGTGTGATTTGGAGCAACTCACTTGTGCTCAGTCTTAATATCCTCCTTTTTAAAATGAGAAGAGAAGGTAAAGTCTTTGAGATCAGGGAACATTGGGTTTTTATGTTAGCACAGAACCTGGCACATAGTAGGTGCTTAAATTTTTTTTTCCCATCTTAATTTATTTTTTTAATATAAATTTATTTATTTAACTTCTTACATTCATTTTCACAAAATTTTGGGTTCCAAATTTTCTCCCCATTTGTCCTCTCCCCCCACCCCAATACACCGAGCATTCTAATTTCCCCTATCGCCAATCTGCCCTCTCTTCTATCTTCCATCCCTTCCCTTGTCCCCATCTTCTCTTTTGTCCTGTAGGGCCAGATGACTTTCTATCCCCCATTAACTATATTTCTCATTTCCTAGTAGCAACAACAATACTCGACAGTTGTTCCTAAAACTTTGAGTTCCAAATTCTCCCCATCCCTCCCTCCCCACCCATTCCCTTTGGGAAGGCAGGCAATTCAATATAGGCCATATCTATGTAGTTTTGCAAATGACTTCCATAATAGTCGTGTCATGTAAGACTAATTATATTTCCCTCCATCCTATCCTGCCCCCCATTGTTTCTATTCTGTCTTTTGATCCTGTCCCTCCCTGAATGTTGACTTCAAATTGCTCCCTCCTCCCATTGCCATCCCTTCCATCATCCCCACTTTCCCATATTGTAAGATAGGTTTTCATACAAAAATAAGTGTGCATTTTATTCCTTCCTTTAGTCAAATGTGATGAAAGTAAACTTCATGTTTTTTTCTCAGCTCTCCTCTTTTTCCCTCCACTAAAAGGTCTCGTGCTTGTCTCTTGAATGAGAGATAATTTACCCGATTCCATTTCACCCTCTCTCCTCCCACTACATTTCTCTCTCACCGTTTACCTTAATTTCTTTTAAGATATGATCCCATTCTATTCAATTCACTCTGTACTCTCTGTCTCTATGTGTGCATGCATGTGTGTATGTGTGTGTGCGCGCATGCACATGTGTATATGTGTGTGTGTCTGTGTGTGTATGTGTGCATGTTGTCCCAGCAACTACCCAGATACTGAAAAGTTTTAAGAGTTACAAATATTGTCTTTCCATGTAGGAATGTAAACAGTTCACTCATGGTAAGTCCCTTAAGACTTCTCTTTGCTGTTTACTTTTTCATGCTTCTTCTCATTCTTGTGTTTGAAAGTCAAATTTTCTTTTCAGCTCTGGTCTTTTCATCAAGAATGATTGAAAGTCCTCTGTTTCATTGAAAGACCATATTTTCCCTTGAAGTATTATACTCAGTTTAGCTGGGTAGGTGATTCTTGGTTTGAGTCCTAGTTCCTTTGACTTCTGGAATATCCTATTCCACACCCTTTGATCCCTTAATGTAGAAGCTGCTAGATCTTGAGTTATCCTGATTGTATTTCTACAGTACTGGAATTGTTTCTTTCTAGCTGCTTGCAATATTTTCTCCTTGAGCTGGGAGTTCTGGAATTTGGCCACAATATTCCTAGGAGTTTCTCTTTTTGGATCTCTTTCAGGTGGTGATCAATGGGTTCTTTCAATACTTATTTTGCCCTCTGGTTCTAGAATGTCAGGGCAGTTTTCCTTGATAATTTCATGGAAGATGATATCTAGGCTCTTTTTTTGATCATGGCTTTCAGGTAGTCCCATAATTTTTAAATTGTCTCTCCTGGATCTATTTTCCAGGTCAGTTGTTTTTCCCATGAGATATTTCACATTCTCTTCCATTTTTTCATTCTTTTGGTTTTGTTTGGTGATATCTTGGTTTCTCTTAAAGTCATTAGACTCCATCTGTTCCATTCTAATTTTGAGAGAACTATTAAATTCAGTGAGCTTTTGAACCTCTTTTTCCATTTGGCTCATTCTGCTTTTGAAAGCATTCTTCTCCTCATTGGCTTTTTGAACCTCTTTTGCCAATTGAGTTGAGCCTATTTTTCAAGGTGTTATTTTCTTCAGCATTTTTTGGGGTCTCCTTTAACCAAAGTATTGAGCCGTTTTTCATGCTTTTCTTGCATCTCTCTCATTTCTCTTCCCAGTTTTTCCTCCACCTGTCTAATTTGATTTTCAAAATCCTTTTTGAGCTCTTCCATGGTCTGAGTCCCTTGGATATCTATTTGTATGTTCGGGATACTGAGGCCTTGGCTTCTATGTCTTTCCCTGATGGTAAGCATTGTTCCTCATCAGAAAGGAAAGGAGGAAACATCTGTTCCCCAAGAAAGTACCCTTCTTTGGTCTTATTTTTCTTCCCTTTTCTGGTCATTTTCCCAGACAATTACTTGACTTCTGAGATTCCTCTCCACCCCCTCCTAGATCCGCCCAGCTAGTGCTTGTGGTCTGAGATTCAAATGCTGCTCCCCAGCCTCAGGGCTTTCAGCAGTGGGCAAGGCTGCTACTCAATGTGAGCTTAAGTTCTGGTTCTGGGGTGGGGGCAGGGCTGCCTCCCAGCCTCAGTTCCCTCAGGGGGTTTATGCAGAGACCTTCAGTAATGGAGTGGAGCTCCTGTCTGCTTGGAGAGCCAGGGTCTGCTGCTGTCCCCATCTCTGCCGCTGCCTTCCAAGGGGGCCTAAGCTATGGAGACACCCCGCTCCCCTCATGGACCCCCCAGAAGTCTCCCTCACTGACCTGTGGCGCCTGTGGGTGGAGGGACCTTGGTGGCTGCTGGAGGTTCCATCCCTGAAGCCTGCTCAGATCTGCTTCTCTCGGGGCCATGCAGGCAGGGCTGGGCTCTGCTGTCCAGTGTGCGTCGGACCTTTGTGGTCAGTTTTTCAGGGCTCTCTGGAACGGAAATCTCCTCCACTGCATTGTTGCACAGCTTCCACTGCTCCAGAATTTGTGGGGAGTTCTTTTTACAGGAAATTTTTGGGCTGTGGATTCGGAGCTAGCATATGTAAGTCTTTCTACTCCGCCATCTTGGCTCCTCCCCCTGCTTAAATACTTTTTGTTTGAGTTCCTACCTCACAGGAAAGTTTTGAGGAAACAATTTTGTAAATAAAGTGCTGAAAATGTAAATTAATAAAAATATTAATTTAGAGTAACAGTTAAAACATAAATTCATATTTTGATGTTTTCTGTCCATGTAGTAAGATTCTATGGTCTTTGCTTTTCTGATTTGCTTCTTGCTCATGGTACCTGCCTTTTTCCTGGTTTTTAAAGTGGATATCTGCTTCTGGAGCACATTTCTTGTGCTGAGAATTTCAGGCCTGACTACTGGCTTTGTGTGTTGTGGCCTCAGGTTCTTTCAGCTAGAAACTATATAGTTCTGCAATTTACCTGGCGCTGAGCTGACTGGTGTATGCCCATGACAAAGCCAGGTGGTCTTTCAGAGTTTCCTTGAAGTTACACTGAAGCTTACTGTGTGAGGTGTGGGGAAGGAGTGGTTTGACTTTGGGAGGTCTCTTCCTGCTCTAGGCCTGAGCTACTGCACAGGCAGGCTCAGTGACTGGTGAACCTCATGTGCACTGACTGGTGTTTATCTAATTCCCCTGGCTGTGCTAAGGCACACCTGGGGTCCTGGTGTTGGCACTCCCCTGAAGCTCAGGATCTCCTCCTGGTCTGTTGAGGTGAGGTTTGCTGGGAAGCTTGTGGTCCTGCATTGTTCCTCTTCAGTCACAGCAAGAGGCATTCATCTCGTCAATCTCCATAGCCTCCTGAGCTGAGAGACTGCTATACCCTTTCTGCAGATTCTATTATTCCAGGATTTTTCCTGGTAAAATATTCTCCTTGTCTTTTAAGGTTAACAATGGGAAGGAGAGAACACTTACAGTTTACTCTGTCCTCTTGGTTTCTGGAAGTTCAAGTCAGTGACTTTCAAACATTTCATATATGGGCTGATAGTCTCAGGAGTGGCTGCAGCTGTTACCAGAGGCCCTGCGTTTCTCTCTCACTTAGTTCCCCTGGACTCCTGTCCTGTGCTGATTGATATGTTTGAGAATCTGCACTACTGCTTCTGATTTAGTCCACTTGGGGCTTTTCCTGCTCTACTCCACTATGGTAGAGTCTGCACTGGTGCACCCTGTGTACTCTGCACTTCCCCACTCCCATGTAACAGATCCTTTCCATTTACTTTCCAGGCTATCCTGGGCTGGAAATGTGCTACCCTCTGTCTCCTGGTGGATTCTGCCACTCTAAAATTTGTTTAGATTCACTATTTAGAGGTATCTGAAGGAATTTGTGGAAGAGCTCAGCTTCATCCCTGCTATCACTCTGCCATCTTGGCTCTGCCGCCCCCACAATTTACTTTTCCTGGATTGTTGTTGTCATTATTTTTAAAGCATATTTCTACTTAATCCATTCAATGCTTTAGCCAGCAAGATTAACAAATGCTGTCTAAACTGGCCATCCCACTCCCTGCCTCTCTGATCCCACATATTATCTCCTATAACTGGAAAGCCCATTTTCTTCACCTTTTATCTTAGACTCTTTAGTTTTTTACGAGGTCCTACAACGAAGCTTTGTTTTTTTCATCTGAGTTGCTACTATGCTCTGCCTTCATAAATTATCCTAAATTTATATTCTACTGTATATCCCAGTAGAAGGTTTCTTAAGAGTAATAGGTTTTTTTTTAAGTTTTTGTATCTTCAGAACCTATCAGAGTGCATTGTACATAACAGGAGTTTAATAAATGCCTGTTGCATTTAATTGAAAAAATATACCATCTGTAGTTGAAAATTCATGTAGCAGAGTCGTAAATAAGAATACTAGAAATATGTCTTTGTTACTCTTTCAAGGGAAATTTTGAAAGTCAGGATAATGATGCTGGACTTTATTCTCTAGGGATCATTTGGATATTTTTGAGGTCGAGGGCAGAGTGTGTGTCATTATGAAAATGGTATTTGCAACCAATGTGTTTGTTATCGGTGTATGAGCAATATGTGAAGACCTGTTAGTATATTATTGTGCCAATCCTGGAATGAATTGCTAAAAGACATTAACTTGGGTGATGGGGGTGAGTAATAATGGAAGAGTATAAGAAGCAATACAACACAAGTTTCAGAAGGACTTGGTGACTAATTAGATGTGGGCGTTGAGGCAAAAGAGAGAAAACAGTTGAAATGAATTGGATTTGAAAATGCCTGGATAATTGGGAGAAGTATCACTGACAGACAGCAAAAGGTCTTGAAGGTTTCATAGGAAGATAATTTATTTGTCATCAGACATTAAGAATTTAAAGTGATGGTGGAGCTGTCCAGCCAACATGAGTTTTGGGTATATTCAGTGCCTGATTCCTCTAAGGTTTTCCTGCCTCATTGAATGTAGTTCACACTAACAGCACAAAGAATTATTAAACTCCATAGAAATACAGTTGGTTCAAGCTGCTTTGTAAGTGGGTCACATCAGTTCACTTCAGTCATTCCTAATCAGTTACGTGTGGGGCTCATATTAAACTGCCAGGATAAAAAAGGAAAAATTGTGCCCTCTTCCCTTGAAGTGAATATCAAATAGAATTTGGGACTATAAGAAAGATAAAAAAACTAGAGTAGCCCTCAACTCCAAAGTTCACTTAGAATAAACCCTGTACATAAACTATCTCTGAATCTCTCTTGTGCATGCAGTGGAAAGAAACCATCAAACTTTGTACCTCACTGTTGAAAGATGTATTAAAACATCTTTCTCAGCTGAGTGCAAAATGTGTCAGCCCCTATTGCTATTCGAACTCAATTTATAAAGGGAAAAATGCATTTCCATGAGAGCTGTCATGGGAAAAAAATCAAACTTTCAGCTAAATGCTACTCCAGACTAGGCAGTGGTTCCTTATTTAATGCAATGGAGAACAAATCTAGACTGAGTTACTATTTTTCTGGTTAGTTTCTTTTCACCATGAGAAATGAATGACTTTAATTTTTTAACTCTTCTTCTAAAGCACAAAATTTATGGATCCTGACCTTTTCATTAATGACCTTACATAAGACCACTTCTCCTTCATCCCTGTCCTCCTCCAATTTCCTGTAGGTCAGGAGTTCTTAATTATTTCTGTGTCTTGGCCCACTTTGGAAGTCTGGTAAACCCTGTGGACTCGGCTCAGAATAATGTTTTTACATGCCTAAAATAAAATACATAGGATTTCAAAAGAAACCAATTATATTGAAATACAATTATGTATGTTCATATATGTATGTATATAAATATATGTCTATGTATCTATGTTCGTGTATTTAAAAGTTCATGTTCCCCTGGTAAAGAACTCTTGCTCTACAACTGTTTTCTCAATCTTTTCCACGGTGGAAATAATCTTCAGTTTAAATGAAATTTTGGCATAACTCTTATAGTAAAAGCCTCTAAAATTATTACTTTTCATTCCCATTAGCAAATAAGAAATATTCATTAAAAAGAAAAGACTTGGAGTGTTACAGAGTGCCTTAGAGCACAGTTGGAGAAAAAAATGCTCTAGAGCAAAGTTTTAGCCATTGGTAACTTGAATTTCACTATGTATTTCATGACTTTTTAAATGTTATTACAGAAGATAAAAAAAAATATAAAACATTTCTCTAATATAAATTTTACCGTATGTGTATGTATGTGTATATATATGTATCTATATGTGTATGTGTATATATACATATATGCATGTATATATATATATATATATATATATATATATATGTGGGTTTATGTGAAGAGAGAGAGAGAGAGAATGGTCACAAAAGTATTTATGAAATAAACACAGCTTGCCTGGGATACATATACACTCATTTAAAGATAAATTAAGCATATAACTCAATAAAAAAACAACTGCCATGAATACATTTGCATCCAGGTCGCACAATGGATAGCATGCTGGGCCTAAAGTCAGGAAGACTCAAGTTCAAAATAACCATTGACATGTATTAGCTGTGTGACCCTGGGTAAGTCACTTAACATATCTGTCTCTGTTTTATCAGCTATAAAATGTGAGTAATAATAGTACCTACCAACCTCCCAGGGTTATTGTGAGGACCAAATGAGAAAATATCTGTAAAGTGCTTAGTATAGTGCCTGGCACATAGGAGGTATTTAATAAATGCTCGTTTCTATTTTTTCTCCCTCATCCCCTCCACCCCCATTCCCACCACCATAGTGTTGGAAATTTAAGAATTCAGAGAGTTGTGATTCTACATGGAAAGAATACAGTACTGTAAACTAAAACTATTTTAACTAGGCTCTTTGTTCTATGGCAACTAAGTGGCAGAGACAAACTAGCTGTTTCAGAATGACATATTAGCTGTTTCAGTAAAATATTCTCACTTTTTTTTTACTTTTCTATTTTTATCTTCTTTTCTACACAAAAATATCAATGTCAATGAGGCCAAATGTTAGTGAGACAGCCCAAAGTTCAACCTAAGAGTCTATTTTTAGATAATTAAGTAGTAAATTCAAAATCAGATTTGAATTTTCTTCAGAATGTGTTAGACTGCATAGTGATCCCATGAGTAATAAGAGCTAAGTGGCTACACTGACAGTAGTTTCTCTCTGATCTGTTCGTTTTATTAATTAACTCCCTCTCTTACTTCCCTCAAATATTAAAAACAGATGGATTTCTTAATCACCAATTTTATTTAAACTTGAAAAATTTAGCAGAGTTTTTAAAAGGATACATTTTAATGAGATGAGAGCAACCAGATTACTCTCCCTCATTTCTTAACAAGAAAGTTAATTTTATAACCATTTTCCAGTCTCACTTCAGTTTTTATGAAAAGGATATATTCATTTATGTCATTTTCTTTTCCTATTATCATCTCAGTGTGAAGAAAGGAATTTAATAGATTATGTTCATATGCACTAGTAGAAAGTGCCTGACACTTCTATATACTCTCCTGTTTTTAATCAAAGGAGACTTTCCATTTGAAGTAGGTTTCCTTATCGTCGCAATCAGTCCTTCTCCATTTAAAACCTGCCATGCGGTTGACAGTAGCAATCAAATGGGCTAAATGTTAGTGCAAGAACTCCTGAGCTCAAAATTCCCATAAGGCATTGAGGCTGCTCCATCATTTGTACTCTTTGCTGAGCTCTCATAAGTACCGAACTGGTTGGATTCAACTGTGTATGAAACCAGGGAAATCTCTAGGTTCATAACAGAACATACCTACATTTGTTCTACAGAAGGTCCAGATTTTTAATTCCAGAGTAAATTAGCATAGAGGACTTGGATATATGTCAGTGAATACTTTTCATATTACATTGATATATGTCAGTGAATCTTTACCTCACATTCAAATTGAGGATAGTAGATTAGTTGATAATGATTATTTTACTAATGACATTATTTCCATAATGACTCAATATATTTACATATTAATAACATCAATGTTATTATTGATGATTAATAGCTAAGAATATTTTATGTAATACTTGAAGGTAAGGAAAGAACTTCACTCACAGTAATCCTTTAAAGAAACTAACAAAAGTATTTTTATTCCACTTCTATGGCTGAGAAAATGAGGCTTAGAGAGATTATGTCAAACAACTAAAAAGTTTCCTAGAGGAGATTCAAACCCAGATCTCTGGCTCCCTTACTAACACACTTTCCTTACAACACTGAACTGTTCCTACAAGCAATAAATACTATGTTCATGATAGGACTAACATAGCAATTTCTTTTAAAAGTCTGTTTAAGAAGCCATTGCAGTTGAATTTAAAGAAAGTCTGTTTCTATTTCCACTCTCAGTGCTCTATTCCATAGCAAGCTGGGAGTGATTTAAATTTCTGCTGGGCATGTGTCCCATCAGCCTAGGTAGTTCACAACTAGGGAAACTGCAATTCAACACCTTCCTCCACTTTTGGGGAGATTGCACTACTCACTCAAAGATTAAAACTTCCTCAATATCAGTTCATTTTTCAAGTAATAGCTCCCTTGCTTTACCAGCTGAAGTATGTGTCAGAGATAATAAGGCCAAGAACCCAAAACTTTGGCCCAAGGCATATAAACCCTGACCTATCAGCTGCCAAATGAAGCTCCTCAGATGTTTCATCACATTGTTTAGTTTTCTCCTGAGACATTTCATCATATACTTAGACTACTTTGGAAAGAATCAATAATAATGTGAGCTCAAGAATTAAACTCAATCTATCATCCTGAATAGGTGTAGTCAAACAGATTTTTCTAGGTTTAACCCAGAAGGAGGGCTTTCTTCATCATCAGCCTAAGGCTCTGTAGATTTCTCTTACTTTGTATTTTTGTCAGATTGAGCTGAAGAAGCAGGTAATGGAAACAGAGATTGAAATTCTAGGTTCTTTATTATTCTCTGACCATTCCTTGGTTGATGGATGGATTCTATAGGCTTCTGTTAGTATTCTTAAGGTGACCTGGAATTTAGACAAATAAGGACATAATCTTCTGATTTCTCTCTCTCTCTCTCTCTCTCTCTCTCTGTCTGTCTGTCTGTCTCTCTGTCTCTCTCTGTCTCTCTCTGTCTCTCTCTCTCTCTCTCTCTGTGTGTGTCTCTCTCTCTTTCCCTGTGTGTGTAATCTGTATATATTTGTGTGTATTTGTAGGGAGGGTGTATATACATACATATGTATAAATTTTTCCCAAAAAAATAGTCAAATTGATGGGAGGAGAAAAGTGTTGATACTTAAAAGATAAACTCTAAACATTCAAAGGGCTCTGCTATTCAAAATGAAACTCATTCCCCAAGGCTTATGAAGAGCATAGTTTAAACAGATACAATCTTTCCATTGACATTATGTTTCAAATGTCAATATTTTCTGATTCTTAAGAATTAGAACAATTCTTTTATAGCTAGTCAAGACTCTGGATCAGCACATAGCATCTCCTCTGACAACAGAACGTAGCTGATGTATTTCAGAGATCTGTAAGTCTGATATGTAGATATATAGAAGATATATAGAAGACAAATAATAGGCCTGCACCAGTGCTTTCAGGCATGAATCTTCTGGAGCTCCATTTGTTTCCTGAACCCTAAGAAATGTTAGGGGACTGTCTCTAATGTTAGTATATCTGAGTTGGGGGGACTAGAACAAGCAATCAAGTCAAAGAGCATTTTTCCCACTGATGATTTCACTGGATTAGACAAACAAAAAGCAATTTGACTGTCAGATCAGTGTTACATTAGAAGCAATATCCCTGGGTCCTGGAATACATTGTAAGAAAATAAAATAATGCTTTTTTAAGTCTGAACAGCCTATAAGCTTTAAGACCATGGTGCCATTCCAGAGATACATGGAAACAACAAAAAACAGCCCATGAAAGAGTCACCCTCACAAAGTTCATGGAGGTATCTCATATGTCATTTAATACTAATCTTAGAATGATTCATCAAAGGTAGAAAACTGAGTCATTTCCAATAATTTCCAGAATGTCTTGTATCCAACATTACCCACATAGCAGTATCTCATTATGGATCTCAGCCTCTCATGATTAGGAAAACAGGGCACTCAGAGGAAGGGGTTCATTGCATTAGATCTGGTTTTGTATCTAGTCTGAATTCCTCATTTGACAAACGAAGAAACCGAAGCCCCAGAAGTCTTGGGTCTTGTGTACTGTGATACAGCTTATCTGTAGAGGTGGGATTGATTCCAGAGTCAGAGCCTTTTCTATTATCCCATTCTACTATGCCTGCCATTAGGCAGAACTCATGTGGAAATATATTTAAAATGAATGAAATATTAGAGGAAAATAACAAATATGAAATTTACTCCATAAGGAAGAACTTATGAAGTGAAAAGAACTTGTAGTGCCCTAGAACTATCCTCAATCTACAGAATAGTGACAGCAGAATAACCCAGTAATAACCCTATAGGCTGGTAGAGACTGTCAGTTACCAGCCTTGGTAAAACCTGCAGAATGACACAATGTGATATACAAAATGTTAATGAGAAGCATCAAATGACAGCTTGAGTTATTATTTTCTATTACACACATTTCACTTGGAGACAAGACCATGTCTCTGAAATGGGTGAATCTCAGGCACACATACAGATATCTGCTAAGATGAGTGTCTTCTTATGAGGTGCTGAAGAAATTACTCAAAGGGGATGTATGTACTCATTTCCCTAGAATACATATTTCAGCAATTTTCCCTCAGTAGTACTCTACCTACAGCCTAAAAGCATGCTGCTCATCTCTCTTTCTTCCTCCTTCAGCTGTGGCGTGATCGTTACCCTTCACAACTAGCCAGCTGGCTAGAACTCTGCATTGAACCCCAGGACTGAAAAACTCATGCTCAGGCCCTTTTTGGAATTGTCAAAGAGGAGTTTGGAGGGAGAAGTAAGCAGGGGAGGAAGTAATCAGTAGGTTTATCACAAAGCAATTAACACCTTCTTGGGAGTTACTAAAGAAAGCTGTTCAAAATTTCATAACAGAATTCCAAACAAGGTAAATTTGCATATAGTTTTTTTTCTATACTGTAGATATTCTAATCCCAGTTGACCTTTGGATTGGATTTTATTATGTCTTTAGGAATGTTAAATATCTTATGGAACAAATCAAAATCTACCCAGGAGAAGTATATGGATTGAGATAGAGACTGTCCAATACAGGATTATCTAAAAGATGTCAATACAAAGTCACAAACAAAGGAAGTGAGGAAGAGGAAAAATAATGTTATTCTCTTTTAAATGTTAATTGCAACATTAAAAAAATCCTCAGTAAGGAAATGGCACAGCAAATATTATATCATATTACATTATGATTCAGGACTTTTATAGAGACCTTTTGTATGAATCATCTGTCCTATGTGATTCAGTACTGTTGTAGGCATGATGCATTTTTATTCTAGCAAGGCATTTCTCAAAGTCACACATCCTTACAGGGAAGATAGAAAAATGTGGGCTGGATTCCTAGCTGACAGCCATGATCATAATAACCACCACAACAATAGTTAGCAACCTTTATATTATTTTTAAGGTTTATAAAACAGAGGTTCTTAATTTCTTTTTGTATCACAGGTTTCTTTGCATTTCTGGTGAAGACTATGGATCCCTTCTCAGTATGATATTTTAGATGAATAAAATAAAATACACAGGTCTACAAAAGAAACCAATTATATTGAAATGCAATTTTAAAATATTTTAGAATAAGTGATATAGTGATATAGTAATATATGGGCTTTTTATTAATGTATGAAGGACAAGGTAATATGTGTAAAATTTGGTGAAGTTAAATTTTGTTTTTTAAAAATTTAACATATTAAACATATTAACAGCCCCTTAGCTTAAATAAAAATATTAAAATATGTGATGTGTTTTGACAAGGCAATAAATGTGTTATGTTGCATATCCAGTTGATTTTAATTTTTTTTTGCTTTGCTTTATGTTTAAAAATTAAAATTTATAAAGTTATATTGTGGCAGGTAGACTTGAAGCTTCCACAGATCACTTTACAAGGCAAAGTTAATCTTCTAACAAAAACCACCAAAATTCCCCAAGGTTTTCTCAGTTAAGCTTCAGTTGTAATAAGTTTTTTGACCTAAAATGAGTGCGTTCACCCTTGGTTAGGTCAACCTCTCTATACAGTTTATATAAAAAGAAAACTATTCCAAATTCATGGTCTAACCTTAATGACATCAAAATAGAAATATATTCTGAAAGTTCTCTGGAGTGTTTCTGGGTGTTTGTAGATTGCTCTTTTCAAAGAAAATAAGAGAGAATTTTGTATATTAGTTTCATCTTGGATGAATAAAACTTTCTTCCTTTATCATTTTAAAGTTTGCAAAGATGTTAGCGTAACTCAGCCAAGAAAAAAATATATATGCATATATATATATATATATATATGTGTGTGTGTGTGTGTGTGTGTGTGTGTGTATGTGTATAGTAATGCACTGATATTAAGATTTCTAAATTGCAAGAATTATCTCATTCATATTGTTAAGATTTTCTGGTTGGTAAACTCATCAGTGGACAAATCCTATTCTCCTTTTGAATCAGCACTTGGAGACTTTTCCTCTTTAAAGCTATTGAACTTCCATGTAGCAGAAAACTTTATATTCTGCTCCTATTTCTTCACAAAAATCATTTTAAAATATGGTGATTTAACCTTGTGCTTCTGGCAAAGTGAATAACATTTCATGACTATTGAAAGAACTTCTTTCAGGATTTTTGGAAGAGTCTTTGTTGCCACTGACCTTTGAAAAATAAAAGCAAAGACTGGCAATGACATGAGTAGCTTCCTATTTTTTTATACCAAGGAGAAAACCATGTGCATTACCAAGCATCACAGAAGCTTCATCTGTGCAAAGAACAAGAAGTTTTTCTTTCCAGTCAAACTTTTCTGTGACAACAAACAAAAACCTCCCTACTACTTCCAAAACACATATGACTTTTGTGATTCCCCAAAGGGACTTTCTGAATTAGAATTCTTCTTTGATGGCATATATCACCAAGGTAATATTCACAGCATTGGTGGCGAATTCCTCAATCACAAAATGCAAAACCTCCATATAGAAGGCAGAAGGAAAACATTTATTTTAACCCAGAAAGCCAAATCCCAGAACCAGAAAGCAAAATCCATCATGGTGACCAAGAAGTTAATAAACATGACCATAGCAGAGGGCAAAGTCATTCTCAAACCTCCCCTCTCGCTATCAATTGTCACAATGTGTCAGTTGGGCCTGTGTCAGTTGGCCTGCATTCTTTCGCCTCTGACCTGACCCCACTCATTCACTTCCTTCAGGTTCTGCTCCACCCTTCCTGTTCTGCCTCTTCAGGAAGTTTCTCCCATCACATGTGACCCAGGCTTCCAGGGATCCAAGCAGATCATATGGGCATATTAACTAATGAGAAAGATCTTTCCATTTAAATTACTATTACATTTGGCCCCAAGATCTTTCATATTCATTACATAGATCAGTGGAGCAACTGGTATTACAAGCACCCCATCATTCCCCCTCAACAAATGGGTCCCAAAATCTTGGGGTAAGGGGTAAAGATCTCTTCTTCCACAGCTACTTCCTCAACCCCTAAAAGGCAAGTTGTTTGATGGACCCATTTTGTTAGTACTGGATCATCACTTGGTGTCAGAGTAGGGACAATATGTTGAGTAGCAATCTTTGCTAGTTGATCAGCATGTACATTGTACTCACATTCTGGTGTGGTGAGGGCCACATGAGATCTACATGAAAAATGACAAATTAGTAACAAAGGACATGTCCCATAAGTCTCCCCATAATTCTTTGCCCCAGACTTGTTTGCTTATCTATTTCCCAGTTTTGATTTTTCCACATGGGCATCCATGTAGCTAACCCATTAGCTACCACCCATGAATCAGTGAATATGTGACACCATCCTCCTTGCTCTGTTTTGATAGCTTGGTGTACTACCATAAGTTCAGCATATTGACTATTTCCATGGATTATAGGCTACTGCTTTCCAATGTCTTTTGTGACCCAAATATTTTGCTGATCCATCAGTAAACCATGCATGTCTCTTTTGTTCTTCAGTTAATGCATCATATCCCTCATTCCATTTTACCAAGGACTGTAACAACTCTTGCTTTGGTTCAGAGGGTGGACCATTTTCCTCAGTGTCTGTGTTTGCTATAGATTCATGTAAAACAGAAACTCCACTTTTGCCTGTTTTAGATTTATTTTGAATATACCATTTCCATTTAATTATGCTAGCTTCCTGTGCATGTACAATTCTATGAGAAGCTGGGGTACTCATTACCCATGTCATAATTGGGATCCCAGGCCTTAGTATTACCTCATGGTCTAAAGTCAGCTGTTCAGTCTCTACCAAAGCCCAATATGCATTTACCAACTGCTTTTCCAAAGGGGTATATTGAAGTCCAGATGAAGGGAGTTTCCTAGACCAAAATCTTAAGGGTATATTTCAGTTTTGTTGTTTTTGCCATAAACTCTAGTTTGCATATTCACTCTGTACAGTCACTTGTAATTCCACGGGGCCACTTTGTATACATCATAAATCTAGAGCCAATCGAATAGCCACCTTAGCTTCATCAAAAGCTTTTGTCTGCTCAAGTCCCAAATCAAATTCAAATTTTTTCCTAGTAATTTTATATAAAGGTTTCAAAATTTGTCCTAGATGACATATGTGATGTTGCCAATGCCCAAATAATCTTATAATGTTTAGGCCTCTTTCTTATTGGTGGGGATAGGAAAATCCTGAATCTTTTGTCAGGCTTGTGAGAGAATTTCTCATAGCCCCTGATTCCACTGTATATACAAAACCTTACAATTTGAGCTGGCCCTTGAATCTTTGATCTCCCACACTTTGCTTTTCATATGCTCAATTAAAAGTGTCAAACTCTTCTCCACTTCTTCTACAGTTTTACCTTGTATCATAATATTATCTACGTGGTGGGTAAGCTATACACTGGGCAGCTCTAATTCATCCAAATGTTCAACCACAATCCTATGACAAATAATGGGGATATGCAGATATCTTTGTGGCAAGAATGTAAAAGTATATTGTTGGCCCTGCCAAGTGAAAGCAGATTGGTCCCATTGTTTCAAAACTATTGGGATAGTAAAGAAAGCATTGGCTGAATCAATAACTGTGTACCAAGTCCCATCATATTTCTGCATCTTTTACATAAAAGGGAAGACTGACTTTACTCAATTGTCTATAATCCACTGTCATCCTCCATGTCCCATCTGATTTTCATACTGGCCAGGCAGGTTTATTCCACTGCGTGGTTGTAAGGACTAACACTCCTGCTTCAACATATTCCTTTATGGTATTGGTAATCTCATCTTGTTCACCTGGCACATGACACTGCTTTAAAGTAATCACTTCAGAAGGTTCAGGTAAAGTGATTGGGTCCATTTTTATCTTACCCACTAAAACTGTATTAATTTCTACTTTCCTTACTGCAAACTGGTATCTCCCCTCAGGTAAATTTAAAGTCATACGTCTCACTATGTCTGTTCCAAAGATGTATTCAAGAATGGGTACAATTATCATGGTATATTCTTTCTTAGGTAATTGTTCAATTTTCATCATTAGATTAACTTGTCTGGCTAATATTTCAGCTCCTCCCAATCCTGTGATGGTGATAGGAGTTCCATGTTAAACTTATCAGGGTTTCCACATATAAGGGAGGCCTCCGCCCAAGTATCTATTAATGCTCTGGTTACGTTATTTGATCCATTTTTCCAATATATAGTCAAATTGATATGAGGTCTGTAATCCCATCTGTGTATTTCTTTAATCTGAGCTGGGGTTGGTCAATTCTCCAATGGTCCTATTCTCCCTGAAACTACAACAAACTCGGATAGAAGGGTTCAGCAGGAGCTGTAAGGGCAGTTCTTACTTAGTATCAAGTCCCTTTTCTCGTTACATTTTGTATGGTTCATTAGTTGGAATACCATCTATGCTTCCAAAATCTATCCCTGATCTCAATAGAGCAGTAAACAACTCTCTCCTTGTCAAATTTTTCTGATTTTGAATCCCCTGAGTATTTTTACTCTTCTCTTTCTATCAATATTGTCTTTTCCCTAGTCTCCTAAGTCACTTAACTATAAAGTCTTGTCTAGCACCTTTGAAAGAAAGTACCCTATTTCCCCAATTTTTAGAGTCAAAATCAAGTGTTGTAAGTAGGAGGAACCATCTTCACTATTATATTCCTATGGTATACTCCAAAGGAGTATCATAGTATGCATCTGTATTTCCGGTCATTATGGCAGTCTTCATTACCTCCTCCTTTAACTTATACAATCCTTAAGTAAATACTAGGGTTTGTCTCCACTAGGCCACATAGAATCAGTAGGATACTGCCTACTGCAGCCTTCTGCAGCCAAAGCTGACAGATTAGTTGTATTGTTACCTCCTTGTATATTGTAATCTCTAAAAGTTTGTTGTTCAAAAGGATTCTGACTAATACATATAAATTTCAGGCAGTCTACAGGATCTATGGCCATTCTTCTGGTGCTGTCATCACTGATTCTCGCCATCCAAGATGTAAACAATTCTCCCATCATTTGGGTGAATTTACTCAAAATTTCTGTGACCTCCTGCTGTTTCTGCCCCAATATTGAGCATGCCTCTGACTGAGAAACTTTTTCCTCTAAAATTATTTCACTTCCTTTGTCACTGTGGCAACTAGGCTGGGTCTGTATAAAGGTCAGGTGTGCATTTCTTTTGTTAGACTTCAGCTTCTTCTGAGACAAATGAACAGTCTTTTCTTCTTCCTGGGAACCCCCCCCCCCCCCCACCCAAGACTTTCTTGTACTCCTTTTCCATCAGAATATTTTCCTTAAGCACCTCATCTCTGTTTCTACACATAATACAGTAAACTGTTAGTAGAATCCAGCTTCTCCTGCTTACTCCTGCCAGCTCCTTCCCTGGCTTTATTGGTATTCCTTGCAAACACCTTTCCAAATCTTCAGGTTCCCCCTCCTGGAACCTCTCTTCCCAGTTTTCACAGGTCCAGTGCTTTTAGTCCACTCCCTTGCTAGTGAGGAAAATGATAAATTCTTCCATCCTGGGATAGTAATGTCTTCCTCTAAATCATTTCTGCCTCCAAATAGAGATTTTTTTACTTTGTGATCCTGTTCATGATGCCAAATGTATCACCAAGGCAATAATAACAGCACTGATGGTGACTATGCATATGCCAGCATGGTTCTCAATTGCAAAATGTAAAAGACTCTTCATAAAGAAGGCAGAATAAAAACATTCATTTAAGCACCAGAAAGCCAAATCCTGGAAAGAAAAAGTAAAATCCATCACTGTGGCAAAGAAGTTAATAAACATGATCGCAGCAGAGAGCAAAGCCATTCTCACCTCCCTTCCCTCAGCCAGAGTCTTCTCACCAACAATTGTCACAATGTGTCAGTCTCAGACCTCCCCACCCCCCACCCCCTGTCAGGGTCTTATCACTATCACTGTCACAATATGTCAGTTGGGCCCGTGTCAGTTGGGCCCGTGTAAGTTGGCCTGGATTCTTTCCCCTCTGACCTGACCCCACTCATTCACTTCCTTCAGGTTCTGCTCCACTCTTCCTGTTCTGCCTCTTCAGGAAGTTCCTCCCATCACATGTGACCCAGGCTTCCAGGGGATCCAAGCAGATCATATGGGCCTGTTAATGAGAAATATCATTCTAGTTTAAATTACTATTACATGGAATCAGCATATATGTGTAAAGGAAAAAGAAAAAGGATTCAGATACATTGAGAGATGTCTATAGCTTCATCCCATTGCATACTGAAGAGCAATTATGAGACTGCCAATTCATTGATTACTTACTTCAAAATATTCAAAGAAATATCAGCTATTCAGGAACATAGAAAATCATTTGACAATGGCACCAATTTTTCCTCTGTTCCCATCCACAGACCACCTCCAGCATTTGCAGTGCAGTACATGGGTTTACTAAAGTTTCTCCAATGATATGGAATTTTCCTTCCTTCTCTCCACCTTCCCCTCCTCCTCAAGCAATTGAATAACTATAAGATGCTTCAAGCAAAGAGTTTGATGAAATGGAAAATCCAAGTTTTAGAAGTGTCTCACCTTTTTTTAAAAATCAAACTCCTTTCAGACACATAACAATACCAACATTTTTGGATTCACTTTTTAGGATGGACAGATGTGAGGTGATCTTTCAATTTTGCTGGCCTCACACTTTCATTTACAAGAGTTTTTCTGCACAAAGTCACAGTAGCTTTTGTATTTGTCACATTTGTTAATGCTTGTAAAACCATAATATGTAGTCTTCATTTCACTTCTTTTTTTGCTATCTCAACTTATGTTAGGGATTGAAAAACAAAATAATTAAAGCTCAAATACACTGATTAAACTTATATTTTTAAAACTCAGTGTTTTTGTATAAATAATTTTGACCTATCTATATGAAAATAAGTAAATAAAGTACAAGGTGCTAAAAAATATCTGTGACAACTAAAAAAGAAGCATGATTTTGAAATTTATCCAAAATTTTAACACTTGTAATGACTTTTAACCCTCCAATAGACACATGGATTACAGCACTATATTGGGACTTCTGTAGTTCTGGAGTTTGCCTGTTTCTGTGCTTTGAGCCATGTGTCTCTCTGTGACTTCCTAGAAATAATGGTTCTTGCTTCTGATAATGTTCACAGTACAGAATTTTCAGTGAATAATAATACATGAGCATTCAAATGCCTTTACTTTATAACATAGTTTACTTAAAGGGGGCATAAATTAAGGAAATATAAAGACTTTTTTGCTTATAGAATTAGCATCACTGTAAATGACACATTTAATGCAAAATCTCTTAGTGATCATACAAACTATCAATATATGAAATAATCTAGTCTATATTTATAGATTATATTCCTATTAAAAAAGGCCAAGCCACCTTATGAAGAGTTAAGAGTTCTCACATAAAATGACTAGTTTTGCAAAACTTTAACAAACAGTGAAAAAATAAACATCATGTATTGATCAGTAACACTGCAGATGGAAAATATTGAAAAACATTGTGGATGTTGGGGTCACCAACTTGAATAACTTTACCATTTCATGGCTAAATAACTAATAGACAGAACATTGCCTAATATTTGGCTAATTATATTGGATGTGTCTATGGATAGGAAAATTGCAATTATCTGTAATCTAATGGAAGTTTTAATAACTACAGTAATTTTTAACTAGTGATAAGCATAAATTATGTTTTGAGATATACAAAACTATGATATGATGTGAATATATCCAAGATTTATGTTGATGATAAAGTCACAGGTATGACTAATATTATGAAGCAGGTAGATGACAACAGTGATAGAACATGGTGTCTCTAGTCAAGAATACCTGAATTAAAATCTGACTTCAGACACTACCAGTTGTGTGACCTTGCACAAGTCATTATTTAACTTCTTTTTGCCTCATTTTCCTCAATTATAAAATGAATACAATAATAGCATCTACCTCTCAGGTTTGTTGTGAGCATGAAATGAGTTAATATTTATTTATGAAGCACCTGGTACAGAATAGACACTATTAGCATTCAAATGGACTTTGTTGTCTATATTTATAATTGAAGGAAATGATAAATTTTAGTTAGAGGTTATGAAAATAAGGATATAATTATTTTTCCCCATTCACATTCAGAGACCTCTAAATTTTATTCCTGGACCCCTGGTGGGGATAGTCCATAGACTTAGGTCACAAAACTTTGGTTTATAGCATCATGGGATCATAGACGTAAAGTCAGAAAGGACTTCAGAGGAAAGCTAATCTAATTCTTTTTATTATACAGATGAGCAAACTGAGGGATAGACAGATTAAGTAACTTGTCTAAGGTATCCTGTGTAGTAAGGATCAGAGCACATCTGAAAGGTTTTCCAATTCTGAGTGCCTAAGAGACATTGTCAGTCTATACTATGTACAAAAGAAACAGGATACAAGATAATGAGGGACCTAGGATTCATGAAGAATGCTTAAAGGATCTGAGGATGAATTAAACTGAAAAAAGAAAGATAGATGGGATGTGATCAGTATCTTCAAGTATTTAAAGGTTTGCCACATAGAAAAAGAATTAGCCTTATCATGTATAGCCACAGAAACAGTCTTAACTATGGTCACTGACTAGAAGTTGTAGCAATAGCGCTTTCTTGTCAATTTAAGTACCTTACTTAGATTTGGAGCTTTTAAAGATAGAGTGGGCTACCTAAGAAATATAAAGCTTCCTATGACTAGAAATGTTCACCTAGAATCTGCATACCTCCCATTCAGGGATGGCAAAGAGTAAACTCCTCCATAGGTTCCCATAGTAGTCAGAAGGACATTCTCAAGGTCTCACTTAAGAACTTTGGAATTGATTGTGTGTTATGGGAGACACAGATAAGCACAGAACTGCTCAGTCTGGTGTGCCCACATCAGAGAACGTGCTATGCTCTCTGAGCAAACTAGAATTGAAACAGCTCAAAGGAAACACAAGTTCTGCAAATTTAGAGAATCCACCCCAAATGTTCACACAGACTATTTTTGCTAGACCTGTGGTAGAGCATTCCGAGCTCATACTGGGCTGATCAGTCACAGTCAGACACATTGAAAACTTGACTCTAGTACTGGGATGCCACTTTGGTCGTCTTTGAGAATGAAGGACAGCAACCAACATATGTGGAAAGTTAAGTACAAATGAATTCTTAGTTTCTCCTCCAATTTTAAGATTCTGTGTTTCTATAGTTTCCCTTCAAAAATGGTTAATCATTCAAATCACTAAGTTCTAAATATTTCTAAGAACAATGTTGTCAATTACTTAATGGGAGGGTAAATAAGGAAGTCCAGCACAAAGAAAAAGACAACATTCTAACAAGATAAACAGAGAATATAAATATGAAAGGATAGAGAGTTTAGTTAATATAAGTAGAAACAATATTACAGTGAGAAGAGATGCATAAATTGTATTTCACAAAGAGTAGGGAATATGTTGCAATTAATCCAGAAGGTAGTATTTTTGTTGTTAATTTTCATATTCCCAGCAGCATACGTTAATTTCAACAATACATTGTTATTATTTACAACTGATATTTAATTCATTAATTTACCAGATGTTAACCACTGAATAGAGTGGAAACATTTTTTTCAGATCCTGACTCTGTCAAGGCCTTCCGGAGTTGAGAGTTAACAATTTATCTAAGCCTGAATAGCTTCTTATGCAGCCATAGTACAGTCCAATTTCCTCTGGATTTGTCACCTCACATTCAGTAAGTTGTGTACCATTTCACTGAAGCATGCAATAAATTGATTAATCAATGAAAATAAAAATGAAACAAGTGACTACTAACTATGTGCCAGGCACTGTGCTAACCAAAATTTTTCTTCTTGTTGTTCAGTCATGTCTGACTCTTTTTGACCCCATTTGGGTTTTTCTTAGCAAAGTTACTGGAGTGGTTTGCCTTTTCCTTCTCTACTTCATTTTACAGATGAAGAAACTGAGGCAAAATGAGTTGTGACTTGCCCTAGGTTATATAGCTAGTAAGTGACTGAGGCCGGACTTGAACTAAGGAAGATGAGTCTTCCTGACTCTAGGCTTGGAACTCTAACCACTATGCCACCTAGCTTTTTGTGGGTCCAAATAACAAAGTAAAAGAGAACCTTTCCTTGGGCACTTTATACTTGAGTAGAAATAATATCATACTTTTCCCTCATTCTTCCTCCCCAATCTGCTACTAAAGCTTTGGTCCTGAATGTATTGATTCTTATGGTTTTTCATAATTGCGATATAATTAACACTATTTGCATAGTTCTACACATCTCTAGCCAAATCTCCAGATACTTGCATATGAGGAAGTTGTAGAAAGCTACAGATGTTCTTGTCCTTTTGGAATTATTTCTGTGGCAGTTGAATACAGTGATCCAATTTATCCAAGATGCCTTGACCTATTATTTGCTTGTATGACATTTCTTTAACTATTCTGATTATGTAACCCCTTTGTTGGTATCTAATGACATGTTGCCCCTTCAAGGTCCTATCTTGTCTACTGCTATATTTCTTCATATAAAAGGCCTATAAAAATATAATGGGCCTCTACATTGCTAAAAATAAAACAGAAAATAGTAGTATTGTTTCTCCTGGCACCCAGTAAATGACCACTTTTGCTTAATATTATAGTGTCAATCAAATCAGCAATTTAGTGAGAACTGCTATGTGCACCATAGTCTGTGAGACACTAAAGAAGATAATTATATAAAACATGATTCTTACCTTTAGTGACTTTGTAATCTACTAAAAAAAAAAGTCTAGCACACATGAATCAGTGCATAACAATTGAAGGTCAATTGTATTATGATAACTTGTACAGTTCTTTATTGTATGTTATTTGGAAATTCAGAAGAGAGAGTCCCCAGTTGTGGAGATTCAGGTGGAGATCTAGCCCTCAGTGACAGCATTTTAGGCAAGAGTAGTAGAAGGTAGCAGGGGATACTAGTAAAGTCAATAACAAGAGTCTGTTATGCATCAAACACTGTTAGATACTGGGGATGTAAGTGAAGAATAAGTCTATTATTATTCCGGCAAAATGAAATGGATACAACTAGAGTCAAATATGGAATTAATCTGAAGTGGGAAATAAGGTTGAAATTGCAGGGTCAGGACAGATTAAGGAAGACTATGAAAGACAGAGGGATGAATTTAGATCTCATAATATAGGAAATGTTTCAGGAATGCACTGTTCAGCACAAAAGGAATAAAAGAGGTCAAAAATTTGTAAATTACACAGAAGCCTCGTGGCTTTATATCATGAACACTTTCCTAGAGAAAATATTTTATGGGTTATAGAAATGGAGAACACCAGATATTATCTTTCACACAAACATACTTACAAACATTATATTTTAACTAGAAAGAAAAAGTCATGTTATTGATGTGGGCATTATAATTGACTTGCTTATTTATGTGCCATGTGACTCATGTTATCAGTGACTCATTCCTTTGTCTAGTAGTAGTCAGACTACTAACTTTTCAGAGGCAAAGATCAGAATTAAGAAAAATAAAGAAGAAAGGTTAATACTGAGAAAAATAAATTGCATAAAATGAAAATAATTTAATTCTGAACTATTCAAATGGATAATTATCAGTAAAAAGTAAAAAAAAAAATTGTAGTGCCAATGAGATATTCACAGCCCCTGTTTGTGTTTATCTTTCATTGTCAAAGAAGACCATGCCATCAGAGAAATGATGACATGACTTGCACTTGACTTTATTTTGAGTGAGGGAGGGCTGTGCAGATCACCAGGCTCACTTTTCCTCCAGAGCCATCTGAATTCAGTGACCAGATGTTCATCAGCATGACTGGAGATGACCCAGGATGAGGCAATTGGGGTTAAGTGACTTGCCCAAGGTCACACAGATAGTGAGTGTCAAGGGTCTGAGGTGAGATTTATACTCAGGTCCTCCTGACTCCTACACTGTTTCTCTATCCACTGCACCACCTTGCTGAGTCATCTCCAGTCATGCAGGAGAAGAAGTGAGGCTGGTGACCTGCCCAGCCCTCCATCACTCAAAAAAACCCAAAAGTCAAGTGCAAGTCATGTCAAAATCCCTATAGAGGCTGTGCATATCCCGGCACAATTCTGAATCATGAAATACAACAGACTCTCCACAAGGATGACAGAACCAAAGTATTTATCCAGACACCATAAAGTCACATCTGTTATAATCTATACACAATAACACTGCAGAAGACAACACCATCCCCAAGCCTTCACCCTACTAGCCTTCCTGCCTTCCCACAAACCAGCTGCATTAAGCAAATCACAAGCAGTGTCCCTTAAACAAAATCGCAAACAAACTCACTCATGCTAGCAAGCTGCCTGCTTTCTTGCATCCTTCCTACCTCTGACTTCTCTCTCACTGACTTCTCAGTCTGCTCCATCTCTGCCTCTTCCTGTTTCCTGCTCCACCTGTTCAGGTTCAGTAAGTTCCTCCCTCCACAGACTCTGGGTTACTTAGACTCATATGAATCAGGCTTCCAAGTGACTTAAACAAGTCACATGGGCCTATTAATGAATGGGAAAGATCTTCCCATTTAAATTAACATTACAGCAATGGACAGAAAGTATCAACCCTTATTATAATTTATTTAAATGAAAGTTTAAAGTGATATAAATATATTACTACAACAAATATATAAAAAGACACAAAGAGTTCAGAAAGGAGCCTACTCAGCAAATATTTGATTTACTTGCTATGTGGAAAGAGAGGTTAGCTGAAGATAAAAAAGCTAAACTTGTCTGCAAAGTATGAGGGAGGGTGATAAAGGATTATGGAATGAGCAGTATCATTTCATAATGCAAAGAGAAGCAGTAGATAGTATAACCAGTTTTTTTTAAAGAACCTAGATGAAATACTCAGCTGAGCAAAGTTATCCCAAGGATATTTAAGAAGGAAGGAAAAAGGGAGAAAAAAACAGAAGAAAAATGGAAAAATATTTATAAAAATCATTGTAACAAACTGTCTTCATCATTAAGGACAATGGAACCACCTTAATAGAACTTGCACTTACATTTCCAGATATGCTTATCATGAGGAAGATAGAAAGGAACATAGATAAAAAGACAACATTACTGGATCAAGTATTTATAGAAGAGATTCTCAGGAGATCCTTTGTGGGGAGGAATTGAGTATTAAGGAATCAGCATTCAAGGTATGTGAAGAGGAAGATATCAATATGCAGGAAAAAAAAACCTCAGACCTTATTAATAGAAAAAAAAAGTGACTAAAATGTCCAAAACATTCAAACTGTATGACTATTACATCACTTTAAAAAAATCTTCATGAAAATTATGCTTTCACAAATCACAGGCTTAATCAGTTAGTTTTAACGATATTAAGCACCATACCTCTGCTAGATATTGAGGATCCAAAGACAAAAATGAAAGAATCCTTTCCCTCAAGTGATTTACACTCTGTTGGGGGAAGATAACGTGAATATCTATATCTGTCGATTTATACAAGTGCCAGCATCTACACAAAGATTTACCTGATCTACAAAGCTGACAGTATCCTCCTCTCCCAAATCTATTTGTATATGTAAACATATGTTCATGTATATTTGTGTATGTAGAAAAACTCAATATATATGATTGTAAATAGGGCAAATATCAAGATATATATCACATATGGCAAATATCATATATGTATGTATCTCTGTATGGCAGATCTCTATATATGTATATATAGCAAAGATCTATATATATATATATATACATGCATGTATATGTGTGTATATGTATATAGCAAAGTTTATTACGTATATCTCCTGTATGTGTATGTATGTGTTATATGTATCATATTTTGACTGTGAAGGAATGCTTTGTTGTTGTTGTGGGCATTATAATTGACTAACTTGTTTGTGTGTCATAAAACTTACATTATCAGTAACTCAGCAACTTTGAATAAAAGTAGTCAGAATACTAACTTTTCAGGGCAAAGATTAGAATTAAGAAAACGCAAGAAGGAACATTAATAATGAGAAATATGTGTGTAGGTATATGCATACATATATACACATTATACAAACACATATGTATATATATATGTATGTATATATATGCATATATATGCATATATATACATACATACACATATTTATACATTTGGGGGAGAAGGACATTAGCTTCTAAGTGGATCAGGCAAATCATGCTTAGAAGTTGGTTCTTGTGTGCTGTCCTAAAAGCAACATTACCACTACTACATCAAAGGGCTTTCAAATGATAGAGGTCAGTAGAGTGAATTCTAGGCATGGAGAATAGCTAGTACAAAGATTTGGAGGTGAGAGATGAAGTGTTGTGTGTGCAGAACAGCAAGAATATCGGTTTACCTGGACTGTCAACTCTAAGAAAGGGAAGTTTTATGTAATGAGCTAAAAAGAAGGAATTAGTTTAAAAAATGTCTAAATGCAAAATTATTAGTTTATACTTAAGTATAAAAAAACTTGCACAACCTGTGACCAGTGTGCTGCTTATATCTTATGAATGTTTTCCTCTACATTTTTTGTGAGCTGCCTGAAATCCTTTGGTATGCCACAGGTTGTGCAGGCCTGCTATAAAATCAAGTAGAAACATGATCAAATCTATAACTTGGTATCTGTAGAGAATGAATTAGAAACGGAAGAGTCCTGAAGAAGGCAGACTAATTAGGAGGCTATTCTGATGATTCATCAAAGAGGTGATAAAGGCCTGAAAGAAATGGGGACTGGTGTGAGAAAAGATGCAGAGATAGTAAATAAATTTGGCAACTAGTTGGAGAATCAGGAACTGAGGTTAACTTTAAGGTTGTAAACCTAGCAGGATGGTGATGATGACCTTAACAAGAATAGGGAAATTTGGACTAGGAGCATATTTGAAGTAAATCCTAATGAGTTTTATTCCATATATGTTGAACTTGAAATGAAAATGGAATATTATGAAAGGGCCACTGTCTATCAAGTGCTAGTTTTTACAAGCATGGCAACAAAGCTGTCCTTTGACTGCAGACTTCTGATAACCATGGATTGTGATGTCATTGCCTACTTGTCACATAAGACCATAAGAAGTCTCACCCATGTGGATATGGATATGAGGTCCTTGAGATTTGGTGGATGTCCCCTGGTCTTGTTTGGAGCCGGCTCATATTAGATCATGTCAACCAATTGTTGATTGTTTAGACTTAAGAAAGTGATGAAGAAAATATCAATAATAAGCATTAAACATTTTTTTAGAGAGATGATTGCTAAATATTTACCAGCATACTGTTATCAAAGTCCTGAGAGTATAGGAGTTACCATACCTACCCTTCTGACCAGACACATTTCCATATGGAGACAAAGAAGGTCAAATCTACCCAAGCTGAGTGCTCTAGAATCATAGCTGAATTATCTCTATCTTTCTATGATATACCTAAGTAAATCCCCTTTTGTTAATGGTTGAATGACTCCTAAATTTCTCATTAGTTCCAACACCAAACTTAAATTAATAGGTTGCTGTGTAAATCAGACCAGTCCATTATAGACATCAAGATGTAAATGTCCAATAGCTGTTGGTGATATGGGGCAACAACACAGGGAAAAACCAGCCTTGGTTATCTATCCTGGAGTCGACTCATCACTATAGAGATAATTCAATGTCTGAGAACTGATGAGGTCAACAAAATAGAAAAAACAGAAAGGGAATGAAACACATTAATTGAGCACCTACTATATTCCACTTCACAAAGCACTTCATAGAGAATCTTTCATCTGATCCTTACAACAAACATGAAAGGTAGGTGCTATTATTGTCTTCACTTTACAGATTAAAAAAAAAAAAAACTGAGGCAAACGTTAAGTGACTTGCCCTGGTTCATATAGCTAGTAAATGTCCAAAGGATTATTTGAACTCACTTTTTTCCTGAATGTAAGCCCAGCTTACTATCCACTGTACCACCAAGTTGCTTTTAGCAGACAATCCAGGATGAACCTTGCGTTTCATTCACATATGGAAAATTTCTATTGGAAATCCTGGCAACTAATCCCTTTGATAAATGGAATTATTTCTGACTACAAGGATAGTCTGTGCCCTATGAATAAACTACACAGAAAAGAACATAAATTTCTGGTACCTTCATTCAGTTTTGTGACACAAAATAGATAAGAAATAGTTTCCTTTTTCCATACATATACCTTAAAGTACAACTGAATGTGTTCTTTACTGTTTGAAGAAGAAAAGTCCTTGGGGCTGGAGGGCAGGTATGTAACACACCACCAAGCAGCTAGGATAGGCTCTCTAAAAACTTTGCTTAATATGTCTGATCAGGAGCAGAAAAGATAATAAATGGCATTCCAGTTTATGTTGGCACTGCCTTGCCTTTAAGTGGAAATGAGAAATGAGGAAATTAGATATTAGATGGCAAGTTTTGTGCCCCTTGATAGGTTACTTCTCATAAAAAGCTCAATCCCATAGCTTTTAGTATTATCTTGGTAAACTTTTCCCTGTTATGTTACCTTAAAAAAGTAGGGTGATTTTTATCACCATAATTTCAGTACCTTTTGGGGCTGTTTTGTGCTCATCATTCTTCTCTTCACACATCATTTCTTAGCTAATATATCATGCTTTCCACCCTTTGGAGCAGCTGGCATGATATCTCGGAATAGATGCAGCGCATTGATTCTTGACTGCTGGGAATTACCAGCTGGCACTGTGGGTAACTGAATCAGTATTAACAGGAGCAGATAGAGTTGTTTCTACTCTACTCCAAAGGGGTCCCCCCAAATCAGGCTTTTTCTCAGTTTAATTTACCCTAACTGCAGGATGTTATTAAGAGATCCCCATAATTTTCCTTTATAACTAACTAATGTGCAGGAGACATTGCTGCTCAGTATCTGCACTGTGGTGCAGCTTATTCAGAATGCCTGTTTTGGAAGAGGGGGCGAAAAATGCATTAAAAAGAGGGGAAAAAAACTGACAGCTTTAGCATCAGCTCAGTATTATAATACAGTATCTTTCCAAATCCAGTTAAGTATGTGATTTACCACGCAAGGTAGATTATGATGCTCAAAGAGAGTAATCCAAGCACCAGGCTAGGATTCATGAAGTCACAATCAGTACACACTCTAGCGACATGCTTGGATCTACTGGCTTACAAATAGTACAGATGGCAAAGTAAGCTTTAGCCCTGGCAAGATTAGATATTTTGCTCCTCTAAGCTCTATTATCCTTACTTCTACGAAGAGGGCAGCTTACGAAGAGAGGACCTTGGAAAGCCATCAACAATTTATGCTGCATTATAGTTACAAGGGGTTTGGAATGATTTTTATTATTATGATACTAGATTCAAAAATGACTTTCCCTAATGCCAGATTACATTTGTTTTTGCATACTAATGCATCACTGGTTATTGGATATATGTTTTTAAAGCTGTGTTAAGTATTATTCTTATTTTGATTACAAAACCCATTGTAACTTAATGATCTTGTAACTTATCACCAGTGACAAATTGAAAAGAATGTGCATGATGCTATGTAAGATAGGGCCATGTTATCAAATTGTTACAATAGGCATCATGCCAAGGGTTTACAAAAAACCAAAGAACCTACGAAAAAAACCTAAATGCACAATGAACATATACACACAGTTATATAACATACATCATATACATTTTATACAATGTGCATATATAAATGTGGGTATATGTATGAGTGCATATGCATACATATATGCATTATATATACATGTGTGCATGCACATACAGAGTACACACATACATATGCACATGTGTATATATGTACATACATGCATAATAATACACATATGCATTATGTGTATATGTATGTGTATGTAATTTCATCAGTGGACAGAGGTGTCAAATGTATGGACCACAGACCAGATGCAGCCCATAGTACTCCTGAGTATAGTCCAAATCTAATCAAAATGTGAATGAAAAATATTCAACAAAGTAAATAAAATATAATAAAACATAGATAATATTCCATCTTAAATCCAATTCCATAGGTGGCTAGCAGGGATTTTTCTGTATGGGTCAGTGGCCCACATTTCCATTTGAGTGTGATACAGTGAGGTAGAAAACTCCGAGTGTGGAAGCTCCTTGCTCTGAAACAGATCAGCACCTTATAGCCTCAGAGTCATTTGTCTGTGGTACTGAGAAGTTATGTCTTGCCCATGATTACATTCGGTGTCAGAGACAATACTTGAACTTGAATTTTCCTGACTCTGAAGTTTGTTTTCTATCCATACATGCTGCTGCTGCTATCTCTATCTCTTTCATCATACATACACATATGCACACATACATACACACATGTGCAATATAAACATACATATGTTCACACAAGTACATAATGATTTTACTCATACATCTAATTCTGAAGTATAAATTCACTTATAAAAGTATATCCACCAAAGTTACTATGAAATAAAAATACTTGACTCCTAAAAGGAATCTAATTTAGCACTATTGTGATCATGCAAGTTAATAATAATATATGTTCTAAACTTAATTGAATCATTAAATTTCTGTAGATTTTTGATAACATATCAAGTACTGCTTTTGCAACTGTTTTGAAAGTTAAAAATTCCTAAAAATCAAAAAAATACAAAAAAAATAAAGGGAATGGAAGTCAGACAGTGTTGTATTTGAAATTTTTCAACCTGAAAGGAATTTCCGGCAAAGAAAACTGTCAGCCAGGAACATATGTCTGGGCTCATCTCACAAAAATGTGGTGAGCATTATATCAACATTGTGAAAAATGTAGGTATTGAGAGAGAAAAAGATAAATGGATGGTAAACATTAAAATGAGATGAAAATCACGGAAGAAAATTAAAAGAAAAGAAATCTCCCCATGATGCCTTACGAAAAAAGACTGGCCTTGCATTCATGTCTGGGTGCCATAACCAAGTCTACCACTAACTTCCTATATGAGCTGGGACAAAATCATTGAATCTCACAGGACCTGAACACTCAAATTTTAAAATTAGTAGATTAGAGTGTATTTTCTCTAAAGTCTAAGGCATAATACCTAACAATAGTAGTAATAGCAAAGTGGGCATCTATGCAACATTTTCAGATATGTTAAGTGCTTTACAAATATCTCATTTGATCCTCACAACAATGCTCTAAGGTAAATACTGTTATTATTACTTCTATTTTATAGAGGAAGAAACTGAGGGAGACACAATTTACGTGACTTATCTAGGTCACATAATACGGGAGTGAGGCAGGATTTGAATTTCCTGACTTCAGGCCTAGTACTCTGTCTACCACACTACTTGTCTCAAAAGGAAGACCTAAATTCAAATCCTGCCTTAAATACTTACTAACTGTGTGACTTTTAATGAGTCACTTAATTTCTCTGTGGCTCACTGTCCCCATCTGTAAAATGAAGCAGTTTGCCTTATTGGTTCCTAAAGTACCTTACACTTCTAGATTTATGACATTATGCTTTTTTTTTCAACTATAGGTTTCTATGATCCTATTTGCTAGCATACTGAAAAATATTTGCCATTGAATTTGGGGGCCATGTCTTTAAAAATTATAATATTGAATCCAAGTGTATTTTCCCAACACTTAGCTATATGGACACACCTTTATGTGTTTAATCCTACAAGTGCAACGTTACCATCTGTCATGTCAATCAAATGATTCTTTTTTAAAATTAATTAATTTTATTTATTTTCATTGTTCTACAATAACTACCATATAATTTAGACTATTGTTTTCTCCCCAGTCCCCAAGATAGCATAAATTTTTGTATAGGTTCTACACATACATTCCTATTAAATACATTTTTACTATAGTCATGCTGTGTTGAAAAATTAAAATGAGTGGGAGAAATCCTCCAACAAACCAAAATGCAAGACACACACACACACACACACACACACACACACACACGCAAATGATCTACTACATTCTGCAATTGAATTCCATAGTTCTTTCTCTGGATGTAGAAGGTGTTTTGCCTTAGAAGACCATTGGGAATTTTTTTCTTTTCTTTTTATAAATTTTTTTTATTTAACTTTTTACATTCATTTTCACAAAATTTTGGGTTCCAAATTTTCTCCCCATTTGTCCCCTCCCCCCACCCCAATACACCCAGCATTCTAATTTCCCCTATCACCAATCTGCCCTCTCTTCTATCATCCCTCCCTTCTCTTGTCCCCATCTTCTCTTTTGTCCTGTAGGGCCAGATAATTTTCTATTCCCCATTACCTGTATTTCTTATTTCCTAGTAGCAAGAACAATCCTCAACAGTTGTTCCTAAAACTTTGAGTTCCAACTTCTCCCCATCCTTCCCTCCCCACACGTTCCCTTTGGGAAGGCAGGCAATTTAATATAGGCAATATCTGTTTAGTTTTGCAAATGACTTCAATACTAGTCATGTTGTATAAGACTAACTATATTTCCCTCCATCCTATCCTGCCCCTCATTGCTTCTATTCTATCTTTTGATACTATCCCTCCCCAAGAGTGTTGACTTCAAATGGCTCCCTGCCTTCCATCATGCCCCCCACCCTGTTTATCCCCTTTCCCCCCACTTTCCTGTATTGTAAGATAGATTTTCTTACCAAAATGAGTGTACATTTTATTCCTTCCTTTAGTCGAATGTGATGAGAGTAAACTTCATGTTTTTCTCTCAGCTCTCCTCTTTTTCCCTCTGCTAAAAAGTCTCCTGTCTGCCTCTTCTATGACAGATAACTTGCCCCATTCCATTTCTCCCTCTCTCCTTCCAATACATTTCTCTCACCGTTTACCCTAATTTTTTAAAGATATTATTCCATCCTATTCAATTAACTCTGTGCTCTACATCTCTGTGCATGCATGCATGTGTGTGTGTGTGTGTGTGTGTGTGAGTAATCCCACCAACTACCCAGATACTGAAAAGTTTCAAGAGTTACAAATATTGTCTTTCCATGTAGGAATGTAAACAGTTCACTTTTGGTAAGTCCCTTATGACTTCTCTTTGCTGTTTTCTTTTTCATGCTTCTTCTCATTCTTGCATTTGAAAGTCAAATTTTCTTTTCAGCTCTGGTCTTTTCATCAAGAATGCTTGAAAGTCCTCTGTTTCATTGAAAGACCATATTTTCCCCTGAAGTATTATACTCAGTTTTGCTGGGTAGGTGATTCTTGGTTTGAGTCCTAGTTCCTTTGACTTCTGGAATATCCTATTCCACGCCCTTCCATCCCTTAATGTAGAAGTTGCTAGATCTTGTGTTATCCTGATTGTATTTCCACAATACTGGAATTGTTTCTTTTTAGCTGCTTGCAATATTTTCTCCTTAACCTGGGAATTCTGGAATTTGGCCACAACGTTCCTAGGAGTTTCTCTTTTTGGATCTCTTTCAGGTGGTGATCAGTGGATTCCTTGAATACTTATTTTGCCCTCTGGTTCTAGAATACCAGGGCAGTTTTCCTTGATAATTTCATGAAAGATGATGTCTAGGCTCTTTTTTTGATCATGGCTCTCAGGTAGTCCCATAATTTTTAAATTGTCTCTCCTGGATCTGTTTTCCAGGTCAGTTATTTTTCCCATGAGATATTTCACATTCTCTTCCATTTTTTCATTCTTTTGGTTTTGTTTTGTGATTTCTTGGTTTCTCAGAAAGTCATTAGCCTCCATCTGTTCCATTGTAATTTTGAGAGAACTATTTTCTTCAGTGAGCTTTTGAGCGTCTTTTTCCATTTGGCTAATTCTGCTTTTGAAAGCATTCTTCTCCTCATTGGCTTTTTGAACTTCTTTTGCCAATTGAGTGAGCCTATTTTTCAAGGTGTTAATTTCTTGAGCCTTTTTTTGGGTCTCCTTTAGCAAGGTACTAACTGTTTTTCATGTTTTTCTTTCATCTCTCTCATTTCTTTTCCCAGTTTTTCCTCCACCTGTCTAACTTGATTTTTAAAATCCTTTTTGAGCTCTTCCATGGCCTGAGCCCATTGAATATCTATTTTGGATGTTTGGGATACAGAAGACTTGACTTCTATGTCTTTACCTGATGGTAAGCATTGTTCTTCCTCATCAGAAAGGAAAGGAGGAAATATATGTTTACCAAGAAAGTAACCTTCTCTGGTCTTATTTTTTTCCCTTTTCTGGGCATTTTACCAGCCAATTACTTGACTTCTGAGATTCCTCTCCACCCCTGCCTCACCTGCTGATGTGCCCAGCTAGTGCTTGGGGTCTGAGATTCAAATGCTGCTTCCCAGCCTCAGGGCTTTCAGCAGGGGACGGGGCTGCTATTCAGGGTAAGATTAAATTCAGGTTCTCAGGTGGGGCAGGGCCGCCTTACAGGGCTCAGTTTCCTCAGGGTGTTTATGTGGAGATCTTCAACAATGGATCCGAGCTCCTGTCTGCTTTGGGAGCTCCTGTCTGCTGCTGCCTCTGCTGCTGTCTCCCAAGGGGCCCTGAGTTATGGAGACACCCCGCTCCCCTCTTGGCCAGCCCAGAAGGCTCTCTCACTGACCTGCAGCACCTGTGGGTGGATGGACCCTCGTGACCACCAGAGATTCCACCCTGAAACCTGCTCAGATCTTTTCCTGTCGGGGCCATGTGGCCAAGGTATGGCTGGGCTGTGCTCTGGGTCTGGTGCATGATGGACCTTTGGTGTCAGTTTTTCAGGTCTCTCTGGAACAGAAATCTCCTCCACTCCATTGTTGTGTGGCTTTCAGTGCTCCAGAATTTGTTGGGAGTTCCTCTTTACAGGTAATTTATGGGCTTTGGGTTTGGAGCTACCATATGTGAATCTTTCTACTCCACCATCTTGGCTCCTCCCTTCTGCAAATTTTTTTTATGTGCTTGTATTGCAATGAAGTTCCAAGTCTACCAGAAAATAACTCTCACACACTGTGGTCCTTGCTATGCACAAAGTTCTCTTGTTTCTCCTCCTTCCACTCAACATCAGGTCATATAAGTCTTGTCAGGCCTCTCTGAAGTCTTTCTGTTCATTATTTCTTATAGCACAATAGTATTCCACTACATTCATATACAATAATTTATTCAGCCATTTCACAATTGATGGGCATCCACTTGATTTCCAGTTTTTGGCCACCACAAAGAGTGTTGCTATAAATATTTTTATATGGGGGCATATATGGAACATGTGGGACCCTTTCCCATTTTTATGATCTCTTGGGGAATACAGTCCTAGAGAGCTATTGCTGGATCAAAGGGTTTGCACATTTTTGTAGCCTTTTGGGTAGAGTTCCAAATTGCTCTCCAGAATGGTTGGATCAGCTCACAGGTCCACCAACAGCGTATTAGTGTTCCAACTCTCCCACATTTTCTCCAGCATTTATCATCTTCCTGTTCTGTCATGTTTGCCAAATTGATAGAGTTGTTTTGATTTGCATCTCTCTACTCAATAGTGATTTAGAGCACTTTTTTCACATGATTATAGATATCTTTAATTTCTTCCTCTGAAAATTGCCTGTTCATATCCTTTGATCATTTATCAATTGGGGAATGACTTGTATTTTTGTACATTTGACTCAGTTGTCTATATATTGTAGAAATGAGGCCTTTATCACTGACATTAGCTGTAAAAATTCTTTCCTAGTTTTCCACATCCCTCTGAGTTTTGGTTGCATTGGGTTTGATTGTGCAAAAACTTTTCAGTTTAAAGTAATCAAAATTATCCATCTTGCACTTCATAATGCTTTCTATCTCTTATTTAGTCAAAAATTCCTCCCTTCTCCATAAATCTGATGAATACACTATTCCTTGCTCCACCAATATGTCTGTAGTATTGATCTTTATACCTAGATCTTGTTCCCATTTGGATTTTATTCTTGGTTACAGTGTCAGACATTGGTCTCTGCCTAGTTTCTGCCACACTTTTATGCAGTTCTCTCAGCAATTTTTGTTGAACTGTGAGTCTAATCCCAGAAGCTGGTGTACTTGGGTTTATCAAAGAGTAGATTGCTATATTCATTGTCTACTGTGTCTTGAGTACCTAGCATATTCCACTTGTCTACCCTTCTGTTTCTTAGCCAGTACCAAGTGGTTTTGATAATTGCTCCTTTATAATACAATTTGAGATCTGGAAGTGCTAGGCCACCTTCCCTAACATTTCTTTTCATTAATCCCCTTGATATTCTGGACCTTTTGTTCTTCCAGATGAATTTTGATACTATTTTATCTAGCTCTAGAAAATAATTATCTTATAGTTTAATTGGCATGGCACTAAATAAGTAAATTAATTTAGATACAATTGTCATTTTTATTATATAATAGGCTTGGCCCACCCACTAGCAACTGATGTTTTTTCACTTACTTAGATCTGACTTTATTTGTGTGGAAAGTGTCTTGTAATTGTGTTCATCTAGTCACTGGGTTTGTTTTGTTAGGTAAACTCCCAAATATTTTATAGTGTTTACCCTAACTTTAAATGGGATTTCTCTTTCTATTTCTTGCTGTTGGACTTTGTTACTAATGTATAGAAATGCAGAAGATTTGTGTGAGTTTATTTTACAACCTGCAACTTTGCCAAAGATGTTTATTATTTCAAGCAGTTTTTCACTCGAATCTCTGGGACTCTCTAAGTATATCATCACATCATATGCAAAGAGTGATAACTTAGCTTCTTTTTTACCTGTTCTAATTCCTTCACTTTCTTTTTCTTCCCTTATTGCTATAGCTAGTATTTCTAGCACCATATCGAATAATAGTGGTTATAATGGACATCCTTGTTTCACCCCTAATCTTATTGGAAATTCATCTAGCATATCCCTGTTGCATATAATGCTTGCAGAAGGTTTTAGGTAGATACTGCTTATTATTTTGTGAAAAGTTCCATTTATTTCTATGCTCTCCAATGTTTTTTTTAATAGGAATAGATATTGTATTGTTAAAAGTTTTTTTCTACTTCTGTTGACATAATCATGTGGTTTCTGTTAGTTTTGTTGTTGATATGGTCGATAATGCTAATAGTTTTCCTAATATTGAAGCAGCCCTGCATTGCTGGCATGAATCCTACCTGATAATAATGTATTATTCACATTATAAGTTGCTATATTCATTTTGCTAAAATCTTATTTAAAATTTTTGCATCTATATTCATTAAAGAAATTGGTCTATAGTTTTCATTTTCTGTTTTGTCTCTTCCTGGTTTAGGTATCAAAACCATATTTGCATCATAAAAAGAATTTGGGAGGACTCCTTCTTTCCCGATTTTCAAAAATAGTTTATCTAGTAGTGGAATTAACTGTTCTGTAAATGTTTGATAGAATTCACTTGTAAATTCATCCAGACCTGCAGAATTTTTCCTAGGGAGTTCATTTATGGCTTGTGCAATTTCTTTTTCTGAGCTGGGGTTGTTTAAGTATTCAACTTTCCCTTCTTTTCATCTGGGCAATTTGTATTTTTTAAAATACTCATCCATCTCATTTAGATTGTTGAATTTATGGGCACAAATTTGGGCAAAATAATTTCTAATTATTGTTTTAATTTCCTCTTCATTGGAGGTGAATTCTCCCCTTTCATTTTTGATATTAGTAATTTGGTTTTCTTCTTTTAAATCAGATTGACTAATTTTATTAGTTTTTTTCCATAAAACCAACTATTGGTTTTATTTATTATTTCAATAGTTTTCTTAATTTCAATTTTATTAATCTCTTCTTTGGTCTTTAGTATTTCTAATTTGGTATTCACTTGGGTATTTTCAATTTGTTCTTTTTCTAGTTTTTTCAGCTGCATGCCCAAGTCATTGATCTCCTCTTTATTTTATTCATGTATGCATTCAAAGACACAAAACTTCCCCTAAGAACTACTTTTGCTGTATCCTGTAAGATTTAGTATGTTTTCTCATTATTGTCATTGTCTTGAATGAAGTTGTTGATTGTTTCTGTGATTTATTGTTTAACCCACTCCTTCTTTAGGATTAGATTATTTAGTCTCCAATTAATTTTTGGTTTATCTTTCCATGGCCTTTTTTTACATGTAATTTTTATTGCATTATAATCTGAGAAGGATGCATTGACCATCTCTGCCTTTCTGCACTGGACTGTGAGGTTTTTATGCCCTAGAACATGGTCAGTTTTTGTATATGTGCCATGTACCGCTAAGAAAAAGGCATATTCCTTTCTATTCCCATTCAATTTTCTCCAGAGATCTATCATATCTACCTTATTCATAGTTTTATCCCCTTAACCTCTTTCTTGTTTATTTTGAGGTTAGATTTATCAAGTTCAGAGAGTGGGAGGCTGAGGTCCCCTACTTGTATGGTTTTGTTGTCTATTTCTTCCTTCAAGTCCCCCAACCGCTCCTCTAAGAATTTGGATGATATACCAGTTGGAGCATACATGTTTAGTAATGATATTTCTTCATTTTTTATTGTGCCTTTTAGCAGGATATAGTTTCCTTCCTTATCTCTTTTGACTAAATCTATTTCTGCTTTGGCTTTGTGTGAGATTAGAATTGCTCCCCCTGCTTTTCTTATATCAGTGGAAGCACGATATATTCTGCTCCAACCTTTTACCTTTACCCTGTGTGTATCCCCCCATTTCAAATGTGTTTCTTGTAAACAACATATTGTTGGATTATGGCTTTTAATTCATTCTGCTATCCATCTCCATTTTATGGGAGAGTTCATTCCATTCACATTCACAGTTATGATTATAATATGTGTCTTCCTCTCCATCCTCTTTCCCACTCTTTGTGCTTTTAGTTCTCCCATTTCCCTTCCCCTCCTCAATTGAGATTTTACTTTTCACCATCACCTCCCACAATTTTCCCATCCTTCTTTCAGCCCCCCTCCCTTTTACTCCCCTTTACCTTTACTACTTCTTCTCTCCCTTTTACTCCCCTTTCTTCCCCCTTTCCCTCCTACTGACTATAGATCTAGTTAGAATTATATACTTAATTAAGTTGATCATTCCCTCCTTGAACCAAATCAGATGATAGTACTTCTCAAACAATGTTCATCTCTCTCCCCGCTTTAACTCTACTATAATGTTGTACTTCTTCCTGTGATGCAATTTGCCATTTTCTGCTTCCTCCTTTTCACATCTCCTGTTACAATCCCTTTGCACACTTAAATCATATTTTTATCATCACATCATTTACTTTCTACCAGTTCCCTCCGTATATCCCATTTATATTTCATAATATATGTACAATTCTCAAGATTAACCAGTATCATCTTCCTATATAGGGAAGTTAAACAGTTAGCCAAAATTGAGTAACAAGTTTTTCTTTTCCCCTATTTACCTTTTTATGCCTCTCTTGTGACCTGCATTTGAAGATTGAATTTTCTATTGAGTTCTGACCTTTTTGTCAGGAAGGTCTGGAAATCCCTAATTTTCATTGAATGTCCATCTCCTTGCCTGTAATGTTGTGCTAAACTTTGCTGGGCAATTGATCCTTGGTTGTAGAGCCAGCTCCTTTGCCTTATGTAATATTGTATTCCAATTCCTTTGATCTTTTAATGTAGAAGCTGCAAGGTCCTGTGTGAGCCAAGATGGTGGAATAAAGGCAAGGACTGAACTGAGTTCTTCCTCTCCACATACCTTCAAAAATGACTCTAAACAAATTCTAGAGCAGCAGGGCCCACAAAAAGACAGAGTGAAACAAATTTCCCACCAAAAACAACTTGAGAGGTCAGCAGGAAAGGTGTGTTACAGTATAAGAGAGGAGCACAGTCAAAAGCAGTCCAGGTCAATACTGCTATGGCCCCAGCAATCCAGAAGCAGGCCTTCGGAGTGACTGTATCATCAGTGACTGTTTCTGGAACTCTCAGTCCACAGTTGGCAAGGGAGTCAAACATCTGGTCAGAAAGAGATTACAGAGATCTTCTTAAAAGCATTGGGGCAGGAATCTATTGCTTTGCCCATACTTGGATCCAGGTCACAGTCCTGAGAGGCAGCCCTAGGGCAAGGGGGAGCACTAGAATAGGTGTTTGTGGCCACAATGGAGAGGGAATCCTACTTGTAGTTCTAGGGCAGAAAAGAATGCTTGTGATTGCTCACAGATCAGAGCACAGGCAAGGAGAGGAGTGAACACCTCTTCTTAGATCTTACCAACTTGGAAGAACTGAAAACTTACAGGACTCTAGAAGTATCTCTGAAAATAGCTGGACAAAACCACTGAAGCTTGGGAGAACTCACCCTTCATCCTAGAATCAGAGCCCTACTTAAAAAAAAAGTGTTTGAAAGTCATGAATAGGGTAGGAAATTAACCAACAATGGGGGAAAAACTCTGTCTATAGAAAGTTATTATGGTGACAAAGAAGATCAAAATCTACAGTCAGAAGAAGAAAACAAAGTCATAACTCCTACATCCAAAGCCTCCAGGAAAAAATGTGAATTTATTTTAGACCATGAAAGAGTTCAAAAAGGATTTTGAAAATCAAGTAAGAGAAGTAGAGCAAAAACTGAGATGAGAAATGAGAGTAAACAGCTTGGTAAAGCAAACACAGAAATTACTGAAGAAAACAACAGTTTAGAAAACAAATGGTAAAAGAGGTCCAAAAGGTCAAAAGAGGAAAAGAATGCTTAAAAAACAGAATTGTCTAAATGGAAAAGGAAGTCTAAAAGTTCAGTGAAGAAAATAATTACTCAACAATTAGAATGGAGCAAATGGAGAATAATGACTTTATAAGAAATCAAGATACTAAAACAAAAAAAAGAATGAAAAATAGACAACAATATGAAATACATCAGTGGAAAAGCAACTGACCTGGAAAATAGATCCAGGAGAGATCATTTAAAAATTATTGAACTATCTGAAAGCCATGATAAAAAAAAAAATCCTAGATAGCATCTTTCAAGAAGTTATCAATAAAAGCTACCCTGGTATTCTAAAACCAAAGGGTAAAATAGAAATTGAAAGAATTCACTGATCACATCTTGAAAGAAATCCCAAAATGAAAACTGCCAGAAATATTATAGTCAAATTTCAGAGTTATGAAGTAGAGGAGAAAATATTGCAAGTGGCCAGAAAGAAACAATTCAAATATGGTGGAACCACAGTCTTAGTTAACATTTTCTACATTAAAGGAAGGGATGGTTTGGAATATGATAGTTTGGAAAGCAAAGAAGCTATAAATACAACCAAGAATAATCTATCTAGAAAAGCCTATTTTAACCCTTTTGGGAGGGGGGAATAGATGTTTAATGAAATATAGTATGTTCATGCATTCTGATCAAAAGATCAGAACTGAATAGAAAATCTGACAAACACAAGAATCAAGAGAAGCATAAAGAGCAATACATGGAAAAGTAATCATAAGGGACTCAATCAAGTTAAAGGGATTACATTTTTATATGGGAAGATGACACATGTAACACCTAAGAACGTTTTCATTATTAGGGCAATTAGAAACAGTCTACATAGACAGAGGCCATAGAATAAGTCAATTATATTGGAATGATCACAAGAATAATGAAGGGGTGAGAAAGAGGGGTGCACTGGAAGAATAAGGAAGGGAAACTTAGAATGGGGAAATTTTTCTCACATAAAAGAGGGATAGTTATAAAAAAAAAAAAATGTGATCTACCTCCAAAGAGAGAAGTGATGAACTCTGAGTGCAAGTTGAAGTTAATTGTCTTGCTTTTTCATTTACTTTTTTGTGATATGATTATTATGAAAATGTTTTGCATTATTGCACATGCATTATTGATGTGATTTTGCTTGCTTTCTCAGTGGGTTGGGGAGAAGTGGGAGGAAGAAAGCTCAAAATGAAAAAAGCAAAGTATATTAAAAGTAAAAAAAATAAATTTTAAAAATTAATGTTTATGTGAATACCATGTTGTTGGGGTTCTTGTGTAAGAATGAATTACATTTCCTACATCTGCTTGGTATTATACATTGATTTTTTTTTTATTCTACCTTTTGAATGAAACTACAGACATGATCCAGTAAATAAAATAGTCCCTGGTGCATCAGGGTGTGTAAAACAATATATGAAAATGGAGAGTTTTATCTCTTTCTAATTAGAGGTCAAGAGCCTCAAAAATAAACAGAGTTTGGACCTCATATCTGAATCCCTTTATTGAAAATCAGAGTCCTATAGTTATGTCTACCCCATGGACAAGAAATAGGCCCTCAATCTTCAATCTCCAAGATGTCAGAATTCTGGAGTCTATAACCATCACTGGTAGTGTGTGTCTGTATGTGTATGTACACATATGCATATATATGTATATATGTGCAGATGTAATATACACTCATATCTGTATACAGAGATACATGTGTATATGGAGATATGCATATGTGTATATACACACATTTGTATAAGGATATATGCATATGTATATGGATATATATATATATACATATATAGATATATATACATAGGTTAATATATACATATATCAATATATGCATATATACAAATATTGATATATGCATTAAGATGTATACACATATGTGTATATATATACTGTGTATATGAATACAATACAGGTATATGTATATATTATACAAACATATATGATCTAGATCTTTAGAAAATTCTAGATTGCAAGGTGGAATGGGGAGAAATCCCAGGTCAGTTAGATCAGAAAGTGTTTGGTAGGTGTAATTTTTTTTGCAGTTGACTAGTTCCACCTTGAAACTCATCAACATTTTACTTTTATTTCCTACCTCTCTATTGTACTTATTGTTCATAGTTCAGCCATTTTCAGTCCTGTCAAACTCTTTATAACCCTAACTGGAGTTATCTTGGCAAAGATACTGCAGTGATTTGTAATTTTCTTCTTCAGTTCATTTTACAAATGAAGCAACTGGGGGAAACAGAGTTAAATGACTCTTCCAGGGTCACACAGTTAGTAAGTATCTGAGGCCAGATTTGAACTTGGAGGCTTGTCTTCCTAACTACTGGACCATTATTCTATGTGCTGTGCCACCCTGCTGCCCCTGCAGTTATTCTAGTATGCCATAAGCTGTCCTGGGATCTTCTTTCCTTCCCCCTTTTACCTCTGTTAACTTAGAAGAATGAGAACAGCTTGAGGAGAGATAAATATCCAGAGTTTGGCATTGGAAAGTGGATAGATGGGAAAAGGGAAGATCTAGAAAAGAAGATAGCATAAGGAACTGATAAGACAAGAATTCCATTGCTTCTGATACCTTGTATTTATATTGGGACAAGTAAGGTTTTTTTCTCTTTTCAATAAAATGTACTTCTATAATATCATTATTTTATTTCAAAAGAAGTTTGTCTCTACATATGAGTTAAGAGGCACCATACAGAGATTTTCCTAGAGTATGCAAGAAAAAAGAAATGAAAAAATACTGAAAACCACACCAAGGTCTGAGAGGCTAATGCTGTAGTGAAGACTAGAGACCATAGCCATTCATTTCGTATCCCCACTTTTGACATCTCTCATACTAACATATAAAACATAATTCTCAGCAGGGTGAGGGGGGTGGCCGATGATGATTTATTAGATGTAAACTAAATTTGATGACAAATTTTTTCTGATCTCAGATTTAATTGCTGTAGGTGTACTCTTCAACGATATACATCTCAGATGCTTCTATGCCATAGTAGACACTTGTTATGAGTGTCTGTTGTTCTTCCTCATGAAAATTCTTTTCTTGGTCTCTGATATGAGCATCTCTCACATCAGGTAAATTTGTTTTGGTCCATAATCAGAGACTTCCCAGATTGATTGCCTCAGCTAGATCATGTACCATCTTGTCTTGGATGTTGTAAAAGAGTAACCTTAAATAAGTCAGCCAACAAACATTTATTAAACATCTATTGTGTTCAGTAACCGTGCTGGACGCTGAGGTTACAAAGACACAAAACGATGTCTTGACCTCAAGGTAAATGCCATATATTTTTTCCTTAAGGAAAGCATGTGATTTATGTGATGACTTGCCCTTCTCTCCTCAGAGAAGGAGTACAAGACTAGGATTATATCTTTCTGCTTCTTGCACTAAGTATTGTTAGTTGAGAGGTACTAGTGTAGTGATGTGGAAAGTCTCCCACCCACTGATATAGAGCTTGACATTTCATCTATAAATTTATAGTGTTAGAGGATATTGCTCAGAAATCTGAGAAGTTAAGGAACTTTCCCATGGTCACACATTTCTTATTAACACAGAATTTGTAAAAGGTAGCAATTTAGCCTAGATTTTCTTCATAGTAAGGTCAAGCATCTATCAACAATCTAGTAAAATATAGATAATCACGTGATACTCTATATGTTTATAGGTTAAGTTATGTGGGATGGATCAGATTTTGGGAAGAGAAAACTCCCTTTCATCTGGAAAAATCAGAGTAAGCTCCATGAAGCAAGTGAGACTAAAGGTCAGCCTTAGACTAGAAGAGGGGGAGAAACATCCAAGGAGCAGTATCCATAGGTCATATAATGAGACATTTGCCAGAGAGTAACATTTTTGTATGACATTTAGTTCACTTTCCTATTAGCAGCCCATTCTTTTGGCAGAGTTAATGCCTGACACCATAAGAGTACTCCTTGGGGAAAAACACCTTTCTTGATGTATTAGTTAAGAAACAATGATCTTACTATACCAGTTTGTCTTGCTTAGTAAGAGAAAGATTGTCCATGGAATAGCCAAAATGTCCATGTTACTATTTGGAAACATTTTATACCATTAAAGAAGTATTTACAGTTTCTTCTTCGTGAACAGATATAAAAGACCCTATCTTTTGTGCTTTCCACTGTCTGACTGAAATAAAATGCAGTGTTCTGAAGTTTCTGCACAGACTTTTCTCAAGGTCTGGCTCAAGTGTCTCATCCTTCTTTATGAAGCCTCTCTGGGTAACAATGAACCATATTAATATCTCCCTCCTCTAAATTTTGATACCCTTTACTATCTATCAAGGAATACCCAATAATGTACCATTCGATATTCTAAGTACTTTTGATATTTTATTTAGGATATTGTTATCTTAATATACAAGTTAATTAAGCTAATCTTATTCATTTCCTTTTTATAGTTTAGTGTCTTTGATTAGGCTGTTTTTTTGTGGGCAGGCATCACAACTTCACCTGTTTTATACTTCGCAGATTTTAACAAAGAAAATGCCACAGGATATTCAGAAACTATTGATCATTTTTCAGTCTATTAAGGAACACCACTCACATAAGTTTAACTGTTTAGATAGCTCACTCCATTTAAAATGAGTATGTTCAGTGCTGGATTACTCGATGGGTATATTTGGCAGGCAAATAGTTTTGAGATAGGAATTCTTAACCTGGGGTCTATGGAAAGATTTGAGGGGGTTCTGTGAATTTGTGTTTTTTATAACAATTTCAATATAGTTGATTTCCTTTGTAATATTATTATCTCATTATATATACTTTGAAACATTTATTCTGAGATGTCCATGGGTTTTACCAGAACACTAAAGAGGTCGTAACAAGAAGTAGCATAAGATTCTCTCACTGAAAACCTTCAAGATGCGACCAATGCTGCCTGGAAAGTAGGAGATCCTTTTATTCCCCAACATGCTTTTTTTTCACAGTTGCTTTTTATGATTCAACCTGTCACAACATGATACTGTAACAACTACCTAACCAGTACAAGTATCAAAAAATCCATGCAGTGGAACCACCAACCATAGGAGGATGTGGATAAAATTCCAATATAAGATTTGATGCTTGGTGATATTTCAATTGACAGTAACTTTGCTTTCTTTCCTTCTCCTGAAGCATTGTTTACATCCTGGCTGATATTGTCACCTCTGAAAAAACACCTTTATGAACTGAGCCACATAGAAATACACACACATACACACACACACTAAACACCTACCAGCTACTTCAGTTCACAGTTTTGCTCTCCTGTAACTTTGTACTTTGCTATTCCTTTATATTTGTGAAATATATGTGTATGTGTGAATATGTAATACACACACTCTATCAACCTATATCTTTATATCAGCATGTATACATTCACATATATATGTATATACATACACATATACACATACATGCATACCTCATATTCATTTTAACATCTCAGACATGTAAAAGCATCCCAAATACCAAGCAGAGCATGTAAAAGGAAATTTTAAATACTGAGAATCTTGAAATGAAACATTTTGAAATTATAGATGGAGGGGTAGAAAGGATCAGCTATTAAGTTTCTACAGTAAAATCTAATTGTCACAAGTTAGAGTTACAAGATGCATTAAGAAGCATTGAAGGATAACATTGAAATATGTATTTCCACTTTGTATATACTTTCCCCTTGTGTTGATATTATTTTCATATTAGGAAAATATATATTCTATCAAGTTAATTTGTCTAGATTTGTAAAATTATTTTTATTTTTCTTGCAATTGTATTCATTTTCAGTAGAAAAAAATAAATCTTTGCAACTTTACATGTCCTTGACTTGTTCTGAAATTGTCACTTAATGATTGAGTTTAATACAAATTAGATTGTTAAAAGAAATTATAAATACAATTAAAAAGATCTTTTCCACTGTAAAATTACTGCATTATTTTAATAATTATTTTCAGGTTTAATAACCTTTTTCATTAACTATAGACCATGAGGAAGAATGACTAAACTTTTGTATTTGGGTCCTTCAAACGATAATAATCTAATCCCTAGGTGCCTCCAAACATTTAAATTTTCTCTTTAAAATTCTCTTTCATTAACACTCTGGTGTTGCTACTTTTTAATCTAGATACTTGAGTGTAAGTAATGTTTTTTGTTGGAGAGAAGAGTACTTAATAAGGATATGATAATCTAAAGCATCTAAAGGTCTGTCATGTGGAAGACATATTAGATGTAGTCTGCTTAGACCAGAGGAAGAACTAGGAATAATGGATGGAAATTGCAGGGAACCAAATTGAAGCATGTTGTCAGAAAAAAAGTAAAATAAGATTAAAAAAATCTAAACATTTTAGTGATCCCACAATTGAATAGATATTACCCAAGAGGCAGTGGATTCCCTTTGACTGGTAGCCTTAAAGCAGAGATTGGAAGAATATTTTAGTGAGTTGATGTGTATAGGGTTCTTATTCAGGCATGATTTGGATTAAATGACCTCTGAGTTCCTTCTCAGTATGAGGTTCCCTCCAACTCTGAGATTCTATAATTGCATGAAGACATTATTACAAAGGGATGATTCTAATGAACTTTATTTACTGAGACAAAATTAAGGGGCAACTGTGCCTTTAGTTACTCATATTTTACATATAATCTCATATATAGCTATTGCCATTTGAATAACTATTTAGGACATGCTATGTACAATCTAAAATATTTTTCAGGTCCCCTTGCTTACATTTCACATTTATTCTTATGAGGTAGATAAACCAATATTCAATATGACCAATTTGTTCACTTCATTCAATTCTATCATCAGTACTTATCACTATAGATAAATTATGAAATTATCAACATTGATTATATAGATAATATTAAAAGGATATTTGTTCACTCTTCATTCATAGACATAGACTTAAATTGCTTATGTAATCAGGAAAGTGACTGAGAAATTTACTAAAAATATTCTTTGATCATACCTCTTTGTCCCAAGATATTAGTGGTTTCTCTGGTAGACCTGTCATTCTGATGATAATATAATGGAAGCACTTTTCTATGTTAGGCAAACTCTCCCTCCTTGAATATGAGATTAACATTATCAATAAAATCAATTTAGTACCATTCTGGAGATTTCAAATCAATTACATTCAAAAGTGCATATGTTCATTTTCTGAGATAATAAATCTTACTCAGTTATTAAAGATCAAGAAATGAACAGATTTATCAAAAAATTGTACATTTACAGATATTAAATATTTTTATATACACTGTTACATGTGTGCATATATCCAGACATATATGTACATATATACATATGTTTGCATATATGAAACACATATACACACATATAAATATGCTCACACACATACACACATACTTGTGATAGGCGCTAATGATCTATTTTATTCTATGGGTTTCAGAAATTTTATCTTTATTTTAAGAGAAAATAGTAGTACACTAATGTGCTAATGAGATCTCTGATTTAAGAGCTCCTGGCATTTTAGGATTTGTGTTTCACATTATGGATAAATTCAGGTCTCTACTCATTGAATCACTAATGGTGCTTGATTCTAGAATTCACAATATAAATGTCATGCCTGTCTACAAATCTGTTAAGCTAATTAGAAGCTGCAGAACTGAACTATCCTTTGGATTCCTCATTTCTCTGAATATTCCTAATCTGCAACATTCTAAAATTCTATTAGCACCTATCTAGCTACACAATAAGGTGGCATAATACACATAAAGATTATACATACATGCATGCACACATACATATGTATATAACATGACATATGATTCACAATAATTCAGTTAATACTGAATTATAGGAAATAACTACATTGAAGAAGCTAAAGAATTCCAGATATTTTTTTCTCTTTAGCTAGAAAATATCACTTTAAAAAGTATTTTAATTTTATACTTTAGGCATACATAGAACTTACCTTTTTCTTAACCTTTTTACAAAAGAAAAGCCCAAGCTACTCACCAAATTATTTCCAAAAACCAGTTGTACAAATCCTGGGTTATTTCCTGCTGGGAATTGTATTAATAGACTGTAAACCCAATAACTATCCTACCCCCACATACCCACCCAAGCACATTCCCTTAAAAACAGAGCTTACATTGAATATTTAGGACTAAAACACAAACTGCCTACTTTAGGAAGCTATGCTAAGAATCAAATTAAAATAACTTTTACATTTGAATACTCTTAGCACTAACAAAAATAGGATATTTCTTAACATATGGGATTTTAAATAGATTTTTATTGATATCTTGTTTTTAGTGCCACTTATATTTCCTCTGACATTCATCCCCTTCTTTATCCTCTTTTCCTTTCTATTAACTCATTTTCTATTATAAATCATGTTTCAAAAGTGAAATAAGAGGGAAAATCATCAAAAAACCATCAACATATTGAAAAATTCTGACCAGATGTTATACGCACCATTTTATACCCATGGATCCCAACCTCTGCAAAGTAGTAGGAGGTATCTTATTTCTTCCTTTAAGGTTATTCTCTGTAATTGTGAAATATTCAATTGTAATAGTGCTCTTCTTTCTCATAAGAACAGATTCTATCATTAAGCAATGCATTGATCCTGCCTTGTTTAACTAAGCCCAACCTGTGGTCCAATATATGAAGGCGGTCCAGGACCCAGGAGGACCAGACGTAATTGAAGTGTAATCCTACCTCCTTAAATCAGATATTTATTAGGAATACACAAGAAGGGATTTAGAAAGTCCTAAAATCTTTAGTGATGACAGCCCCTGAATCCGGGAAAATATCCCCAGTTATTTGTCCATTTTGAATGAGGAAGAAGATTGGAAATGTGACCAAGAACCAGAAGATAACAATGGCAGAAATTCAGCTCCATGTAGTAAGCTAACTCAGAAATTACTTGTGGAAACAGTTCCCTAGTCAACCTCAGCAAACAGGAGATACAGTGCAGGTAAGAATTTCCAGTATGATTCATGGAGAGAGTCATTACTATTTCAATTCTGGTTATATACCTTTGCATAAGCTGCCAATGTTCATGATAATGAATAGCAGAGTATGTCCAGTGGTGACAACATGATGTCAGCAGCATTAAACAACACAGAAGGGTATTTAGATTTATGGAAATGAGCAGATAAGGGAGGGATCCTGGCAGTGGGAAGAGGGTAGGTTAAGTCATAGGAAGGCAAGGTAGCTGGTAGAAGTGAAGTAGAGCAGTCAGGAGGGATATGAAATGTGAGACATGCACAAACATAAAAAATGATCAGGAGTAAAATTTGTTAGGGAAAGTATATGTTGATAAATGTATATATGTACGAGTATGTATATATCTCTTTGTAAGTATATTCATGTTTAATTGTAACCTTCTGGGAGGGAGGAGGAAGTGGGGGTGGTAAATAGAGGGAAAACAGAGTAAACAGTTCAGAGAATAGGACAAAAGAAAACTTACAAGGAAGTAAAGATGGGTAGCTTTTAGTACAATACATAGTATTTAATATATTGGCTTTCTTGAAATGGAAATTTATTACGATATATTTTGAATCCTCTCTTACATTCTCCTATGTACCTGACGTGATGCTTTTCTGTTCTTATTTTGTATTTAAAGTTTCAATATTAAAGTTTATGGTATGTTTCTTTTTCTTTTCTTTATTGCATGTTTCAGGAAAATAAAAGAAAAAGTCAGAAAAAAGAAAGTTAGTGATTATTTGATGGCATGGTGGTATGGGAGAAAACTCAAGGAAATGATACCATCCTTTCCATGTTTTGAAAAAACGAAGAAGATTGTGAGAGTAGAAAAATGTTTATTAGCCCCATAGTCTCCCCATCTTCCCCATCCCTTCTAGGTTGGATAGTACTGTTGAGTGTGGAAACAGAGAACTGTGCCAGGTTTAGTAACATGTTTTCTTAGTGCTCCATCTCAAAGATATCATAGAAGTCCTGTAGGACTGTAGCCTCCTGTGGACCCACCCCAGTAAGCATCAGCTACAAGGGGTTGAGCATGGCCATTTGAGAATCTACTTACACGCAAAATATTCGGTTAGGTAGCATTATATAGTTGTACTAGAAAGTATATGACCTTACCTACTAAATCTTTCTCTCTCTGTCTCATATATATATATATATATATATATATATATATATATATATATATATATATATATATATATACACACACACACACATACACACATGAACATATATGTATATATACATATATATGTAAACACACAACATGTAACACATAAATATGCATACATACACACATGCCTATGTATATACATAGAATTTTTTCTAGTGTCACAATACTCTTATGCAATTATTAGACATATACATATTTCAGGAATTGCCAAATGTGTATAGCTAGTAGATTTATCACAATTAGATTCCCTTCCTCAAACACGATCTCTTCAGTCTGAATGCTTTTATTCATTCTCTCAAGTTCTCTTCATGTGTGCTTCCAGAAGAGGATCCATCTTTGAAAAAATATCACTGCAGCTATTTGAAAAGGTAAGAAACCCACCTTTGAGTTAAAACCCCAATATAATATCCTTTGAGACCCATATTCCTATACATATACTTCTTGGGAGTTTAGCTATGAAGACTTCTTGATTCCTGTGGTACAAGCATTTAATCATCAACTCTTTAATTTTCCATAACATAATTTGACCCAATCCTTCATGGCCAAAGCTTGTTCAACTCTAGAGAAACACTAAATTTATCCAAGACTTATAATGGAGAGACAATAACTGTCTCTTTCCTGCCACCACCATCCTAACAGGGGAACCCTAATTCCCTCTATAATTGAAGATGTCTTCAGAGGGGAGTTTCCCATCATTGTTGCTAACCACATAAGACATTTATTATGATATTCTAACTGTCCTTCCCTGATTTATCTTAGGAAGCTGTTGGACCCTAAACTTCTACATGTCATATTGAATTAGGATAGTGATGGGTCACCTTGCCAGGGTCCGCTGGAAAAGTGGGGGCCTGGCCTCTTCACCAATAACTGGAATGATCAGGCATCTCTTCCCACTTGTGGTTCCTCTGCTACTCTCCATTCAAAATGGCTCTAATCACCCCCACATCTCAGTTTCTGGGATTCTGTCCCCAAGAAGTTACATCACACCTTGGGAAGGCGAGCAGGGGTAGACACAGCTCACTGAGTGTCTTGAAATACATTACTGTCCCTTTCCTGCTACTGTATAAAAACCAACAAATCAGAACTCATTTTTATCCAGGGCACAGTTAGAGACTTCTCTTTTTAAAGTTTTAATTGCAATATATGCGTTAAATAACAATACACATGTACACAATTATATGTAAAATGTATATGATACTATGAATCACATAATAACAAAATTATATATAACAAGCAATAGCAATCTATTAGTGAATCTTATACATATGTATGTACATGTATGTGTGTAGAAAATGTATAAATATTCTACATATAAAATGTATAAAATCTTCTGAGGGACTAACTGAATTGCCTTTCTTACTATATGTCATAGTTTAGCCAATAATCTTTGTTCAAATTATTTTTTTTCTACCTGGATTCTATGTGAACCAAACTTATTTTGAGCTATGAATCTCATCGAGGTGTCCCTGTAGTATAACTCCTATAGGTAGAGATTTGAAACTGAATGAGAGAGTGAGGATCAAGGGCACAATCTGTTAGAAATGATGAGATGGAATGGGATCAATCATACATGTAGAGGGAGTGGATAGAAAGCACATGTTTATAACAGATATTTTTCTCCTTTCATTCAAACTTTGCTTCAAAATTTATTTCTAGGAAGTTTATTCTAATTATACTCCCCAAAAGGATGAGCAATTAAAATCTACTAATCTGCCTTCTAATAAAACACTTCCAGTTTAAGAAAAAAAGTAATTACTACTTATCTAGCTCTTTCTTAGGCTGTCGCATTGTAGAAGGCTAGAATTTCTGAATCTTTACAAAGTCCAGAACAATGTGAGCGGTTATTAAAGTCAAAGAAGTACGCACCACAAATCTGGGATGATGTGAAGTCACTTTCAGTTATAAAGAAGACAGTTTATTATTTGGAATTTCTCTATTGAGTTTCAATCAAGATTCTAAATAATGTATAGAATATTAGAATCGGATTCAAAAGTGACAATATATTTTTCATTTGTTTTTGTTTGTTTGTTTTTTGGCTAACAAGATACAGTTACATGGCAATGCTTTCTGTTCTTTCTTCACCACCATTGTAAATTGCTTGTTTGAGGGAGGTGAATGTTATCAGTTTTATGAGAGCAAACCATGATAACAAATGGTAGCATGCTATTATAAAGTCTTTTTCAATAACGCAATCTATTTATCAATGAGAACTAGAAGAATTTGTGTAATTCTACCAAACTGGATGATCTCTAGTCAAACTGTGATGTCAATTCATATCTAAATCCATCCTGTAACTGTCATTTTCTCCTTGGCAATATCCAAAGGAACTTCAAATAACTTGTTTATTTGCTTTCAGAATGTCTTGTGCAGTAAGCTGATATTTCAACCAAGGATGATCTTTGCTAAGAATTGCACTGATTGCTGATTTGCATTGCCTAGATCTGAAAGCAGCCTTGAATAGGAATGTGATTTTCAGATGTCATTTAGATTTAGCTCAGAACTGCAGGCCCCATGTAAACACTAGCAATCACTTAAGGCAGCTGTTTTAGTTAGAACACTGGAAAAGTTCTGATTGACCTTTATGTGAAAAGAAAAGGAGTGTGACGGTAGCATTTTATGACAGTAGCTCTTAGCTAAATTTGAGACTTTCCAAATACTGTAATTACATGTGCAGCATCATCACATGTTGCATCTTCCTTAAGAAAATTACAGTTTCTGTTTTGTTTAAATGGAGGTTGTTCCTCACCATAATCAGTTTGGGGTAGGCTTATCATTCTAATCTAGCTTCAATTTCAGAGACAAGAAGAAGCCAGGTACTGCATTAAAATATTTTATTAAAATATTTATGTGAATATATTTCATATATTTGCAGGAGTTTTAAGTGACAACCTTGTGTGACAGATAGAGAGTTGACCTTGAAGACAGGAAGACTTAGTTGAGTCTTAAGATCCTCCTCCGATATTTATTGGCTATATAACTTTGGAAGATCACTTAAACTCTCAGTGTTCTACACAGCCCTCTAAGATGACAATAGGGAGTTACCCACCTTCATTGGTAGAGAGTTACCTAACTTGGGAATTGTTAAAGCAATGAAATCATAGGTCCACTATGATAGTCAACTGTTATTTGTAGTAGTCTAATAGAGAAAGCTTCCATTATAAGCTATTTGTCCTATGGTGTATTTTCATAACATGGAGATTCTCAGTGGGTAGGTCAGTATAGTGCAGATACTACTTTTGAGGTTTCATGATGTGTTATGGTGGTACCATCTGAAAGAATTCAGTCCAAGTGCAGGCATTTATTGAGACTGATGGTTCTCATGAAGTGGACTAAGTTCCAAGAGGAACCAGCAACTTCAGAGAAATCAAGGTGGATTTTTAAAGGGTAAAGATGCAATTATATAACAGAAATTTACTTAGAATATAGGAATATGATTAATATTAAAACAGCAAGAGGAGTTTGTTAATGGATTAGGTAATGGAGGAGGGGTCCCATTTATGGATTGGTGATTAAATATTCTGGTCATGCTGCCCTCCAATTGGCTATTATGGACCTGTCTGGTCAAGATAGTTAGGTATTGTGGTCCTGTCTTGGGCTAGATGGATGATGTGATTGTGATTGACTACAAGAACACTCCTGTTTCTGTGGGAATGGGTCTGGGGGTCATGGTTGGGTAGAGGCAGTGACTGGGTTCCCATGCCTGCTGTTTCTGTGAGAACTATGAGCTTCTAGGACACACCTGTTGTTCTAGTGAGCAGTGAGGCCTGTGTGAAGAAGCTGAGACATTGGCGTAGGAAACAGGTAGATGCAATGGGCCAGTAATGAAGTTGGGCTGTTGAGGTTGGGGGCAACTCTTTTAGGATTCCATCCCTGCCAACCTGGAAATATTTTTATCATTGGCTCTGCATTTAACTGTATGTCTATCACCTGAGAACCAGTCTTGTTGAATTAAGAGAGACATATTATGAATAGTTTGGATACAGAATGATGGTGGTGGTGATGATGATGATGATGATGACAATGACAATGATGATGATGTTACATATAATCGTGAAGAAGATCTGCTAATGCAAAGATCAATTCTGATCTACCACTGCTGGCAAGGAAGAAATCACAGACCCCTGATGTGTGGGAATGTAATACCTCAAAGGCTAAACTTGGATCAAAGTCTTTGATAGGTAGTAACTATAAGAAAATTGATTAATTGTATTTATGGTTCTTTCATGATAACTAATTTTTAGCTTAAATGAGATCTTGTGCTTTCATGTCACTTTTTGAAATATATTTTAAAAAATGAATAGTTTTAGGGATGAATGGTTCATTCAATTCACAATAAATTAGTACTTGATAATCTTTCAAAAGGAAATTATAATGAACACATTTAATAATTCATTTCTTGAGTATCTACTATGTTCCACATTTTCCAATGATTGTAATAGAAGTATCTGATATTTATATAGCACTTTGTCTACAAAGTACTTCATATTAGCTTGTTTAATTCTCTCCAAAATACAATGAGATATATTCTATATTTATTGTTGAAGTATATGGGGTATACAAAGATGACTATAACTCCTTGTGTAAGGACTTGTCAAGTTCTTTTCAGGGCTATTTATCTACCTTTAGCATTCACTTTCACCTGACTCTAAGCCATGGCTTCAAGAAGCTATAGCTTGTATAGTGACCATACCCTGGCAAACTGTCTTGGCATATGGGGTAAACCAGGTTGAGGATAACAGGCCACAAATCCATATATATGGGATTTTCTACCCTAAGCATGCAAAAACAACAGTAATAGTACTGTTTTGTAAATGAGAAAAACCAAAACAAAACCTGATAAGGCTATATTTCCAGTCTGATGCTACATTACAACTAAGGAGCAGTGGTAGGATTCCAACCCAAGTCTTCCTGACCATGTGTTCATCCTCTCATCAACCAACATGATACTTTTCTTATAGAAATACAAGCAGTTATAGTCAACGATGCTTAGGGACTTTGGTGCATCTGTGATACAGACGAAAATCAAAGGCAAATAGAAGAAAGGTGGAGAAAAAGGCAGGAAACTTTATGAAGTAAATCTTATAACTTTTCTATGTCTATACTATAGCATGGAAAGACATAAAAATAGAGATGAGAAGAATATAGAGGGGAATATGCATTTTGCACCAATCAAGTGAAAGGTTAACAATGAAAGGGAAAAAATTTCTACATTCTGTCAAGATTAAGAGGGCATATAGGAGAATCAATGAGTCATCAAAGGAAGCCTTGAAATATGGTAATTTTGTTTCAGAAGAGGTGATAGTACTGTGAACTCTTGTATGGGGGAAAGAGAGATGTACTATAAAGGGAGATTGGGACATTACAGTGTGTATAAAGTACTGGGTTTGGTGCTTAGAGAGACCACTTATCCTGCCTCAGCATGAGGAAATCAAAGTTCCTGGAGTCAACTGACAACCTGAATAATGGGAGAATATGGAACTAGGAAGGAGATTTCATGGCAAATGAAAAAAGGAAAGGGACAAGAGTGACAACAAAGTTTAATAAAGAAAAGTACAATCAAGAACATAGGGAAATTCTTCCGATGCTGTAATATGTTCTTTATCAAATGAAGAAACTGGTGTTTCTAAAAGTGAGGTACTAGAGAAAAAGAAGGCGGGGAAAAGATTTACAAAGAAAAAACATAGAAACTGGATAGAAATGGGAACACAAACTAGGCACCTTAGAAGTTTTAATTCCATCAAGAATGCAGAGATTCAAAACAGATGAAATAGGTGTAAAAACCATCAATCACAGAATAAAAGTGGAAAAAACAGAAAGAGAATTAAAAAAAAACCACTAATGAATAGAATGAGTAGGTGGGAAAAAGCGGGGGAAGAATGAAGGGATTAATTAAATATCTACAAAACTAAGTAAGAAAAAGGAACTAATAAGTTAACAAACCTAGGAAAAGTATAACAAATGAAGGCAGGGAGACTTGAGGAGAAATGTAAGAGATACACTGGGAATAGGGTTATCATAAAGTAGATTGAGGCAGCTAGGTGGTGCAGTGCTTAGGGACTTTGCTGCATATAGCAAACTCCACCAGTGCAGGAGTCAGGAGAAACTGAGTTCAAATCTCACCTCAGACACTTGACACTCATTAGCTATGTGACGTTGGGCAAATCACAACTCCAATTACCTCATCCTAGATCATCTCTAGTCATCCTGATGAATATCTGGTCACTGGATTCAGATGGCTCTGGAGGAGAAGTGAGGCTGGTGACCTGCACAACCCTCCCTCACTCAAAACAAAGTCAAGTGCAAGTCACGTCATTATTTCTCTGATGGCATGGTCTTCTTTGGCAACGAAGGATGAACACACACATCTTAAAGTAGGTTAAGCTGAAATAACTGTTGAGATAAAATACTATATGTAGGAAGATTATAGTCTAACTGAAAAAATATTAAGACATATGGAGGAAAATATAAGCTGAACTGTTAAGCTTTAAATGTGAATGAGTTAAATGATTTCATAAAACAAAAAAGAGTATTAGATTGGATTAGAAAACAAAATCCAAAAATATTTGCTTACAAAAACACATTTTAAAAATTAATACATACAGAAAACAAAGTGAGGTGGTGGAAAAATCACTATATATCAGGAAAATAAAAAAAATACCAGGAATTTTAATCGTACTACCAGATTAAACACACAAAAAAAATCAATGTAAAAAGAGAAAAATAAAATAAATAATTTATGCTGAAAGGAATGAAAGACAACGAGTTGGTTTTAAAATTAGATTTTTATGGTCCACATGTTTTAACATTAAATTTATAAAGAAAAATTAACAGAACTATAAGAAAACATTAGTAGTAGTACAATAGTGGCAGGAGATTTCTGTGTGTACCTATCAATTTTGGATGTCTAACAGAAAAATAAACAAAAGGAAAATATAGAATTGAACAAATTCCTTGAGAAACTGAAAATAAAAGAGTTATGGCATTTTCTAAATGAGATTGATAAGGAATTTTGTAATGTTTAACATCACACTCAATTTTCATTGTTACAGGGAACATATATATTGCAAACAACTGTCAGAAGTCCAAAATAGTAAATATATTCATCATATGCATAAAAATAATATACAAATCCAAATAGAGACTTAACAATGACATCCTAAATAGTGAGTAAAAGAATAAATCAAAGAAACAAATGATTGTATGAAAGAAAACCATAATGATGAAATGACAGAAAATTTTGGCAAGATAGATAATGCAGACTTTACGGGAAAAATCACATCCCTATAAACACAAGGTAACAAAATAGAAAAGGAGAGTACTAATGACCTGAATATGCTTTTTCAAAATTAAGAAGCAAAATAAAATGTGCAAATAAAGTGCCAAAAGGAAATATTAAAGGAAACATAAGCTTGAAGCAAAAAGAAAAAAAAAAGTGGAAGTGACAAATAAAACCAAAACATGATTCTTTCAAAACACTAATAAAATGGGCAAGCCTTTAGCCAATCTGATTAAAATGGAACAAGAACAATAAAATGAACAAAATAAAAAAGAACAAGGTGTAGTCACAACACAATCAGAAGAAATAAAGAAAAAAGAATTATCCAAACTGAGAAGAATGATCATGGCACTGATATATGCTATCAAGGTTGAGAACATAAGAGAAATAAAGGAATACCTGAAAAAAATATAAAAACCAAACTAACAGAAGAACAAACAAATATGTAAATTCAATCTCAGAAAAAGAAATAGATCTCATTATAAAGCAATAACAAACAATAAATAGGAGAACTCTATCAAACTTTTGAAAATACAACTAAGCAGGGGGAAGAGCCAAGATGGCGGAGTAGAAAGACTCACGTATGCTAGCTCTGAATCCACAGCCCATAATTTCCTGTAAAAAGAACACCCCCAAAATTTTGGAGCAGAGCAAACCAAGCACCAACACATTGGAGGAGATTTCCATTCCAGAGAGCCCTGGAGAGTCCCCAAGGTGCTCCAGACAGCAGAGCCCACCCCTGCCCAGCCCTGGCCACGTGACCCCAGAGGAGCAGATCCAAGCAGGCTTCAGGGACGGAACCTCTGGCGGCCGCAAAGGGCCCTCCACCCACAGGCGCTCCAGGTCAGTGAGAGAGACTTCTGAGCTGGCCGAGAGGGGAACAGGGTGTCTCTGTGACTCGGGCCCCCTCAGGAGGCAGTAGCAGAGGCAGTGGCAGAGGCAGCTGCAGCCCGGGACTCCCCAAGCAGGCAGGAGATCAGGGCCATTACTGAAGATCTCTGCATAAACCCCCTGAGGGAACTGAGGCTAGGAGGCGGCACTGCCCCCACCCAAGCACCAGAACTTAAGCTCATATTGAATAGCAGCCACTCCTGCCTCTGAAAGCCCTGAGAATGGGAGGCAGCAATTGAATCTCAGACCCCAAGCACTAGCTGGGCAGATCTAGGTGGGGGTGGAGAGGAATCTCAGAAGTCTAGTAACTGGCTGGGAAAATGCCCAGAGAAAGGGAGCAAAATAAGACCATAGAGAGCTACTTTCTTGGGGAAGAGATGTTCCTTCCTCCTTTCATTTCTGATGAGGAAGTACAATGCTTGCCTTCGGGGAAGGACGTGGAGGTCAGGGCCTCTCTATCCCAGACATCCAAGGTGGATATCCGGTGGGCTCAGGCCATGGAAGAGCTCAAAAAGGATTTTGAAAAGCAAGTTAGACAGGTGGAGGAAAAACTGGGAAGAGAAATGAGAGAGATGCAAGAAAAGCATGAAAAATGGGTCAATACCTTGCTAAAGGAGACCCAAAAAAATGCTGAAGAAAATAACACCTTGAAAAATAGGCTCACTCAATTGGCAAAAGAGGTACAAAAAAGCCAATGAGGAGAAGAATGCTTTCAAAAGCAAAATTAGCCATATGGAAGAAGAGGTTCAAAAGCTCACTGAAGAAAATAGTTCTCTCAAAATTAGAATGGAACAGATGGAGTCTATTGACTTTCTGAAAAACCAATAAATCACCAAACAAAACCAAAAGAATGAAAAAATGGAAGAGAATGTGAAATATCTCATTGGAAAAACAACTGACCTGGAAAATAGATCCAGGAGAGACAATTTAAAAATTATGGGACTACCTGAAAGTCATGATAAAAAAAAGAGCCTAGACATCATCTTACATGAAATAATCGAGGAAAACTGCCCTGATATTCTACAACCAGAGGGCAAAATAAGTATTCAAGGAAACCACTGATTATTGCCTGAAAGAGATCCAAAAAGAGAAACTCCTAGGAACATTGTGGACAAATTCCAGAATTCCCAGGTCAAGGAGAAAGTATTGCAAGCAGCTAGAAAGAAACAATTCCAGTATTGTGGAAATACAATGAGGATAACACAAGATCTAGCAACTTCTACATTAAGGGATGGAAGGGCATGGAATAGGATATTCCAGAAGTCAAAGGAACTAGGACTCAAACCAAGAATCACCTACCCAGCAAAACTGAGTATAATACTTCAGGGGAAAAACTGGTTTTTCACTGAAATATAGGACTTTCAAGCATTCTTGATGAAAAGACCAGAGCTGAAAAGAAAATTTGAGTTTCAAACACAATAATGAGAAGAAGCATGAAAAAGTAAACAGCAAAGAGCAGTCATAAGGGACTTACCAAAGGTGAACTGTTTACATTCCTACATGGAAAGACAATATCTGCAACTCTTAAAACTTTTCAGTATCTCGGTAGTTGGTGGGACCACACACACACGCACACACACACACACACACATACAGACACACACATGTACATGCATGCATGCACACACACACATACACACATGCACGTACATACAGAGACAGAGAGCACAGAGTGAACTGAATAGGATGGGACAATATCTTAAAAGAAATTAAGGTAAATGGTGAGAGAGAGAAATGTAGTGGGAAGAGAGAGGGTGAAATGGCATGGGGTAAATTATATCTCATTCAAGAGGCAAGCAGGAGACTTTTTAGTGGAGGGAAAAAGAGGAGAGATGTGAAAAAAACAAGGTTTACTCTTATCACATTCGATTAAAGGAAGGAGTAAAATGCACACACATTTTGGTATGAAAACCTATCTTACAGTACAGGAAAGTGGGGGAGAAGGAGATAAGCAGGGACGGAAGGATCATGGAAGGGAGGGCAATGGGAGAAGGGAGCAATTTGAAGTCAACACTCGGGGAGGGACAGGATCAAAAGACAGAATAGAAACAATGGGGGGCAGAATAGGATGGAGGGAAATACAGTTAGTCTTACACAAATGACAGTTATCGAAGTCATTTGCAAAACTACACAGATATGGCCTATATTGAATTGCCTGCCTTCCCAAAGAGAACGGTTGGGGAGGGAGGGATGGGGAGAATTTGGAACTCAAAGTTTTAGGAACAACTGTTGAGTATTGTTGTTGCTACTAGGAAACAAGAAATACAGCTAATGGGGAATAGAAAGTCATCTGGCCCTACAGGACAAAAGAAAAGATGGGGACAAGAGAAGGGAGGAATGATAGAAGAGAGGGCATATTGGTGGTAGGGAAAATTAGAATGCTTCGTGTATTGGCGTGGGGAGAGGGGATAAATGGGGAAAAAATTTGGAACCCAAAATTTTGTGAAAATGGATGTAAAAAGTTAAATAAATAAATTTATATTTTTTTAAAAAAGAAAATACAACTAAAATTGAGAAAGTATCCTACTGGATTTTTTTCCTGTCATGAATATTATCTTGTTGCCGAAATCAGGGATGAAAAAATTTCACAGGAGAACTACAGATCAATATTATTAATGAAAACATTTTTTAAAAATTTAAATACAATCATGTCAAACAGACCATAATGATTCATTCAAGAACTCATTCATTATTACTTATGCAAAGACAGTTCAATATTAGCAAAACAATCATCAGAATTATATATTTAAAACTCCTAAACCCCATGGTTATCTCAATCAAAGCTGAAAAAGTTTCTGATAAAGAACTAGGGGGATTTATGTTATAAACCCTAAAGCATAGACACAGGGGGACAATTTGAATACAAAAGCCTTTATTTTAAATCAGACGGAAATGTCATACAGAATAGGACTTGCTAAATATTTTTTTAATAAATGCAGAAATAAAGCAAGGATACTCACTCTCCTCATTATTATTTTACATGATTCTGGAAATACTAGAAATAATGATGAGAAGAGAAAGAATTTAAAAATAGAAAGATAAGTGAAGAGATAAAATTATCCTTATTTGTTGATCATATTGTAACCCCTATGATAAAACTCCTGTACAGGTATGGGGAATACCCAACAAAAGTTTCAAGGAATGCATTCATCTGGTTACAAATATAAGAGAAAAACAAATATTTAAGCAGAACAGTTGGCTTGGGAGCTGGGAGAAAATTGATTACATATGTGCATCAAAATAGATGCTACAGAGAGTAAGTATGGTGGGAAGAATAATTGTTGAAATTCACAGCTCATAGGAGACAAAATTCTAGGAAGGAGTTAGTAGTAAAATTGATATTTGCTAAGGTCTATAAAAAAGAATGTACAAAGTTTAGGCAAGAATCAGAGGAAAGACTTAATGGAAGAAGAGAAATTTTACTTTAGACCTATCTTGAAAATTTACTGGAGTGCAAGTTCTAAATAGATTAAGACTTTCTATATTCAAAGGAAGCAAGCTATCCAAACTCCTGGTAAATAAAGATAGTTTGGGTTTTGTTTTTGTTTTTGTTGTTGTTGTTCTCAGGGGAAATAGAAAATACTTCATATTCTTCTGTGGATAGGATGGAGATATGTGTACTAGATAGTAATCCAATTAGATGGATTCCAGACTAGTTTACTAGTTAGAATTAAAGAGAATGTTTCTATAACATAGCTATAGATCTAGAGCAGAGTACCTGATGACTCTGAGTTTGACTATGCTATAGAACATTTTTAATAGTGCCTTAGAGGAAGCTAAGTGGTGCAGAGTATCAAGAATACCAAGAGGGTAACAAGAGAGTACTGTGGAAAAAGTATCAAGCCTGAAGTAAAGAACCCCTGAACTTGAATTTGATTTCAGATATTTACCATATATGTGACTGTGCAAGTCACTTAATCTCTGTTTGCGTCTGTTTTCTCACCTGTCAAATGAAGATACTAACAGAACTTAACTCACCAGGTTCTTGTAAAGATTAAGTAAGCATTTGAAAAGCATTTAGTATAATGCCTGGTACACAGTAGGTGCCACATAAAGGCTTGTGCCATCCATCTCCTTGTATGAATATATATATATATATGTATATATATATATATATGGTATACTTATCAAATATTCATATCACAGACAGAGAGCTAAGATGGATAGCAAACCCTGTTTACAGTCAGGAAAATATTTTGATAAGTGAACTTTGGGTTGCTTAATGGGATGAAATGAAATAGGGATATATCTTAAGACAACTGGATGTAAAAAGCAATTAACTTTAAATGTATAGTATGGGTAAGACATACTTAGACAGTAGTTTCTCTGAAAAATATGTGGAGAGTTCAAGTTACTGCCAAAAGTATGATTGAAGTGGCAGGCAAAAAAGCTAATTAGTCTTGGGTTGAGTTTTTCTACAGCTCAGTATTTTCTATATCACAATATGGAATCACATCAAACTGATTAATACAGATTGGAACAAAATAGGAATCTAATTAAATCATCTTCATCAGTACCAAGGTACTGGGTGGGTGCAAAATGGGCAGAACATTTTTATCAAAGGAACCAAGCAAATAGTGAGTAGAAATTTGCATATTGGCTTTTTAATAATTTTATTTCCATTCTTTAGATGGAGTGGATATATAATTTTTTGCTCCCCTCAGTAACTTAGGAAGTCATTGGCATTATTTTATCAGCATTCTCAGAGAAAGCAGTAATAGTGACTATCCATCTTCACTCTAGGAGGCAGTTCATATGCACAATAGGATATAGAAGTCAAATACCACATTTTCAAGAAAAAAAATATTTAAGATACCACATCCTCAGAGGAGTTCCCAAAGATATATCCAGTATGTTTATCTAGAATGTACATCAGTGGGTTTAGTTATGGCAATGAACAATAGGGATGAATTTCTTAACTTTATTCTAAAACTGTTCTTGCACACTTTGGCATTCTTCATATCATCTCTTCCTCTGTTAGTCATTTAGTTTTGTCCTCTAGACCCTGGATTCCCTCAGCTGGTAAACTGACTTTTTGATAATCACAGAACCTAGTGCAGCACATTTCAGCCTTAAACTAAAGTATAACTCCAAGATAGGTCCTCTATCCATTACAACATACAATGTGCTACATTGAAACACAATGAACAATGATTTCCAAAGAATGAAATCCACCCTGTATAAAAAGTCACATATAATTTTGTGAATCATCTTTAATATTTTTTAAATGAGACCCAGTCCAATACATCTTTCAAAGGTCTATTCTTCTATAGCTCTGGTATCTGCAATAAATACGTTTTCTATTGCCTTGCAATTTAAATATCTCTTCTGCTTTTAAACAAAGAGAAATTCATCTAACTTTTTTAAATAAGGAGAAAAGACTTATTCTGTAACTATGTTCTCCAAGACTGAAATAAATTCTTTCTGAATTAATGGCAAATGTGGGCATAATTTTGACTATCATACTGTAATGTATAATTTCCATAATTATATCTCACTTAATTATGTTCCAAATGAAAAAAAATAAGAATAAATAATATATTGTCACTATTCCCACCAGTAGCAGTTATTGTTAGATCACTCAGGAAACATTCGTGCAAAGAGGATTTTATCCATTCAATAATATTGATTGGGTGATATCTCTGAAGCTAATATGAAACTAACATTCCCTGAAAACCTTAGATTATTGCCCTTGTATATTGTTGCTTCTTTTCATGAGAATATATTGTGATAATGTGAAATTTTGAAGAACAAAAGGTAAAATTTTTTTCATTTTTGAGCAAATTTCCAATATCTCAAAATCACACATATATTTATGTATGTGTATATATATACACACATACATGTGTATACATATTTACACATATGTGCGATATAGGAATATACGCATATCTATCTGGTTTTAAAATACTGTATATATATATTATTATATATGGGAGAGATGGTAGTACTTTGGATGACAGAGCTATGATCAGAAAACAATGCAATAATATGCTAGAATATCAATATCTTCAAAGCAGCACCAATGGCTAAATGCCAATATCTCAAGGTAGTATATAACTAGTTCCTATTGCCCAGGATTTCTGACTGGTCATTATTACCATATTGTGCATATACAATTACAAAAGATAGCATACTATTCTTAGGATTAATAGAATACTCTTTTGTAAATATTAAAATCTACTTATAATTAAACAGTTTTCTTGCACAGTTTACAACAATAACACCAACAGTCTACTTCCCAATTAAGATGAGGAAAAAACTCTACATATGTGTAAGTTCCCCTCCCCCCCAATGTTATATTGTAATTTTTTCTTTTCCCTTTTTGAAATAGTCACATCATGATCCATTGTCAGCCACCTTCTCAGTCTCATTAAAAATGAGTTATTAGTTGTATAAGGGTGTAAGACCCAAAGTAGCAAGCTGTCTTTGAAGCAAAGAGAGCCTAAATCCTATAATACATGCTAACATTTTCATAGAATCATATTATTCTCAAAAGGGTTGATAGGACTGTTTTCCAAGCTACCCTTCAGAGATATGTAAGACAACTCAAATTCTATTGTGGATTGGACCCACATCTTCTGACTCCAAAGTTAGTGTTTTTCCACAATGCTACTTTTCTTCATTCTTTCATTCTAGCTCCCTTCCCTCAAATATTATTAAAAGAAGTGCTTAATCTTGTAGTTTCAGTAATTATTGCTGTTACTATTTTCAACAAAGTATAATAGAATAACAGGATAACAGAATTATCAGATAACAGAACAGGATAACAGAATTTCTAAAAACAAGCCAAATATGATTTTTGAAAAATAAAGATTCCCAAGGATGAAACCAATAAAATGAGCTAACAAAAGGCTCAAAATTTCTGTAATTTTTCATTCTCCTTCATTGTCTGCCCTCATTATGATTTTGGAACTAGACAACCTAGGATTTAGGTTCTCATTACATTATTTATTGACTGACTCAGTTCTCCACGTGATTATGTTGGATGCAAAAATTTTATTAAACAATCCTCTCCCCCACCTTTGTCCATGTGTTTAGTGGTAAACTCCCTCATTTATATCAGATATTTATAAAAGTATTTTAACTTTTCTCAACTGTCCACCTTCAGTTTCCTATTTGTAGAATACATTCATCAATACTTACTATTAGAAAGCGGATAGCCAACTTTCCCCTTCTCAGGAAATACAGTCCATATATAGTAAGATTTTTTTCAGCCCACACATCAGCAAAATGTGTGATCTATTTCTAAGCAGTGTGTTTTGTAAATTGGAGGATATCAGTGACAATTATCAAGGAATAATTTTCACAATGCACTCCTATCTATGCAGACTAGAGATTTTTCTTCTAAAAGAATATTAACCAACAGTAGCACTCCAAATTCACTGTTTGCAGCATGCATTTGAATTAATTTATTTGTTTTCTATTTTACAGTTTGACATACAAGGCTTTTGCTTTTAAAAATATTTTCTGCAGCTCATTTAAATAATGCTTGAACTGCCATACATCCCAGAGTTAGAGACTAAGATTTGCTTTGGAATAAGAATTTTCTAAATATGGTACATTAATGAGAAACCAAAATTGTTGCTTCTACTATTTTTCATTTAAATATTAAAACAGGATGTTGACTACTCATCCAGATAAAACTTATCATCATATTTAGCATTATGAATAGGAAAAGAGGAGGAAAAAAGAAAATTATCACTCATGATCCTTCCATATTCTGGAACTCACAGAAATATGACTGTCTCTCTAGAAGACCCTCCATCCCTGGTCATCCTTTCCAATGGTGGTTGCATTTTACTTATTATTCTATGACATGGAAGAAAAATCAACTTACCCTTTCTTGGTTTCCATAACCATTTACATAATCTCTTTGCTACTAATCATTTGGTGACTTCTCCTTCTTTGAAGGATACTCTATCCACAACTATCGTTTAATTCCCATTGACCATTTCCAACCAATTTCAAATAATTTTCTTTCCTTCCTCAAGGATTTCAACTTGGATCCCAATTTTCCTTTTTATCATATCCCTTGCCCTACTTTTAGGGCCCTTCAACATGGTCTTTCAAACATTCTAACGTCACATTCACTCCCTTTTCTTAGTTTCCATGACTTGACCCCTCCCACTTCCCTTCAGTGACACACTGTGATAGTCTTGATCTCGCTATCAATGAGTAAATATTCCACTTTCACGATCAGGAATTTTGAATTTATTTTAGCAATATGATAATAAAAATAGCTTAAGAAATCCAGTATCTTTGACAATGATATTATGAAAATAAGATTAAGAAAATAGATTTATATTATACATGCTGAAAGTATAATAAAATAAAAGTGACCTAGATAATACAAGGGACAAGGAGAAATGCACTCTTAGGCCTGACTGCCTGCACTTTCACCCCATAACCCAAACTGTCTTCCCTATGTCTGATTAGGCTGTTCTTTTGGGATACAACTTCCTATTGTTCTCATCTTTTCTTGTAGCTTTACTCTCCATAAACCAATCTTCATCTACATCATGGCATCCATTCTGTGAATTCCTCAATGCTTCCCCAGGCTGTGAATACTGTCCTGACTTCACTTTCCACTTTTCTCCACATTGACCTTTCCAGTAACCAATTCAGTGCTATGTTATCGTCTCTTCAAATATCTTGCCCCTTTGTCCTATTTTCGTTTTTCTTTTCAATTAATACCAGCATTATTTTTTTGGGGGGGGTCAGGCTATAAATCTCATTTTTGGTGACCCATTAGCTAAGAAACTCTTAAGTGAGGCTCTGAACAATTCTGTTTCCTATTAAAGCCCTAATGGTACATTATTTCCTCTCTCACAACATATTTCATCTGTGTTATTGGCAAAAAAATCAATAAAACTCTTGAGATTGCTATTTCTTCTCTGCACAACCAATTGCTCAGCTTCTCATCAGCTTCAGTTAGATGAAAAATCACATTTCTAATATAGAACAACCACATGAGACAAAAATCTTTTTTACTCCTTTCTAGTTGATTCTCTATTTTACTCCTCACAGAAGACATTCCAAAAATCTTTGTCTCTCTTCTTAAGCCTCTGACACCACCCTTTCCCCTCCCATTCTCAGGTAAGAAAATAGAGGCAACTCCATCTTGAATTTTGTAATGTCTCTTCTAAAAGACACAACAACTGCAACACCTTATTCATTTTCTCATCCATTTACTCCATCCTCTGTTAAAGAGGGTTTCCTTTTCCTCACCAAAATCAACACATATCCTTGATGCTATCTTCATCCATTTTTCTAGTTAATTTCTTCCAAAACTATCTCCATTCTATCTTTTCAATGTCTTTCTATCTAATGATTTGTTGCCTATTATTGACAAATACTCTAAATTCTCCCCCTTCCCTAAAAACCTCCAGTTTAACTACCCACCCTTCAAGATACATAAACATTGGCTTGACTCCTTCAATTTCTAGAAAAAAAAATCTTAGAAAAAGTCATCTACCTCCTTTCTCTTCATTTTCTTACCTCTAACTGTACAACATTTGTAATGCCCCTTCAGACTTGACTATATAGCTGAAACTGCTCTCTCTGTTTGCTAGTATCTTAATTGCCCCATCTGATGACCTTCCCCTCACCCTAGTCTTCATTCCTTTTGAATTGACCATCCTATATTTCCTGTAGACTCTTTCCTCTCTTAGATTTTATAACAATTCTCTCTTTTTCCTGATATCTACCTGACTGTTCCTTCTTACTTTTCTTTGCTGGATCATCATCAATATAAAGTCTGACCTCTTCATTTTACAGAAGAGAAGACAAGGCCTAAAAGTTGAGTGACTTGTACATGGTCATGCAACTGGTGTCTTAGGTGGGACTTAAACCCATATTTTTTTCTGGCTCCAAGTTGAGTTCTCTATAATAAAAAGGACTTTTCTGCTCCATCTACTAGCAGCCAGATGTAGATTTTGGCCATATTTGTTGTCTACTCCTGCTCCTTCTCATGAATTCCTCAAACATAATATTAGGAAATTGAACTAAATCGTTTCTAAGGGCCGTCTCAACTCTAATGTTCCCTGTGTTATATCTAAATGTTTGGTAGCTAACATGTACAGCAAAGATTTAATTAGTGGCACAGAACACCACCAATATTGGACTGTGTCTGTAAAGCAACCTGGACAAATTATATAATAGATTGCTAAGCTGAATACTCAAGGACAGCAGATTAGTTAATGCTTTCTCTGAATTCTGCCTTCCTGCCTTCTTGAAAAGTGGATAAAAGTTTAGGTTATGCCACAGACAAATGCTTAATGATTGCAACATGTTATAGTGGAAAGATCATTGTACTAATAATTAGGAGGCCTGGGTTGGAACTATATGGCTTTGGGAAAGCCATCTCTTGGTATCTCTATTTACCTGTGTTAAATGTAAGGGCTATGCCGCTAAAATTCATTCAAGAGAGATTCTGTTCTCTAGTGACACATATTGGGACGTATCCTAAACTTGATCACTAGTAGGGACAACTTTCAAATCTTCTTATTTGAGTGTACTATGTATGATAATTTACTACATGAAGAAAGGAGTTTTGAAACTATGCATAGGAAAAGGTACCTTGTTTAGTTTGTTTTCAAAGGGGTGATGATATGTTTGTTAGAAGAAACATATACAAGAAATAACAGGCATATTTATCTTAGTTTTTTCTTGAGGTCAGCATAGCTGAGGTTTTATAGCTGGATTATAGTCACACATGAGGGATATACTTGTATTAATTTAGCAAACAGAACAAAACTGTTAATTATTAAATACTATTTATATAATTATCATGGAAAATATAACAGCAAAAAGTAGCATAAGTAATAATTTAATATTCCAATTTCTGTTCATACCACCCAAAATCATTTGTTGCCTTTTGCATTGCCCAAAAGAGTATAAAAATCACATCATTGAGGTAGAGTCAAGAAGGCAGAGAGAAGACAGGGAGTTGCCTGAGTTCTCCCCAGTTTCCCTCAGAAAGAACATTAATTTAAGCTAATAATGCTAAAAGACATCAAGAATCAGTCAAACAAAATCAAAAGAATGAAAAAGAGAATCTATAAAATATCTCACTCAAAAAACAGTTGACCTGGAAAATAGATCCAGGAGAGACAATTTAGGAATCATTGGCCTACCTGAAAGCCAAGATAAAAAAAGAGACTGAACAGCAACTTTCAAAAAGTTAACAAGGAAAACTGCCCTAATATCCTATAACCAGAAGGCAAAATGGTCATTGAAAGAATCCATTGATCACCTTCTGAAAGAGATCCCCAAATGAAAACTCCAAGGAATATTGTAGCCAAATTCCAGAATTATCAGGTCAAAGAAAATATACTGCAAGCAGCCAGAAAGAAACAATTTAATATTGTGGAGGCATAGTCAAGATTACACAGGCCTTGGCAGCTTTGATATTAAAGGACTGGAGGACTTGGAATATGATATTCCAGAAGGCAAAGGAACTTGGATTACAACTATGAATTGATTACCCAGGAACATTGAGTATAATCTTTCAGGGGGAAAGGTGGAAATTCAGTGAAATAAGGGACTGAAAGTCATCATTTCTGATGAAAAGACCACAACTGAAGAGAAAATTCAATCTTCAAATGCAAGACCCAAGAGAAGCATAAAAAGATAAACAGTAAATAAAACAAAACAAGTTATTTAATAACGTTAAACTGTTTACATCCCTACAAGAGAAGATGATAATTGTAGCACTTGAGAACTGTATCTTTTTTAGGGCAGTTAGAAAGGGTAAGAAAGAGGGTGTGGGTATAACCTGATTTCGAAGTGATGATATTAAAAAATAAGGAGGGTTAAAAAAGGAATGTACTGGGAGAAGAGGAAAGGGGGAGGCATAATATGGTAAATTATATCACATGAAGGGGCACAAAAGATCTATTACAGTAGAGGGAAAAAAGAGAGGGATGTGAGCATTATTTGAAATTTACACTTTCCAGATTTGGCTTAAAAAGGGAATAACATACACACTCAGTTGGGTATAGAAATCTATCAGGGAATTAGGTGGGGAAAAGGGAAAGAAAAGGGAGGATAGAAGGGAGGGCAGAGGAATGAAAGCAGTGGTCAGAAACAAAACACTCATGAGGAGATAAAGTGGGAAAGGAGAGCAAAAAGTATAAAGGTGGGGTAGTATGGAGAGAAAGATACAGTAATCATAACTGTGAATGTGATGGAATCTAGGGTAAAAAACTTAATCCTACAATATATTGTTTATAAGAAAATGCATTTGAAGCAGATATACACAGAGTAATTGTAAAATACTGAAGCAGAATCAGCTGAAGGAAAAAGAAAAAAAGCAGGGGTAGCAATCTTGATAAAATTTTGATAAAAATCAAAAGCAAAAATGGATCTAAATAAAAGAGATAAGGAAGGAAAGTACATCTTGCTAAAAAAGTACCATAGATAATAAAGTAATGAAAATACTAAATATATATGCATCAAACAGTATAGCATACAAATTCTTAGAGGAGAAGTTAGGTGAATTACAGGAAGAAATAGATAGCAAAACTAAACTAGTGAGAAAGCTCAGCCTCTCTCTCAACTCAGTTAAATCTAACCATAAAATAAACAAGAAAAAATTAAGGAGGTAACCAGAATTTTACAAAATATGATATGATATGGTAGAAGAATATGATATGGAGAAAATTGAATGGGGATAGAAAGGAATATACTTTTTCTCAGTGGTACATGGCATCTATACAGAAATTGACCATGTACTATGTATAAAAAACTTACAGTCAAATGCAGAAAGGAGGAACTATTAAATACATTCTTTTTAGATCATTAGCCAATAAAAATTACATACAGTAAATGGCCATGGAAAGATAAAGTGCAAATTAATTGGAAACTAAATTTAATCTTAAAGAATGGGTAGGTAAAACATAAAGTCATGGAAAGAAAAAAAATAAATTCTACAAAGAGAATCACAATAATGAAATGGCATACCAAAACTTATGAGATTCAGTCAAAGCTGTTCTTAGAAGAAATTTTATATCTCTAAATGCTTACATTAACAAAATAGAGAAAGGGGAAATGAATTAATTGGGCACGTAAATAAAAAAAAATGATAGAAAAAGAACAAATTAAACATCCTCAACTAAATACTACAACTTCTGAAAGTGAATGGAGAGAATAACAAAGTTGAATGTAATAAAACCACTAAACTAATGAATAAAACAAAGAGCTTTTTGAGAAAAACAATAACATAGATAAACTTTTGGTCAATTTAGTTTAAAAAAGAAAGAAGAAAACCAAATGACCAGAAATCAAAAATGAAAAAGGGAGAATTCACCACCAATGAAGAGGAAATTTATACAATTATTAGGAGCTATTTTGCCCAACTGTATGCCAATAAATCTGAAAATCTAAGTGAAATGTATGAATATTTCTAAAACATATAAATTACCTAGACTATCAGGAGGAAATAAAATACTTTTATCCCATTTCAGAAAAAAAAAAAGAAATTGAACTCCTTAAGCAAAAATCTCCAGGGCCAGAGAGATTTACAAGTAAATTCTACCAAACATTTAAAGAACACAATTCCAATATCATATAAACTATTTGGAAAATAGATTGAGTCCCAACAATCACATTTAATGATTCAGATATGATGCTGATACCTTAATTGGGAAAAGACAAAACAGAGAAAGAAAATTATAGGTCAATTTCCCTAATTTTAAATAAAATGATATCAAATAGATTATAGAAACATCTTGAGGAAAATGTACTATGAGCAGGGGGTGTTTATTCTAGGAATGCAGTGTTGGTTCAATGTTAGGAAAACTATCACCATAATTAACCATATCAAAAACAAAACTAACAGAAATCATATGATTATCTCAATAGATAAAGTCTTTTTTTTTTTTTACAAGATACAACTATTTTTTTTTTTAAATAGAGGTTTTTATTTTGAGTTGCAGGTAGAAAAAACATTTTTAAAAAATTCCGCATTGCTCGTCCTGGGATAGATTGGATACTTTGTTCTGAGGCAGCTGCAACATAATAAGCCTTGATTTGGCTCCCAAGACTTTCAGATCTCAGCTTTTCTACCCAGTAGCCTGTGGTTTTAGACATTAAAATCTGGAGTCAGAAAGAACTTGGGTTAAAATCTTACTTCCCACACTAGCTGTGCGACCCTGGGCAAGTCATCTAAACTCCCTAAGGCTTTTATCATTTAAATTGGATAATAATATGGTCATGACCTATTTCTTCTGGTTGTTGGGTGGATCGAAGCAGAGAGTGGTTGCTCTAGTGCTTTGTAAAAACTAGCAATTTTTACAGCTATTTTGTCAGCTGTTATTATTGTTAGCAGCAATAGCTATTATTCACCAAATTGTCACTAAGCCTAGGTGAAGGAGGGCTTGTCCTAGGGCACTGACATGGGGCATGTCTCCCTCTTGGGTTTGACTTGGTGTCCACTTCTGCCCTCAGCCCTCCACAATGAAAGCTGGACCTTCCCCAATGTCAGGATCACTTGCACTAAGCCATTGGACTCTGTTCTCTGCTTTTATATTTTCCTCTCTCTCCAAATACATGGATGACGGTTTTTGCCCTGGGGGGAAAAAAACATTCCTAGTTAAAACTCTGATTGCAGAAAGTCTCTCAGTTGGAAAAGGACCACGAAAATGTATGGGCATCATTAATGAGCAAAGGAGGATAGAAGGCTAGATTGCTGGTAAAAGGGGAAATCCCCTAGAGAAGGCTGCTTTAGGAAAACTTGTTTTACTTCCATCCCTGGACAGAGTCCTATTCAAAGTCAGCCTGACCAGACTTGGGCATCTGGTTGGTGCTGTATGTAGAGCACTTGTCCTGGAGTCAGGAAGGCAACATCAAATCTGGCCTCAGATACTCACTAGCTGTGTGACCCTGGGTGAGTCATTAACCCAGTCTCAGTTTCCTCATCTTTAAAATGAGTTGGAGAAGGAAATGGCAAATCCCTCTAGCATCTTTGCCCAGAAAACCCCAAATGGAATCAGGGGGAGTCAGACACAACTGTAAGAACTCAGCAGCAACAAAACCATCAGCCTTTCCCCAGTATGTGGAAACTTATCAAGTGTTGTACTTAGAGACCTGAGTTCAAATTCTACCTTAGGCATTTACTAGCTGTGTGACCCTGAGCAAATCACTTAACCTCATTCAGTCTTGGTTTGTTCATCTATGAAATGGGGGTGTCAATAACGTACCTGTTTCACAAAATTGTTGTGCGTATCAAATCGGATAACATGTAAAAAAAGCTTTGCAGACCTTAAAAGTGTCAACAAAGGGTCCACTTCTTAACATCATGCCTATCACCTTCTGATTCATATATAAAATCCCATTTGGCATTCTAAGCCCTGCCTAACTTGGCCCCCTCCCACTTTTCCAGATCTTCTTATACCTTACACCCTCTCTGTACATTTTGTGATCCAGTGACACCTCCTGCCTTTAAATTTCTCCTACATGACACTCCATCTTCTCACTGGCTGTTCCCCATCCCTGGATTGTCCCCCATCTCCTCCCTTCTGAACTTTCTTCAAATCCCATCTGAAATCCCACCTTCCCCAGGAAGCCTTTTCTGATTCCTCTTAATGCTAGTACTTCTCTCTGAAATGTGGTCAGATTCTACCTCAAACCCACAGCAGCTGTGTGACCTTGGGCAAATCACATAACCTCTGTTTGCTTCAGTTTCTTCAACTGTAAAATGGGGATAATAACAGCACCTGCCTCCAGGGTCATTGTTAGTATCAAACGAGAATATTTGTAAAGTGCCTGTGTATGGTAGGTGATATAAACATGTTAACTATCATCATTATTATTATTGGGATTATCTCCAAGTTGTTCTTTATAGACCTTATTTGTACAGTTGTTTTTATACTCTGACCCCCAATAAACTGTGAGCTCCTTGGGAGTAGAAGCTTTATTTTTTTTTAACCTTTCTGTGTATCACCATCACTTAACACGATACCTGGCTCATAGTAGACACTTAATAAATGCCTGTCAGCTGAGTGCCTTGCTCAAGGAAATTAGAGCCAGCACCTGTATAATATCCCTTTTAATGTTTGCAAAATATTGTCATAGGTTCACTCATTTTATCCTGACAACAACCCTGTAAGCTCGGTGCTTTATTATCCCCATTTTTTTAAAAAAAATTATTTATTTAACTTTTTACATTCATTTTCACAAAATTTTGGGTTCCAAATTTTCTCCCCCACTCGTCCCCTCCCCCCACCCCAATACACCAAGCATTCTGATTTTCCCTATCACCAATCTGCCCTTTCTTCTATCATCCCTCCCTTCTCTTGTCCCCATCTTCTCTTTTGTCCTGTAGGGCCAGATGACTTTCTATTCCCCATTGACTGTATTTCTTATTTCCTAGTAGCAAGAACAATACTAAACAGATGTTCCTAAAACTTTGAGTTCCAAATTCTCCCCATCCCTCCCTCCCCACCCGTTCCCTTTGGGAAGGCAGGCAATTCAATATAGGCCATATCTGTGGTAGTTTTGCAAATGACTTCCCTGATAGTCGGGTTGTGTAAGACTAACTGTATTTCCCTCCATCCTATCCTGCCCCCCATTGTTTCTATTCTGTCTTTTGATCCTGTCCCTCCCCAAGAGTGTTGACTTCAAATTGCTCCCTTCTCCCATTGCCCTCCCTTCCATCATCCCTCCCTCCCTGCTTATCTCCTTCTCCTCCACTTTCCTCTACTGTAAGATAGGTTTTCATACCAAAATGAGTGTGCATTTTACTCCTTCCTCTAGTCGAATGTGCTGAGGGTAAACTTCATGTTTTTTTTTCTCAGTTCTCCTCTTTCTCCCTCCACTAAAAAGTCTCCTGCTTGCCTCTTGAATGAGATATAATTTATCCCATTCCAATTCACCCTCTCTCCTCCCACTTCATTTCTCTCTCACTGTTTACCTTAATTTCTTTTAAGATATGGTACCATCCTATTCAATTCACTCTGTGCTCTCTGTCTCTGTATGTGCATGCATGTGTGTATGTGTGTGCATGCACATGTGTACATGCATGTGTGCATGCACGCGTGTACATGTGTGTGTGTATGTGTGTGTGTGGTCCCACCAACTACCCAGATACTGAAAAGTTTTAAGAGTTACAAATATTGTCTTTCCATGTAGGAATGTAAACAGTTCACCTTTGGTAAGTCCCTTATGACTTCTCTTTGCTGTTTACCTTTTCATGCTTCTTCTCATTCTTGTGTTTGAAAGTTAAATTTTCTTTTCAGCTCTGGTCTTTTTATCAAGAATGCTTGAAAGTCCTCTGTTTCATTGAAAGACCATATTTTCCCCTGAAGTATTATACTCAATTTTGCTGGGTAGGTGATTCTTGGTTTGAGTCCTAGTTCCTTTGACTTCTGGAATATCCTATTCCACGCCCTTCCATCCCTTAATGTAGAAGTTGCTAGATCTTGTGTTATCCTGATTGTATTTCCACAATACTGGAATTGTTTCTTTCTAGCTGCTTGCAATATTTTCTCCGTTGACCTGGGAATTCTGGAATTTGGCCACAATGTTCCTAGGAGTTTTCTCTTTTTGGATCTCTTTCAGGTGGTGATCAGTGGCTTCCTTGAATACTTATTTTGCCCTCTGGTTCTAGAATATCTGGGCAGTTTTCCTTGATAATTTCATGAAAGATGATGTCTAGGCTTCTTTTTTTGATCATGGCTTTCAGGAAGTCCCATAATTTTTTAATTGTCTCTCCTAGATCTATTTTCCAGGTCAGTTGTTTTTCCAATGAGATATTTCACATTCTCTTCCATTTTTTCATTCTTTTGGTTTTGTTTTGTGATTTCTTGGTTTCTCAGAAAGTCATTAGCCTCCATCTGTTCCATTCTAATTTTGAGAGAACTATTTTCTTCAGTGAGCTTTTGAACCTCTTTTTCCATTTGGCTAATTCTGCTTTTGAAAGCATTCTTCTCCTCATTGGTTTTTTTGAACTTCTTTTGCCAATTGAGTTAGCCTATTTTTCAAGGTGTTATTTTCTTCAGCATTTTTTTGGGTCTCCTTTAGGAAAGTATTGACCCATTTTTCATGCTTTTCTTGCATCTCTCTCATTTCTCTTCCCAGTTTTTCCTCCACCTGTCTAACTTGCTTTTCAAAATCCTTTTTGAGCTCTTCCATGGCCTGAGCCCATCGGACATCCACCTCAGATGTCTGGGATAGAGAGGCCCTGACCTGCACGTCTTTCCCTGATCACAAGCATGGTACTCCCTCATCAGAAATGAAAGAAGGAAGTAACATCTCTTCCCCAAGAAAGTGGCTTTCCAATGTCTTCTTTTTCTTCCCTTTTCTGGGCATTTTCCCAGCCAGTTACTTGACTTCTGAGATTCCTCTCCACCCCCAACTAGATTCGCCCAGCTACTGCTTGGGGTCTGAGATTCAAATGCTGCCTCCCATTCTCCGGGCTTTCAGAGTTGGGAGTGGCTGCTATTCAATGTGAGCTTAAGTTCTGATGATCAGGTGGGGGCAGGGCCGCTTCCCAGGCTCAGTTCCCTCAGGGGGTTTATGGGGAGACCTTCAGTAATGTCCCTGAGCTACTGTCTGCTTGGGGAGTCCCGAGCCACCACTGCCTCTGCTGCTGCCTCCCAAGGGGGCCCGAGTTATGGAGACACCCCGCTCCCCTCTCGGCCAGCCCAGAAGTCTTTCTCACTGACCTGTAGCACCTGTGGGCAGAGGAACCTTCACGGCCGCCAGAGTTTCCGTCCCTGAAGCCTGCTTGGATCTGCTCCTCTGGGGCCACTTGGCCAGGGCAGCACAGCACAGGGGTGGGCTCCACGTCCGGAGCATGACGGACCCCTGGGGATGGCTTTCCAGGGCCCTCTGGAATGGAAATCTCTTCCACTGTGTTTCTGCTCGGCTTGCTCTGCTCCAGAATTTGTGGGGATTTCTTTTTACAGGAAATTATGGGCTGTGGATTTGGAGCTAGCATACATGAGTCTTTCTACTCCGCCATCTTGGCTACTCCCAAGATATAACTATTAAAATCCCTAGAGAGCATAGGAATCAATGGAGCTTTCCTGAAAATTAAAGTAGTATCTATCTAAAACCATTAGTAAGCACTATATATAATGGGGATAAGTAAGAAACTTTTCCAATAAGGTCACAGGTGAAACAAAGATGTCCATTTTCACCACTGTTATTCTTTATTGCATTATAGTTTTATGGAAAGAAGTAGAACAGGCAATGTGGAAACAAAGCTATCCCTTTTTGCAGATGATATGATGGGATATTTAGGAAATCCTAGAGAATCAACTAAAAAACTACTTGAAATAATTAACAGCTTTAGCAAAATTGCTAGATACAAAATAAACTTACATAAATCATTGGGATTTCTACACATTCTTATCAAAGTCCAACAGCAAGAGATAGAAAGAAAAGTTCTATTTAAAGTCCCTGTAGACAATATAAAATAGGTGACAGTCTACCAGTCTAGGAAGTATCTGAATACAATTATGAAATTTTTTTTCACACAAATAAAGTCAGCTGTAAATAATTGGAAAAACATCAGTTGTTTATGCTTAGATTGAGCAAATGTAATCAACATGGTGATTCTGTGTAAGTTAATTTACTTATTCAGTGCCATACCAAACTATCAAAAATTATTTTAAGAATTTATTAAAATATCTAATTTCTTTACCAAAATTAATCTGGAAGAAGAAGAGATCAAGAATTTTAACAGAATTATGAAATAAATGCAAAGGAATATTGCCTAGCCCTACAAGATCTAAAATTGTATTATAAAGCAGTAATCATGAAAACTATTTGGTTCTGGCTAAAAAATAGAGTGCTGACTTGGTGGAATAGCTTAGGTACACAAGATACAGTAGTCAATGACTATAGTAATCTACTGTTTAAAAATCTCAAGGACTCCAGATACTGGGATAGAAACTCAGTTTTTGACAAAAACTGCTGGGAAAACTGGAAAACAATATAGCAGAAACTAGACATAGACCAACATTTCACATGGTATATCAAAATAAGATCAAAGTGAGTACATGATTTAAATATAAAGGGTGATATCATAAGCAAATATCATAAGCAAGGATTAGTTTGCCTGTCAGATCTATAGAGAGGGGAATAATTTATAACCAAACAAGAAATGGAGAACATCATGAAATTAGAAATGGATCATTTTGGTTACATTAAATTAAAAAGTTTTTTTCAAAATTCCAATGCAACCAAGATCAGAAGGGAAACAGAAAGCTAGGAAATAATTTTTATAGCCAATGTCTCTGATAAAGGCCTTATTTCTAAAATAAATGGAGAGCTGAGTAAAATTTATAAGAATATAAGTCTTTCCCCAGTTGATAAATGGGGAATTGATAAATGGGAAAATCAAAAAAAAATCAAAGTCTATTAACAGGAAGTTTTCAGATGAAGACATTTCTGTTATCTATAGTCATATAAAATGCTCTAAATCACTACTGATTAGAGAAATGCAAATTGAAATAAGTCTGAGGTACTACCTCATAACTAGACAGAAAAGGGAAAATGATAAATGTTGGAGAAGATGTGGGAAAATTGGAACACTAATGCATGGTTGGTGGAGTTGTGAACTGATCCAACCATTCTGGACTGCAATTTGGAACTATTCCTAAAGGGCTATAAAACTCTGCCTCTCCTTTGATCCAATAATACCACTACTATGCTTGAATACCAAATCAAGAATAACAGATATAATAATATTTACAGCAATTCTTTGTTGTGATGGCAAAGAATTGGAATTTGAAGGCACGTTCATAAATTGGGGAATGGCTAAACAAGTTGTGTATGGTATATGAATGTAATGGAATACTATTGTGCTATAAGAAATCATGAACAGGTAGATTTCAGAAAAATCTTGAAAGATTTATATGTACTGGTGCTGAGTGAAGTCAGCAGAACCAGTGTACACAGTAACAGGAATATTGTGTGATGATCAACTTTGATAAACTTAGCTCTTCTCAGTACTATAATCTTCTAAGACAATTCAAAAAGACTCATAATGGCAAATATTATCCACATCCAGAGAAAGAACTATGGAGTCTGAATGGAGATCAAAGTATACTATTTCAGCTTATTTTTTTCTTTCTTGTGGTTTTTCCTTTTTGTTCTGATTCTTCTTTCACAGCATGGCTAATGTGGAAGCATGTTTAATGTGATCATACATGTATACCTATATCAGATTGCTTGTCATCTTGGGGAGGGGGGGAAGAGAAGAAAGGAGGGAGAAATAAATTAGAACTCAAAATCTTTTAAAAGTAAATGTTGAAAATTATATTTATATTTAATTTTAAAAAGTCTCATCATTACTGATGTTTATTTTCTCAAGCATTACATCTAAAAATCTTTGGGCATTCCCATTTAATAAGGATATTTTTAAGAAAGGAAACAATCTGATGAGTGTTTTATCACTCAAGTTATCCTCCACAAAATACAGTGAACAATGGAAGTCAGTGGAAGAGAAATATTTAAGATAGGCAGAAATTTTGGAATTACACAAATCACCACTTGCAAATTTGAAACTACTCCAATTTTCAGGAGTACAAGCACTGCTCTGAATTCTGTGATCCTTTGGACCACTCAGCCACTCTTTTGCTGCTCAGAATCACTCTTCAGAACTCTTTGTTCAGGCCCTGGGCTCTCTCAACATGCATCCTTTTAAATTCCAACTTAGAAACACAGAATCATGATTCTATTTCCACTGAGGGCCCTAGAGTGAAAGAGGCAGAAAGGAATGTTAGAACTGGTATACTCTAATTTATTTCTTTTATAGCTAAGGAAAGGGAGAACAAGAGAAAGGAAGTGATTCATCCAAATACTTATAGCTTAGTTAGTGGAAGAGTTGGAACTAGAGCCAGTTTGCTGGTAATGACTTTATCATCATTTAATGTTTATGCCCTCTCCCTCCCTAGTACTTTAAATTTGAAAATGAGGATGACTTATTTTTTTTTAATTCTTGTATCTCTAATACATCATTAATTCAAGTCAACAAGCTTTAATTAAGTACTTCTTGTATGCCAGTAACTCTTTTAATAACTTGGACTATAAACATAGGCAGTAAAAAAAGCTGCTCAAAGAGTTCAAATGCTTTTTTTATTTTTTAAAGATTTAAATTTGTTTATTTTTAGTTTTCATCATTCATTTCCATGAAATTTTGAGGTCCAAATTTCTCCCCATCTTTCCCCTTCCCTCACCCTGAGATGGCATGCATTCTGACTACCCCTTCCCCCAGTCTGCCCTTCCTTTTATCATCCACTTTCTTATCCCCTTTCCCTTTACTTTCTTGAAGGGTAAGATAGATTACTACACCCCATTGCCTGTATATCTTATTTCCCAGTTGCATGTATGAACAACTTTTTAACATTTGTTTTTAAAATTTTGAGTTTCAAATTACCCCCTTTCTTCACTCCCCACCCACCTCCATTACCAAGGCAAGTGATTCAATTTGGTTATCCATGTGAAGTTATGTAAAACACCTCCATAATAGTTATGTTGTGAAAGACTAACTATATTTCTCTCCATCCTCTCTCCCTCCCCCTCCAATTAGTCTATTTTCTCCTTTGACCCTCTCCGTTTTCTAAAGAGTTTGCTTCTGACTACCCCTCCCCAATTGGCACTCCTTTCTTTCATCTTCCCTTCTCATCCCCTTGACCCCTATTTTCCTATAGGGTAAAATACCCAATTGAGTGTGTATGTTATTCCCTCCTTAAGCCAAATCTGATGAGAGTAAGGTTCACTCATTCCTTCTCACGTCCCCCCTCTTCCCCTCCACTGTGAGACATTTTCTTGCTTCTTTTATGTGAGATAATTTACCCCACTCTATCTCTCCCTTTCTCCTTCTCCCAATATATTCCTCTCTCACCCCTTAATTTTATTTTTAGATATCATGCCTTCATATTCAACTCACCCTGTGCCATTTCTCTCTCTTCTCTCCTCTCTCTCTCTCTCTCTCTCTCTCTCTCTCTCTCTCTCTCTCTCTCTCTTTCTATTTTCTCCCACTACCTTAAATTGAGAAAGGTCTCATGAGTTACAAATATCATCATCTTTCCGTGTAGAATGTAAACAGTTCAACTTTAGTAAATCCTTTATGATTTCTCTTCCCTGTTTACCATTTCTTGATTCTTATATTTGAAAGTCAAATTTTCTATTCAACTCTGGCCTTTTCAGCAAGAATGCTTGAAAATCCTTTATTTCACTGAAATTCCATTTTCTCACCAGAGTATATTTCTCAGTTTTGCTGGATAGGTGATTCTTGGCTTTAATCCTAGCTACTCTGATCTCCAGAATATCATATTCCAAGTCCTTTGATCCCCGAACATAGAAACTGATAGATCTCATGTTATCTTGATTGTATTTCCACAGTACTCAATTTTTTCTATCTATTGCTTGCAATGCTTTCCTCGACCTGGAAACTCTGGGATTTGACTACAATACTCCTGGGAGGTTTCCTTTTAGGATCTCTTTCCAGAGGCAACCAGTGGATTCTTTTAATTTCTATTTTACCCTTTGGTTCTAAAATCATCAGGGCAGTTTTCCTTGATAATTTCTTGAAAGACGATGTCTAGGCTCTTTTTTTTTTTTTGATCATCGCTTTCAGATAGTCCTATGATTTTTAAATTGTCTTTCCTGGACCTATTTTTTTTATCCTTTTGGATCTGTTTTACAATTTCTCGATTTCTCATAAAATCATTAGCTTCCATTTGCTCCATTCTAATTTTGAAGGAATTATTTTCTTCTTTTGGACCTCCTTTTCCATTTGGCCAGTTCTGTTTTTTAAGGCATTCTTCTTTTTATTAGCTTTTTGGACTTCTTTTTCCATTTTTTCTTCTGTATTCTTTTGGGTTTCCTTTAACAAACTGTTGACTCAATTTTCACGATTTTCTTGTATCACTCTCATTTCTCTTCCCAATTTTTCCCTCTACTTCTCCTACTTGATTTTTGAAATCCTTTTTGAGCTATTCCATGGCCCAAGACCAATTCATATTCCTCTTGGAGGTTTGTGATGTAGGAGCTTTGACTCTGTCATCCTCCTCTAACTGTATGCCCTGATCTTCCTTGTCACTAAAGTAAGATTCTATATAACTATATAACTTATCCTTTTAATCAAACACTTGGCCTCCTAACTCTTTGTCAATGTAAAACTCTGCTTCCAGTGAGGGTGAATGTAGGGGTGGTCACAGGCTTCAGTGATTTTTTATCAGCAGTTCAATCTCCCACTGTCTGTGGGCCCAGGGCTCCAGAAGGAGTCTCAGACATTGCTGCTGCTTCTGCTGCTGCCACAGACTCCTCCCTCCACCCTACCCCCCTGCCCTACTGCGCTGAGGCTAGGGCCACACCAGACTAGATCCTGTCCTTCCCTTTCACTCAGTTCCCACAAAGTTTTTTTTGCTGACCTTTTTGTATTTGTGAGTTAAGAAGTGGAAACCTTTGCACAACATACTGAGAAATGATTATCCAAACTTTGAAAACCTCCAAAGAAGGGAGGGCCTATTACTAGCTGAGACAATCATTTGAAACCCATAGGTGGGATATGAAATCATTAGAAAAATCACAGATATCATTACCCCCCAAAATGATTGAGAAAGTCAACCCATCTGCCTATTTTCATAGCTCTATAAAGTTTTTTGAGAATAATGTGGATATCATTGATGATAATGTGAGAAGGAAACTAAGTTTTCACACACACACACCCACAAACACATATACCTAAGGGCATTATTTTCTTTTTTTCTTATATTCCCAGGACATAGGATGGCACTTTGTATATAAAATAACCTTTACAAATATGTTTCAAATTTAATCATTGTTTAAGTTTTGCAACAGAAGATATCTCCAGTCATACCCATATATACAATTGATTAAAAATGTGCAAAGCATATAAAATCTAGTTGTATTTATTGTTTTCTGACTTTTTAAAAAGCACTTGATTTTTTAAAGTAAAATATGTCTTTAAAGACTTTGCCTTGGCAAAGTATTGTATTAATGTCATATAAGGTTTCTTGATAAATGCAAAAGCAGAGATGCATTTGTTCAATGATCCACTGATTATAAGTGAAGCACAAAGCAAGAAGATACAAAAAGAGTGTTTCCCACTGAAAAGAAGATTGTACCCTACATGTACAAGTACTGAGAAATTCCCCATAGATGGTAAGATAATCTAGATACTCCTGTTTGTGGGAGATAATTTACAGATTGTCTTTGAGATGTGGAACACTGAAGAGCCTCTGATATGACATCCATAATCCCTTAAACTAATGATGATGAAGAGAAAGGGGAGGATGGTGGTTGTAATGATGATGATAATGATAAACATTTATAGAGCACCTACTTTGTGCCAGGTACCATGCTAAAAACTTTGCAAATATTATTTTATTTGATGTTCTCATCAATCCTGCAAGGTAGGTGCTATCATTATCCTCATTTAAGAGATGACAATTCCGAGGTGGATATGAAGTGACTTGCTCAGGGTAACACAATAAGGAAGTGTCTGAGAACAGATTTAAACTCAGGTCTTACTGAGTCCAGCCTCAGTGCTCTATCTACTGAGTCACCTGGGTACCCCACAAAAGAATTCAATGATAGAATTATAAGGTTTGGGGATTAGAAGAAATCTCATTAGCCCTACATATAATCTCCCATAGAATCCTCACTTCAAATGGTCATCCATCATCCAATCTTTGCTTGAAGATGCCCAATGAGAGAAAAGCTGCAACTTCTCAAAGCATTGCATTTCACTTTTCAATAACTCTAAATATTAGGAAGATTTTTCTGATATCAACCTTAAATTTAGCTTTTTGTAATTTCTACACATTGGTCTTATTTCTGCCTCCAGGGCTAAATAGAATAGATTCCATCCCTTTTCCACATGACAACATTGCAAATACTTGGAGAAAATTCTTGTCCCCTTGGGTACTCCTTCTTTCCTCAGGCTAAATATCCCTAGTTCCTTAAAAATAATTCTCATTTGGAACAGACTTGAGACATTTATCTTCAAGCTATCCTTCAGTATATCAAACTTTTGCCTTGTATAGAGTGCCGTGAACTGAATCTAACACTTCAGTTACAGTCTAACAAGATTAGATTACATTGGGAATGTCACCTCATTCTTACCTCTTTTAATAAAGTCCAATATTATTTTAGCTGTTATGACAGTCATATCACAGTACTGATATATTGTATTTTTAATCTACTTAGTGTTTCAATTTTTTAGACAAACTGTTGTCTGCTGTTCCATATTTGTGCAGTCAATTTCTTGAGTCCAAGTACAAGAGTTTACATTTATGTCTGAAAAAAAAAAATCTTATTAGAAAAAAGAACCTTGCCTAGAAAGTCAGTTTGATATTCAGATAGCTAACCTCAGTCAGAATTAAGAAGACCTAGTTCAACTCTTGTCTCTGACTCAAAAAGTCTCTTTGACTGTTGTCAAATCGTTTAGCCTCCCAGGGACTCAGACAATTGTTTTTTATTAGATAAGCAAGTTGCTAAGCTGATGTGTTGGTTGGGAGAGTAGGAAGAGTGACCAGAGGAATGGGAGGAGCTTCCCTCCACAAATTTCCTATGGCAGTGAAATCACAGGTTCAGAACAAATGAAGTAAAATAAAAATCCCCTTCCTCATATTCTAGTCTGCCATTATCTTTTTTGTAACCCAACTTAATTAGTTATTCCTCTCAGATTTCTATCATTTCTAAATTTAACTAGAATGCCATTTATTCCTTTATCAAAATCCTCAATAAAAATCTTAAACAGGATAGAGTCAAGTATGAGCCCCTGTAGCCCTCTACTGGAGGTGTCTTCCACATTGTTATAAAACCAATAATGATTACATCTTTATTTCAATCATTCCAGGTACACTAAGTTACACCAGCATCTATGCTTCTTCTCCCCTATTTTTTCCACAATAATAACATGAGAGATATTATCAAATCTTTTGTTAAATTTAGGTGAACTTCTACAGCATTCCTGTGATTAACTAAAATAAACCTATTACAAAAAAAGGGACATAAGGTTAATGTGCTGTGATCTATCCTTGATAAAGGTATCATGGCATTCTCAAACCATTGCTCCATGGTCTAATGTTTCCTGACCATCTCTTTAGCAATACATTCTAGAGAGCCATAACCCAAGTGCTAAATCATCAAATGATAGGAACAGGCAGTTTTCAGAATAAATTTAGAAGAAATTGAAATTAGTAATAGTCACATTCAAAAATGATCTAAATCACTACTGATTAGAGACATGCAAATAAAACAAGTCTGAAGTACCATATCACACCTATCAGATTGGCTAACATGACAGAAAAAGGGAATTAAATACTGGAGGGGATATGGAAAAATTGGGACACTAATGCATTGTTGATAGAGCTAAGAAATAGTTCAAACATTCTGGAGAATAATTTGAAACTATGCCCAAAAGGCCATAAAATGTGCATACCTTTTGACTTAGCAATGCCAACACTAAGTCTGTATCCAAAATAAATATAAGGCAAAAGGATCCGTGTGTACAAAAATATTTATAGCAACTTTTTCTGTGGTGACAAAGAATTAGAAATGGAGAGTGTGCCTGTCGTAATGACTGAACACTTTGTGTTATATGATTGTGGTGGAATAGTGTTACAAGAAATAATGAGCATGATGGTTTTAAAAAAAATGACCTGGAAAGACATAAACTCATGCAAAGTGAAGAGAAGAACCAGGAGAACTTTGTACATAATAATAGCAATATTTTAAGTAAGTTTCTATCTAAGTCTTAGGTACTCTGCTGAAGACAATGATCCAAGACAATTACAAAGAACATCTACTGACAAATGTTATCTGCCTCCACAGAGAGATAACTGAATGCAGATTGAAGTATCCTTTTTTTAAAAATTTTTTTTCCTTCTTTTTGGGAGTCTGTATTTTCTTTTGCTACATGACTTATATAGAAATGTGCTTTGCATAACTTCACATGTATGATTGAGATTAAATTTCTTGCCTTCTGAAGGAGAATGAATAGGTGAATGAAAGGGAGAGATTTTGAAACTCAGAATTTTAAACAAATGAATGTTAACTTTATTAAACTTTAATTGGGAAATATTTAACAAAAGAAAACTATATTGAAAAAAACTATACATTCTAGAAGTTTTGGAAAAATAAAAGTCAAGCTCATCGACCTAAACTTTGTATAAGCTATTTTCCTGATTTTATGAAAATATGATCAGCATTTTCCCTTTATGAGTCCTGAAGGACTTCTATGGTTTTCCTGCCATGCTTTCAAATATTGCTGACAGTGATTTAGCAATCACATCTGCCAGTTTTATTAGTCCCTATGCATGTAGTCCAGCTCTAAAGGCCATGCAGAATATCTGGGTAGTGGGAAGGTCCGGTGTCCCTGAGATTGCCAGCCTCTTGTTGCTTTTCTTTTGTTCTTGCTCCTCTTGCCCTCAGCGACTCCAAGAACCCCGTTTGGAACACCTAGGCCATAGGAAGACCTACCACTATGTTTATGAGATGGTAGATCATCCCCTTTTCTTTCTCCTTTCCCCAGGCTGTTTTACTGCTGTAGGGCATAGATGAAATGAAATTAATGAGTTCCATTTCTCCCGAAGAGATGGAGGAATCACTAAGCCTTACCATCCTATTAGTGACTATACAGCCAATATTTATTTGGCACTGTCTCTGACCTAATCTCCCTTGAGCCCTGACTTGTACCCCGCCACTAAATTTTTGGGCCTCCTAGACCTGTCCATCTTTCCTGCAACTAAATATGAATTTATGTGTTTTCTTTCTCAATTAAAAAATAAGCTAATTGAGAGCAGGGACTATCTCCATTTGCCATTTTTTCCGCTAGCATTTACCTCAGTACTTGACACATAGTAAGTTCTTAATAAAGATTTCAGATTCGGTATTCATTCATTTGGGCCAAATGATTTGAATCCATCAATGCAACTAAATGATCTTCCATTATCTACTTATGTAATCATGGATGTGAATTCCCTATTAACTTTTCTGCCCAGTATATCCAGTACAAAGGTCAATTTCCTTGGCAAAAGAAACAGAAACAAAATAAAGATGTATTAATTCTTGATACCCTCTGCGGCCGGTTATCATCCGTTTTCAGCTGCAGTATAATCCCATATAGTATTCTCTATTTGCCTCCAATATAATTTTTAAATTGATCTTTTTCTGATCATTTTTCCCTTGTCATTAGCTTTCCTTGATAGTAAATGGCTTATGCTGAAGTATTACATTCCTGATCCTATTCTGACAGTAGCATCCCCTTCTTTTATATTCATCCAATTTTATCTTCCCTTGCTTCTGTCTTATACACATCTTTTTTCCCTTTTTAAAGCTATGATGGTGAGTTTTCCTTGCATCTATTCAGATATCTTCAGACAAGTTTAAATTTTCCTCTTCTTTGAATTGTTTCTCTTTTTATCTACTGAATTTCATTCATTCATTCATTCATTCATTCATTCATTCATATTTTTCCACTTCTTGGGCTGAGTTCTGGAAATTTTTGTGCATGGAATCCTTCCTATCTTTCTTAACCCTTTTAAATCTATTCTCTTGGAATGGAAAGTTCATGCAAATTCCATCAGGATTTTCTCTTTCACTATCACACATTCCATGAGGAAATAGTAACTTCCTTCTGAATTTCTTAATATTTTCACTCTAGCACCCAATTCTTCCCTATTAGTGAGAAGCAGGTCCTGAAAAGAAATTCCCTTTGTTGGGTCTCCCACTTATTGGGAGATAGTATCATTAAGGTGAGACTGATTTATTAATTCTTCTATTTTAGGTAGAGTAAGAACTCCAGTAGATACCTGTATGATTGTAATTCATTTCCACTACCATGTCATAACTTTGTGCTATATGGTCTGTTGTCCAAACTTCTGATCTAGTTTTACTTAAATATCTGTAAAGGAGGAAACGATAACAGAAGACATGTTCCCATTGTTCTATCATAGTATGCAGTTAGTTATAGAGTTGGTCCATCAATATATATATTTCTTGGACAAGCATGGAAGATCAACCATACACATTTTTCAGACTTGAATGGAAAGGTAAAGTGTACTGAATAGTGTAGGGATATTACACAGCACTATTCAATAGCCTTGAACATATCCCTGAAACAAAAACCCATTTTTAAAGAATTAATAATTGGTCATATCCTATGAAGATATAATAAGTATTCCAGTGACTTATGGGGATTTAAAATTGTGAATCACTCAAAGGTCATGAGAGGAAGACACCTTATCAAATAGTATCAAACTGTATCCCATCTCCTACTATTCATGGCTTACAAAAAGTGTTTAAAGAGCTATCCACAAAAACATCTCTAATTAGAAAAAAAGTGGAGCAATCAAATAGTGAGAATGAGGGCTAATAGTTGGACATCGTGAGCGCTGCATTGGTATCAAAGCAATATCCAGAGAATTAGAGGAGCTCTTGACTATCATCATATTCATGCTAGATGGTTGACCTTTTTATGCATGATTTAGTAGAGAACAAGACTTACACAGGCTGAGAAAACCTTTAGAGAGAGTGCCCACTTGGAAATCATTGACCTATTCATGTGGCGAATTAAAAACTATGGTTAGGATTTCCTTGATAACACATCTTTTTGTAAGTTATTAACATATACCACTTACAAAATAAGAGTTTCACTAAGAGGTATTGACTATCCCTTTAAATTTGCATATCCTTAGGAATGTAATTGATTTATAGATCATACATTTTTTTACCAGAATTTCTAAATCCTTCTCCTCTCCCATTTTATGATGTTGGAACTCACTCTGGTGCATCACCCACTCAGGTTCTTACCTTTATACATAACTGATGGCCTTTCATAATTAAAGCTACTTGTGATAGAGGCAAAAGTGGCTATATTTTTTTAACAAGGACATTCTCAAGGTCTCTCTCAAGAATTTTGAATTTGACTGTGCAACATGGGAGACACTGGCATAGGACCACTCAGCATGGCATGCTCACATAAGAAAAAGTACTGTGCTCTTTGAGCAAAGCAGAATTGAGACAGCACAAAGTAAACGCAGGATGCACAAATTTGGGATATCCACCCCAAATATTCACACATACTATCTGTGCCCAACCTGTGGTCTGATCAGACACAGTCAGACACATTGAAATTTCACTTTACAATGGTGATTTCATTTTGGTCCTCTTCGAAGACGAAGGACAACAACGAACCAGGTTATGCTTTAATAAAAAAGAAGTTGCCATAAGATTCTATGTTACCTATGGAATCTTTTATTCCATCTCCCCCTCTAAGTTTCTCCTCAGATATGCCAATATGTTCTAAGTATCTATTCTGTATTAAAGTTTTCATTCATCTTGTTTAATGAATGCTATAATGATGTATGAGTAAGGCATTTTAAATCATTCAGTGGTCCCCACAATGTCATTAATCTCATCATTTATTAAAAGTTACCTCTATTCATTTTGATTTCACTATCAATTATTCATAAGCATTTCATTAATAGTTGAAGGTAGCAGTTTATGAAGCAGAAGAAAGTTGATACTGACATAACACAATATTATTTATGTAGTATAGGTATATTTATACCTTTCCTTTCTGAGCATTTCAGTGCATTTTATGGGTTATTCTTATTGGGTCATGGCTAAAATCATGAGTAGAGATAAATAGTATCAAGTCTAGCCTTTTGCTATTTTATAGATGAGGAAAATTCATTGATAAATATTTATTGAGTGTCTTCTGTACTCAAGATCACATGCTGGGCATTGTGAAATGAGAGAGGTATGTTTACTCATATTTTTCTAATGAGAGAGTGGATTAGCAGGTAATAGAACAGTCTGAATTTTCCCCAGTATTGGAGAGTTCCTATTAAGTACGTTTAAAAAAATATTTAATTTCCTTTTAGTTTTCAAGATTTGCTTTTATAAGATTTTGAGTTCTAAAAGTTTATTCTCTCCCTCCATCCCTGTCTCCCCAAGATGGCTTGCAATCTTATATAGGCTTTACACTTATGATCATATGAAACATATTTCCACATTAGACACATTGTGAAAGAAGAATGGAACAAAAGGGGAGAACCATGAGAAAGAAAAAACAAAAAGCAACAAAAAAAGAGAAAATACCTTGCTTCAATCTGCATTCAGCCGCTATAATACTTTCTCCAGATGTGAAGAGCATTTTCTATCATGAATCTTTTGGAATTGTCTTAGATCACTGCATTGTTTGGAAGAGCTAAGTCTAACACAATCAGTCATTGCATGATGTGGCTGTTACTGTGTATTTATGTTCTCCTGTTTCTGACACTTAACTCTGCATCAATTCATGCAAATCTTTCCAGGGTTTTCTCAAGTCCTCTTGCTCACCATTTCTTATGGAACAATAGTATCCCATTGCATAGGATTCCTAAATTCTCAGGTCAATGGGTCACAAGACTGGCTTTGGGCTACATAAAATTCAGGCTCTAGAGACCAGATAGGGATCCAAAGTCATGGAGTCTCCAGGGTCACTCAAACAAACAACCTTCAGGTAATGCTGGACTCAGACCATAGTAACCAGGATGACAGGTATCACAGCGTGGGCCCCACACATGGGCCTTGCAAGGACACTGTCCAGAGAGGAGCCCCCAGACTTCATCTGTATGTGTGTCATGTGGGTTCTTTCTTCTTTTTTAATGATCTTTTTGGGGTACAGACCTAGGAGTGGTATATTGCTCAATCAAAGGGAATGCAGTTTTATAGCCCTTTGGGCATAGTTCCAAATTGCACTCCAGAATGGTTCTATCAATTCACAGTTACACCAACAATGTATCCAATTTTCCCAGTCAGATACTTCCTGCAAAACACTTCAATATTAGATCTGATTGTGTCTCATCTCTAGATTTACTTCCCCCATGTTGCTTCCTCATACCTATATTATCACTAAGCTTACCCTGATTAGCACATTCTAGTAGTTAATATATTTATGAAGTTAATATTTGAAACAACACATCTGCCTCCCCCACTTTGTGTAATTACATTTATGAAAGAACAGCTCCCTCATATTTTTCTTCTTTTGATACCTCAACTGAAGTCTGATAGTGCAACATTCATCACTTTGAGGAACTGGGGTACAATATTTAAGTGGGTCACACTGTGGGGGGTATAACTAATATTTGTAGTTCTTCTTCTATAAGAAAAGACATTTTTTGTTAAATTTTTCCTAAGCTCTAAATGTGATGTGTTTTTATATCTGTATGTTTGTATTAAAAGGCAAATTTTCCTTATTTTTAGGATACCACACTTAGCATGATATATCTACTGGAGAAGGAAAATTTATATTAAGCAAAATTACCTGCATATTTTTTTTATCTGCCACAACATTCAAAGTTTCATGACACACTGAATGAAACTCATAGTTCACTACTGTTTCATGGCATATTCTTTGAGAGCCATTGCCGTACTGTATTTACTTATATAGGAAGAAAGTAATCTGTCATCCCATACTGGACTCTGTCCTTCATCCATGGACCAATCTAATTAAGATGAGAGAGGATCATCAGAAGAAAGCTATCTAGCAGATATTGATTGCTGTGCTTGCTTTTTTCAATTGTTTTTGTTGGTCTGATTTTTGTCCTGCTAACTCATGAAGACCGAGACTTAAAAGGAACATTAAAATATATCAATGCAAGGAGTAACCCATTACAATTCAATCATGGATCTCTTGGAATATTGAATTACTCTCTCATCAAGAAAAAAATATATAATGTATGAAAATTAAAATTGCTCCAGGACAGTAATAATTGCATTGTTTTAATTATCAAGATACTAATGAATCTTTAAACAGATATTCTGAAGAAAGGGGATCACTTAGCAAAAGGTCTGGGAAAGAAAAAGTAGTACGTTAAAAATAGGATACATAGTAGGGAATAGTTATTGGACTTAGAAAGGAAGCTAGGTGGCTTAATAAAAAGAGTGCCAGGCCTGGAGTTGGCAAGACATGAGTTCAAATCCAGTCTTAGACGCTTACTAGTTGTGCGACCCTGGGCAAGCCACTTAATCTATGTTTGCCTTAAGTGACTGGAGAAGGAAAGGCAAAGTTCTTGGCAGTATCTTTGCCAAGAAAACTCAATGGACAGTATGATCCATGGATCATAGAGCCAGACATGAGTAAACAACTGACCAATAGCAATATTAGAACTCAAGTAAAACCGGAACGCTGAAACGTCTTGTAGGAGAATGGAAAGATAAATGGTAACAATGGTGACTGGGACATTCCTGATGATTATTCCATTTTACCTTAACCTCACAATTGCTTTTTGTTTGAGCTATTGTTTCAAATGAATGAGCCAGAGATTTTCTGTCATTACCTGATTTAGGAGGCTTTCAAAAGGGGGAAAAATTACAACAATCCTGCTCCTGGGAAATCCATTTTAGAAAATAGATTTGGAAACTATGTGTAAAAAGGGAAACATCTTCCAAACTTTCAACATTAAGGCAATAAATTATTTTCCTTAATAGGCTAAGAATATTTGGAGATGGCAGCAAAAAAAAGTGTAACAAACTCAAGTCAAATGTGTAAGAGGAGGGCAGATAATTAATATTGATTTTGGTTGGCTGGCATTGTGAAAGCCTATCAGTAATCTCTACTTGTCCTTGGAGAATATGGTGGCAAACTTGTCTAATAGCATGAGTTAATACATTTTGAAAAAATTAATCAAGTAAATTATTCAAGAATGATAAATTATGGAGAGATTTTTGGCAAACCATCATGACTGTTTTTCTGCCAGCTACATTAGGCAGTTGGATGTTAGTAAAGAACTATTTCTAGAAGCACCAACTTAGATTTTCTGAATGAAGCAGAATGTCATCCAAATGGAATACTCTCACACTTTTTATCTAAATTCACACCAGTTATAGCCTGGAAAGTATGAAATTGGTCACTTTAAACTTAGAATGATTATTTCTGGTGAAGAAATTTCTTTTATTGTATGAAACAGAGGGTTGGAACCTGTAAGAGATTCATGGTTTGTTTTTAACTCTCCCAGCAATGGCTTCAAGCAAGTCACATATCTTATTAAGAAGCTTGGGGCCTCAATTTTTCATCTTTAAAATGAAACCAAAATGTAAATATTACATACACTGTGTTATATACAATATACTAAATAAATACTGTATTATAAATATGTTTAAACTGTAATGAATATCACACTGTCTGGTTACAGGGAGTCTCATTAAATTAGACATTGTACCCTCAGTTTTTGGATGTGAAACAACAAGGACTGTAATCTCCTTTAATGACTAAAGAGGTAAAAAATTAGTGGAGGGAGATTTAAAGATGTCATGTTTTTATTGTCTTCCAATTTTTGAGGAATATATTAAATTGGATATTCCACAGACATTTCTAATTTACTATATCCAAAGTTCAATTTATTTTTCTCAAATATTTCTTCTCCTCTGAAATTCCATATTGCTATCAAGAGCCATACAATTTAGTCATCTAAATCCAAAACCTTGGTGTCATCTTTAATTCTTCTCCTGCACTTACCACACATATATAATTTTTTGCCAGGTCTTGCCATTTATAGTTTTATAAATGGTATTTTTCATTGACATCTCCTGTCCACTCAAACAACTGCTACTCTGGTACAAGCCTCCAGGACTGCATTCTTTCCTCAAGTCTCTCCTCACTACAGTTCTCTTCCACTGCCATGTGAAGTGAAGCTTTGACCATGTCACTTTCCTAGTTGGCAAATTCTAGTATCCTGGAAACAATAAACAGGAACCCGGACAGACTTTGAGAGCTAATAGAGGATAAAAGGTCCTGCAGTGATATGGTCCACAGGGTCATGAAGAGTTGTATATGACTGAATGACTGAACAGAGAGAATTTCTATTTATTTCAGAATCAAAGAAAACATACCATTTTTGGAATTAAAGCTTTCATAACTTAGTATTTACCTACCTTTCCACATTTTTTTTGCAGGGCCAGGTGGATATATTAGCAAATTTACTTTTTTGTTTTGTTTTTTAGTACTATATTTTAAACTTAAATACTAAAATTTAAATACACAATAAGAAAAAAGAAACATGTTATAAACTTAAATACTAAAACTTAAATCAAAAATAAGAAAAGGAAAAGCATTGCTGTATGCACAGCAGAACATGAGAGGATTCAAATTATACACCAAAAAATTTCCATTTCAAGAAAGCCCATATGATAAATACTGCACATGGTGTTGAGAGCTGTCCATCTTTTCTTTCCTTTCCTGTGAGTTTCCTTTTTACTCTGCTGTGCATGTTTTACTTTGTTTTGTCCCCCTTCCCTCCCTGCCCCAAGAAAGCTACAATTAAGCTCAGATATATGTGTATATATATATGCAGAAATACATATATGTATATAAATATATCCAAGTTTATGTACATATAAGTATACACACATATGTATATATACATAAACATATACACATATATAAGCACACACATCCAAATACACATTCGTACATGTATTTATATATGTACATATAAACACATACACAGATATTCATACTTATATGTAGATATATATTAATATGCAACTATATAAGACTATATAGAATTGAGATTTTTTACTTCTCAGTCCTTTACTTTTTTGACTTGAATCCCATGAAACAATCAGATTTTAAATGTAATGGCATTTTCTCTCTTCCTCCTATAGGTTGGAATTACAAATGTCTTAAAATAACTTTGTACTTTTCTTGAATATACCATTACTCTAATTTTAATTAATGCTTGGTTAATTGAATTCATTTCACTGATAATCATCACTATTTCTTGCTCACAGGTATTGAAACTAATTTGCCCACTTCTAGTTTCTATGGTGGTACTACAAAAATTTCAGCTCTGTACTTTGAATGATAGAACCTATCAGTTTCTTTTCTTGAATAAAACAACAACCAAGAAGCCCTAAAGTGAGATAGCACTTCTCATTAACATATTTAATTAAAGGGCTATCCACCACTTCTCCCTTTCTTTGATTTTTCATCCAAAGGCTCATCTGTTCATAGACTCATAATATTTAAAACTGGAAGTGTCTTAGACATCCTTTCCTGTAGCTCAACATTTTCATTTTGTAGTGGAGAAATCTAAAGTCCAGAGAGATGAATAACTTGCCCAGAGTTTGCACAATTTTCTTAATATTTCTGTGGATGTAAACTTGCTCTCTAGCTGCCATTCCTTAACACTTTTCTCTCTCCCTCTGCCAGAAAAATAATACCTTCTGCTCTTTTTATCCTCAGTGTCTTTCATTCATTCAGCAAGTATTTATTAAGTGCCTGTTATGGACCAGAGGCTGTGTCATATCCTGGCAAGTGAGATAAAAAAGGAGAAAGTCATTATGAGCACATTTAGTATGGTACCTGCCATGTGCTCATACACACTGTTACTTTTTTACGACATTTGGAGGAATGAAATTATTTACTTAGTACTCTACAGAAGGAAAGATTCCTGTGACACCATCTTGCTTTTTCAGTAGGAGAAAACCTCTTTTCATATACCCTGGAGTGTTCCTCAAATATAAGTTTTATTAATAGAAATCTTATTTTGTTCAATAGTTATGTATGAAGAGTGATAAAAGAAAATAAATTGTGAAACATACTAGGATCAGGGTATCTGTCTCAAATGTTCTCTTTGTTTCATAGGCCTGTTGTGACAGTTACTAATTGGAACTTTGATCCTAGGAATAATTTGTGCATAACTTCAAGTTACGCAGACTGAAGGAGGGCTTTCTGTCAGCTCCCATACATGCAGCAGAATCTCCAGTCTTCATATCCAAAAATAATCCTAGATTTCCTTTCTCTTGGACAGAATTTAAATCCCCACCTAACTCATTTCTAAGTAGCTAAAATATACATAGCCTCCCCACTCTTCTAACCATAGCTGGGGCATCTCTTTAGAATTCAGTGGCCGGTTTACATGGCATTCATTTGATGTTGGTGTGCTGCCTAAAAATAACCAGCCACGGTTTCTGGAAGGCTTTAAATTAAACTCCAACCTTTTCTCAGCTCTGGCTCAAGATGTAGCATTTCTTTCTTCCTCCTTAATTGCATTCTTCTTCCTATTTATTATTAAATTATATAACTGTTATTTAAGTCTGGGAGGTTTTCTTCACATGCAATTGACACAAAAGATTCACACACTTAATAATACATGATTCTTTAAAATTGTCTTCTGCTTTCCTAACAAATGAGCAGAAGACAGTTTCCCAAGTTATATTAGAGGGATAAGTAAAATATGAATAGCATTCTGTGTTCCATTTTAATCAGTGCTTTCTGCTAGATTTTTATATAATCTATTAAGTGATTTTAAATTGTTTATAATCATCTAGACAGCATATTGCTTATTTCAAAGTAAACACTTAAATACCACTAATCTTGGGAATTTATCTATATGCTAGTGTATGAAAATGAACATGACTTAGTTCTTTTTAAATGCTAGTCATTTGTTGTCTCAGGCTTGCAACTAGTATTTTCATTAATTAAGAAAGAACTGATACTTCATTCTCTGAATTTCAGGAAAAAGAAATCCAAAAATATTCTGATTAACAACATTTTCTGCAACCACATTTTCTTCTTCATTCCAAAAGAACTTCATATTGTATTTAAAAATAAAACTTATGAATTTATTAAATGATTATATATTACCAGTGGCTCACATACAATTTAGCTACAATTTTTTAGGAGAAATGGTCACTTACCTTCCAGAGAGTTTGGTCAAGAGTTCAACTGACAACCCAATTTTTGGGAGAAAGTCGAAGGAGGGGAATAGCAGCCAATTGGTGCTGCAGTAGGAAAATGAATTATAGATATTGTTTTCTTCAACAATAGGATCTAGGGAAATGTACTCACAGTATACTAGGTGAGCTGAGTAGAGGGACCTTATGTCAATGGAACAGTGGTAAATAAAGGCCTAAGGTCAAATGCTACAACAGAATTTGTCATGCAATGATTGGGGATATGGAGAAGGAAGAATGCATGATACATAGAGGTTAAAGGAGAAACATTAGATTCAAGAGAACCATGGGAGAAAAGAGGAGGAAGCACATGCTCTCACTATAGAAAATAGTACATCGATGTGGTCACTTTAGTTACTATTCAGCTTGGTAATATAAATGAGAGACAATTGTCTCTTAGAGAGTAGTAATAAAATGCTTTTTATGCTCCATTCTTATGTGTTTCTCCTTTTCCTAAGTTCATTCTAGCCCATAAATTATATGTTGACTATATAATGAGTAGCTAATAGATTCAGTCAGCATAAGAGGCATCCTCTTGATTCACAGATATCTGCCTCAGAGTGCATCTAGTATATGTTAATCTCTGAAAGGCATCATGGCATAGTAGACAGAAAGCTGGCTAGCAAGTACCATGATTCAGCTAGTGATTTCTGGATAATCTCATTCTGGAGAGAAAATAATGGAAGAGGAATTTCAGGTGCATGGTGCTGCAGTAAGGGAAGATGTGGTGATTGCCATTCTTGATAGTAGCATTCAGGGATACATAGGACTTCTGGGGTTTATACTTAGCTAAATTTTCAAACTGAATTGAAAACATTAAAAAAATCTACACTAATCTTTTCTATATAGTAAAATACCATTTCACTTGGGATCAATTTCCAGAAAACTGTACATTTGTGTGATGCATCAGAAAAGTATTAGATGAGTTTTGATTTAATTCAGATTTTACAGAACATTCTAAATGTTGTGGGCAAAAGGAAAATTTCTCCCTTTATCAAATTTACATTTCACAAGTAAGATACAACATATACACAGATAGGTAAGTATAAATTAATACTAAGTAAATAGGAAGACATTTTGGGAAGGATAGAACACCAACAACCAGGGAGGGTGGGAATCAAGAAAGGGTTCATGTAAGAGTTGGAACCTGGGAGAAGTTAAGAGGGAAACCATTCCTGAAACTGGTGGCAACCCTGTGCTAAATCACAGAAGAAATCAAATATCTTTTAAGGGGGGGCAGTGAGTAGGCCAAATTTACTGGAACATGGAATACATAATATGAAATCTCTGTCTCTCTCTTCCTCCCTCTCTCTCAGTCCCTCTATGTATCCATCTTTATATCTACCTATCTATCTATCTATCTGAACTTGATAAATCTAGCTTCAAAATAAGTAAGAAAGAAGTTTAGGAGGTGAATAAAACTCTGGATAAGGTGGATATGATAGCTCTGGAGAAAACTTATTGGAGATAGAATGAAATATACATTTTTCTCAGCAGTACATGGCACATATACAAAAATTGGCCATGTATTAGGCCACAAAATCCTCACAATTCATGCAGAAAGGCAGAGATAGTCAATTCATCCTACTCAGATCATCATGCAATAAAAATTATATTCAATCAAAAGCCAGGGAAAAATAAACCAAAATCTAGCTGGAAACTGAACAATCTAATTCTAAAGAGTGAGTGAGTTAAACAACAAATTATAGAAACAATCAACAACTTCACTCAAGAGACTGACAATAATAAGACATCCCAACAAATCTTATGGGACACTGAAAAAGCAGTCCTTAGGGGAAGTTTTGTATCTTTGAATGCCTAAATAAATAAAATAGAGAAAGAAGAGATCAATGAATTGGGCATGCAGCTGAAAAATCTCAATAAGGAACAAATTGAAAATATCCAAGTAGATACCAAATTAGAAATACTGAAAACCAAAGGAGAGAATAATAAAATGGAAATAAAGACAATTATTGAACTAATAAATAAAACTAAGAGTTGGTTTTATAAAAAAATAGTAAAATTCATAAACCTTTGCTCAATTTGATGTAAAAAACAGAAACTAAATAACCAATATCAAAAATGAAAAGTATAAACTAACCTCCAGTGAGGAGGAAATAAAAAGAGTAATTAGAAATTACTTTGCCCAATTGTATGCCCGTAAATTCGATGATCTAAATGAGATGGATGATAATTTTAAAAAATATAAATTGCCCAGGTTGACAGAAGAGGAAGTTGAGTTCTTAAATAACCCCATCTCAGAAAAGGAAATTGAGCAAACCATCAATGAATTCCCTAGGAAAAAAATCTCCAGGGTAAGATGGATTTACAAGTGAATTCTGTCAAACATTTAAAGAACAGTTAATTCCAATACTATGTAGACTATTTCAGAAAATTATAGGAGTCCTACCAAATTCTTTTTATGATACAAATATGGTTCTGATACCTAAACCCAGAATAGCCAAAAACAGAGAAAGAAAATTACAGACTAATTTCTCTAATAAATGTAAATGTAAAAATTTTAAATAAGACATTAGCAAAAAGAATACACCAACTTTTCATGAGAATAATACATTGCATTCAGGTAGGATTTATACCAGGAATGCAGGGCTTGTTCAATATTAGAAAAGCTATTAGCATTATTGATCATATCAACAACAAAACTAACAGAAACCACATGATTATCTCAGTAGACGCAGACAAAGCTTATGACAAAATACAAGACCCATTCCTATTGAAAGCACTGGAAAGCATGGGAATAAATGGAACTTTCCATAAAATAATAAACAGTAGCTACATAAAACCGTCAGCAAGCTTGATGCATTTCCAAAATATGGGGGTGCAACAAGGATGTCCATTATCACTACTATTATTCAATATGGTATTAGAAATGCTAGCTGTAACAGTAAGATAAGAAAAAGAAATTGAAGCAATTACAATAGGCAAAGAACAAACTAAGTTATCACTCTTTGAAGATATGATGACATACTTAGAGAATCCCAGAGAATCAAGTAAAAAACTACTTGAAATAATAAACAACTTTAACAAAGTTGCAGGTTACAAAATAAATGCATATAAATCATCTGCATTTCTATATATTACTAACAAAACCCAACAGCAAGAGATAGAAAGAGAAATCCCATTAAAACTACAGTAGATACTATAAAATATATGGAAGTCTACCTGCCAAAACAGACAAAGGGACTATATGAGCAAAATTACAAAACACTTTTTGCACAAATAAAGTGAGATCTAAGTAAGTGGAAAAACATCAGTTGTCTGTGGGTAGACCAACCTAATATAATAAAAATGACAATTCTGCCTAATTAATCTACTTATTCAGTGCCATAATAATCAAATCACCAGATAATTATTTTCTAGAGCTACAAAAAGTAATATCAAAATTCATCTGGAAGGACAAATTTCCAGAGTATCAAAGGGAACTATTGAAAAAAAATGCTAGGGAAGTTGCCTAAATAAGACATTAGCAAAAAGAATACAGCAACTTCTCATGAGAATAATACATTACATACAGGTAGGATTTATACCAGGAATGCAGGGCTTGTTCTGGTAGCCCTACCAGATCTCAAATTGTATTATAAAGCAGCAATTGTCAAAACAGTTTGATGCTGGTTAAGAAACAGAGAGGATGACAAGTGGAATATGTTAGATACTTGAGACACAGTAGTTAATGAATATAGGAATCTATTATTTGATAAATCCAAGGACTCCACCTTCTGACATAAGAACTCACTGTCTGACAAAGATTGCTGGCAAAACTGGATATCAGTGTGGTGGAAACTGGGCATAGACCAATGTCCGACACCATACACAAGAATAAATTCCAAATGAATACGTGATCTAGGTATAAAGATTGATATTATAAACAAATTAAGGGGGCAAGGAATAGTGTATTTGTCAGATTTATGAAGAATGAAGAAACTTGTGACTCAACAAGAGATAGAGGACATTATAAAGAGCACAATGGATAATTTTGATTATACTAAATTGAAAAGTTTTTGCACCAACAAACTCAATGCAACCAAGATTAGGAGCAAAGCAGAAAGCTGCAAAAGAATTTTTGCAACTAATGTCTGTGATAATGTCCTCATTTCTAAAATACATACAGAACTGAGTCAAATGTACAGGAATACCAATCATTCCCCAGTTGATAAATTGTCAATGGATATGAACAGGGAATTTTCAGAGGAAAAAATTAAAGCTATCTATAATCATATGAAAAAATACTCTAAATCACGATTAATTAGAGAGATGCAAATCAAAACCTCCCTGAGATATCACATCTTACCTATTAGATTGGCTAACATGACAAAACAGGAAGATGATAAATGTTGGAGAAGATGTGGGAGAGCTGCAACACTAATTCATTGTTGGTGGAGCTGTGAGCTGACCCAACCATTCTGGAGAGCAATTTGGAACTATGCCCAAGGGCTACAAAAATGTGCATACACTTTGACTCAGGAATATCATTTCTGTGACTCTATGCCAAAGAGATAACAGAAATGGGAAACTGTGCCACATGTACAAAAATATTTTTAGCAATTCTCTTTGTGGTGGCCAAGAACTGGAAATCAAGGGGATGCCCATCAATTGGGCAATGACTGAATAAGTTGTGGTATATAAATATAATAGAATACTGTTCTTCTATGAGAAACCATGAACAGAAGGACTTCAGAGAAGTTTGGAGTGACTTATATGAACTGATGCTGAGTGAAAGGAGCAGAACCAGGAGAACTTTGTACACAGCAACAACCACAGTGTGCAAGGAATTTTTCTGGTAGACTTAGTACTTCGTTAAAATGCATGGACTTAAAAGATGTCCAATGGAGTCTTGAGGCAAAAAGCCTTCCACATCCAGAGAAAGACCTATGGAATTGGATCCCAGATAGAAATAGGCCATTTTCTTTTGTATTATGTTTTATTTTGTTTTATGGTTTCTCCCATTCATTTTAATTCTTCTATGCAACATGAATTTAATGGGAATATATGTGTAGAACCTGTATAAGATTATACATTGTCTCAGGGAGGGAGTGGGGAGGGAGAGGGAAATGAAGGGGAAGGAGTGGAAAAAATCTAAGATATATGGAAATGATGGTTGAACACTGAAAACAAATGAAATGATTCAATTAAAAAAATAGTGCACAAATGCCAGATGAAGAACCTCCAATGTTGGCCAGCACTGACATTTTATACCTTAGGAAACTGAGTTCAACAAAAGTGAAGTGACTTACCCAGAGTCTAATGGATAGCACACAATAGAGCTGAGATTTCATTTGAGGTCGTCTGCCTCCAAATCTAGCACTTATCCACCAATACTTGGTATCAGTATTCCTCTTTCCTCTCTTATGCTTTTCTAATTTTACCTTTTTCAGTTGTAACTTTACTGGTTGTCAGTGGAAAGAAAGCCTGGTGCCTCAGGAAAAGCAATAGGCACAATCTAGCCAAAAATAGAATAGATAATAAATGAATAAAGATTGAAAAAGAACCAAGAAATATTTAGAAACTTTAAGAACCTTTAAATAATGTCAAAGCTTTAAGAACCTGTCAAGAATGGACTTGTTTTTCTTTCTTTGTTTTACCTCCACATACCTCATTCCAAGCCTGGTGTTTATTTCAATTCCATTAAGTATTTTGAAGGTCTGCTCTGTCTAATGCTGTTATGTACCAAGGGGGAGATAAATATAAATGAGAAAGAGCATTTTTGCTTTAAAGTACCAAAATTAGGAGCCTAATTCATGTGCACAAATGATTAATTATAATATGACATTCATGAGAGAAACACAAGCAAAAGGAATGGATAGAAATTAGGCAGGCTGCAATTTCCATTATAGTAGCAGAGATTGGGGATGGGGTGATAATAATGACAGCTAGCATTTATACAGTGTGTTCCATTCACTGTTTTAAGCACTACAAATATTATCTCGTTTTATCTTCCTAACAACTTGTAGAGGTTGGGAAGAGGAAGGGAGAGAAACGATCATTTATTGCTGTTTTTGCTGTTGTTCAGTCATATCCAACTTTTCATAACACCATTTTGGGGTTTTCTTGGCAAATATACCAGAGTGGTTTGCCATTTCTTCTTCTTGCTCATTTTACAAATGAGAAAACTGAGGCAAATAGGGTTAAGTGACTTGCCCAGAGTCACACAGATAGTAAGTGTTTAAGGACAAATTTGAACTCAGGTCTTCTTGACTCTAATGCATTGTGCCACAGCATTTATAAAGCACCTACCATGTACTAGATACTACACTAAGTATTTTGACAAATATTACCTCATTTGATCCTTGGGAGACAGAATGTTGCTATCATCCCCATTTTATAGTTGAGGAAACTGAGATAGACAGAGGCAAAATGACTTGCCTAGGGTCATACAGTTAATAAGTGTTTGAGGATAGATTTGAACTCAAGTCTTTCTGACTCCAGGTCCAGTGCTCTATCCACTCCACCACTGAGAAGGTTAGAATTCAGGATATAGCAACGTAATATAATCTACATACATTGGTGTGCATTTCTGACAATTTTATCACATTTTAGCTATATTGTAGGTATTATAGTTATCTACCAAGAACTACAAGCTGAGCTTGCAAACTTCTAGTAATGTGTTTCTTTCATAAGCTGACCAAAGAAATGTTAGTTCTAAGTATAAGACACTTAATAAAAGAGCATAGCAAGGTAAGTAATTAGAAATATTTTCCCCATAAATACAGGGGTACCCTCATTTTCAGACTATCAGACTCAGTCCAGCAGGGCATATATTTAGTGAATTCAAGAGATAAAAGTGTGACATGCTGTACATATGTGGCATGTTGCACATGTATAGAACATGTGTCCAGGGCACAGGTTTATGGCAACACAAGCATAGGGTTCATAAATGGACTGGGAACATTTATGAAGGAAAGCAAGCACAGAGAGCATATGAGTAGGGCATATACTTCCCCAGGGCAACTCTGAGTTTCTCCAGTGCTACAGAGCAGCTGATATTTTTTGGTGACCTGGTGTGGTACTCTGGCCTGACTACTAGGCATTTCCAGTCTCTAATACCATCTGCTACCACGGACTGGTCTTTGGCTATGCAATGTCCTAGATCCTCTTTTGCTCTCTGCTCCTATTTACTTTAATTAGAGCACATTTATCAAACAGTTCTCTTCTAGGGGAGGAGAGCAGGGGCTCATTCAGAGATAATCCCAGGCTATTGTTCAGAGCTCTCATAATTATAATCAGCCAGGATAGTAAAAACCAGCAGAATTCCTCATACTAATCATCAAAATATTTTCAAAAGTCAAGTATTTGTTGTGTTTACTGTGTGCCAGGTACTGCCAAAAAAAAAAGAGGTAAAAGAAAGTATTTTTTCCCAAGGAGTTCACAATCTAATAGTCATGACAGCTGGCTGCTATGTTGTTGATTAATAAAAATAATTTCCATTTATTTAGCACTTTAAAGCTGGGGAAGTCTTTACATTTATGAACTCATTTGATTTTCATAACAACCTGTGAAAAGATTGGAATGAAATCTGTTATTTTATTGGTATAATTAAGTCTGAATCAAAAACTTTGTTTCACAAATGAAATCCTAGGAGAATTTTCCAACATAGAGTTTTAGACATTTGTCCCAGGCACAAAGGCATGAATTAGATTCAGGTCTGCCTGCTTCTGAGTCTGGATATCTATCTATTCCGCCATGATGCCTCATAATCAGCAGTGCTAGAGCTGGATGTATCTGCCAGAGTCAATTGTTAAATTTTCAGCATGAACATTTATGTCTCAGAAATTAAAAAAAAATGCTACAAATCAGGGTAATTCTTGTTTTATTTAATGTTGAAATTTAAGAAAATGGAGAAAATTTTAATAATGTACATTAAAGTTAAAAATATTTCATTCTGCTTTTGTTTTGGAGTACAGGTTGTTAAACATTTACTATAATACTCATTCATAATCCCATAAGCTATTTTTTATTACCAATTCGGTGAAGGGAATTCATACTAAATAGAATTCAAGTGCTATTTAGATATGACTAATATGGATATTATGGGTATCTGGATGGTGCAGAGTATAGAGTGCTGGGCCTGAAATCAGGAAGACTCAGATAATTAGTAGCTGTGTGATCTTGGACAAGTCACTTAACCCTTTTTGCCTCAGTTCCTCCTCTGTAAAATGAGCTGGAGAAGGAAATGGCACTTCAGTATCTTTACCAAGACAATGCCAAATGAATCTTCCTGACTTCCTGCCTGGCACTCTGTCCCTTGGCCCACCCAGATGCTCATAATATTCAAATTAGTTGCCCATTAATTTTAATTTAATTTGCCTTGTATATTACTTGTATACTTTGACTTCAGAAACTTACAGCCATGTGACCTTGGACAAGACACTTAACCTTGCTCCTCATCTGTAAAATGAGCTGGAGAAGGAAACGACAAATCATTTTAGTATCTTTTCCAAGAAAATCCCAAATGGGATCAAATAGAATTGGACATAATTCAAACAATGAAATGACTCAACGGCAAACATCCACAATCACAAGATGCATATCATACTCCATGTAAAGTCAAATTCATAAGGGGGTAAATACGACATCTTTCACTTGGGTACAATTTGCAAATATAGTAAAGGGAGACATGAGTAAATTGCAGTTGTTTTGAAGAAGATCTAGAAGTCTTGATGGATTATAAGGTCAATATTCATCAACATTGTGATGTAGCATTCAACAAAACTTTAGTAAGAGTAGTATAGCTTCCAGGAACAGGGAGGGAGTTTCATTTTACTCTACTTCCAGCAGACAATCTAGAATATTGTGGTTAGTTCTGGGTGCTACATTTTAAGAAGGATGTCATAAGATGCAGGTGTCCAGACAAGGACAATTAGGATACGGAAAGACCTTAAATTTTGTCATATGAAGATTGGATGAACGACCTGGGCATATCTAGTCTAGCTCCAATCTTTTCACAGTGTTGGTATGAAGATCAAATGAGTTAATGAATGAAAAGGCTCCATGAACCTTAAAGTGCTCAATCAATGCAAGTTATTATTTCTATTATTATGAGTATTACACAAGACTCAGGCAGGATTGAATTGCTGGCTTTACATATTTGGAGGAGGAGGTGCACTTGTTCCATTTGGCCCCAGCTGTAAGGGACAAAGTTCAAAGAAGATACTGAGAAAAACAAACAGTTTCTAACAATCAGAGCTGTCATGATTGGTTAACTAGAGGGATGATGGTTTTACACCCCCTGGAGTTCTTCAACCAGAGACTGAACTATCACTTGTTGGGTTTGTTATAATTGGAATTCCTTCCTACTCTGGGCTGAACTGTTAGGGTACTGAAGTCCTTTTCAACTTTCAAAGTCTGACCTTCTGTGAAATAACTGAATTCTAACGTCTTTCCATGTATGCCACTTCTTTGGAGCACAGTAGGAATTTTCAATACATAAAATAACAGAATCAGAGCTGAGACAAAGTGTTATCTGATTCACAGTGCAAACTTTGTGGTAAAGGACTGGTCTCTGTTTTACTTCAGGCTCATAAACTTTCTGGAGCAGTTAGGTGGTGCAGTGAATAGAGTTCTGAGCCTGGAGTTAGGAAGACTTATCTTCCTGAGTTCATATCTGCAGTCAGACATATTACCCTCACAAGTCACTTAGCCTAGTTTACCTCAGTTTCCTCATCTGTGAAGTGAGCTGGAGAAGGAAATGGCAAAGTGCTCCAGTATCTCTCCAAGAATATCCCATATGGGGTCATGAAGAGTCAGACATGACTGAGCAGCAATAACAAATAAACTTTCTAGTTTCTTTATACATTAAACCCCTCTTTCCGAAATGTTTCCCAATTTTGAAAGTTCGTTAAGTATCGTATTCTATATTCGCCTAAAGGAATGTGGAACTCTTCCTAGGATTTACTGGGTATGAAGATCAAAGGGGAACAGGAAAAAAAGATTAAGAAAATTCACAGTAATAGGCATTAATGAAATTCTTTCCCTCAAGAGGTATTTCCAATGTATATTCATTCATTAACTCTTCTTAAGTGCCTAGCCAACAATCTCTTGAACTCTTTTGCCCTTCCTTGTGTTTTTTTCAGAAAAGTCAAAATTCTGAACAATGTTGCTTTCTTGAACAAGAATAAGAAAGTGCTTTTTCTTCCCTTGTTCTTAATTTCAATCATATTAATACCTCAAAAGATCATCTATAGATTGTCTGAGTCTTCTTAGCAATTATACTTATCATCAGCAGCAGCAGCATCTAGTATTGATATAAAAAGAGATGGAATGATAAGCCAATCCTGCCCCCTCCAAACAAACAAACAAAAAAAGTGGAACAGAAGGGAGAGAGAATTCAGATGGAAGACTTCTGTCACTAAGTCTATCTCTTCTTTATTTTCTTCTCTTCTCTTCTTTTCTTTTTTGTCTCCTACCCTTCTTCTCTGCTTTTCTTCATTTCTTTCTTCTTTTCACTTTCTCAGACACATTTTAAAAATTAATGCTTTTAATTTCCTTTTTAAATCTAAAATTTTAATTCCCACATAAACATCCTGAATATTGCAGCTACAATATAAAGACATTTTAATGTAGCTACTTAAAAACATTTTCATTTTTTAAGAAAACCCTGCAACACTGGAATGTGAGCAAATTAAAATATTCATTGGGTGAATGCAATTTGAGCTGATGTGCTTCTCACTTTTATTAGCACTCTGAGGCTAACACTTGTACAACATGGGAAGAGCAAGGCTTACCAAGAATGTCACTGCCTATATGCAGTAGAGTGGGAAAGTCCAGATTCTCTACAAAAAGAAAGGTCTCCTGCGTGCCAATGAAAATCTATTTTAACTTAAGGCAGACCAAGAGGTATTCTCAACCACCAACCAACTGAAATAGAAGCTACAGAGAGATGTTTTTTTTATCTTTCACTTAGGATTTGGTTGATCTTGAAGTGATACAGCTCAATTCTAATAATTTTCTATGGGAAACCAAGATGCTTTCTCTCTACTACTGCCTACCTATAAAATGGGGTTAGGCTTATGGAGAACTGCTTCACCAATATGAACTATTTGCCTTGGCAATCCTAAAAACAATAACTTCCTTTTCTGTACAGATGTGATATTCCATGAAGTCCCTGAGGACATTTTCATGAAAGGGCAAAGCAATGGAAAGCATACTGGAAGTCTTCTGTCCTTCCTCTCAACACTGAGGAGATACCAAGGGAATATTCTAGCTGTCCAACTGTTACTTATGTTTCATGCCAAGCCCATTTCTTTCCATAACACCATTCTTTTCCTTTGTTTGTTTACTACATTTTCTAAAGTTTGTATTTATTTATTTTTAGATTTTGACATTCATTTCCACCAAATTTTGAGTTCCAACTTTTCTCCCCATCTCCCCCCTCCCCCTACTCCATAATACTTTGCATTCTGATTACCCTTTCCCTCAATATACCCTCCCTTCTATCACACCCCATCCTTCCCTTATCTCCATCTTCTCTCTTTTCTTGAAGGGCAAGATAGATTTCTATACCCCATTACCTATATTTCTTATTTCTCAGTTATATGCAATAATAATTCTCAACATTTGTTTCTAATACTTTAAATTCTAACTTCTCTCCCTCCCTCCCTCCCTCCCCATCCCCACTGAGAAGGCAAGCAATTCAATACAGGCTATATATATGTATGTCGTTTTGCAAAAAACTTTCATAATAGTCGTGTTGTGTTAAGACTAACTATATTGTCCTCCATCCTACCCTGTCCCCCCTTTTTTTCTATTCTCTCATTTGACCTTGTCCCTTCCCAAAGGTGTATACATCTAGGTACTCCCTTCTCCCACTTTCCTTCCCTTCTATCATCCCCCTCACCCCATTTCTCCCCTTCTCCCCTACTTTCCTGTAGTGTAAGATAGATTTTCATACCAAATTGAGTGAGCACATTATTCCCTCCTAAGCCACATATGATGCGAGTAAGTTTCACTTTTCCCCTCTCACCTCCTCCCTTTTCTCCTCCATTGAACAAGACTTTTCTTATCTCCTTTATGAGTGATAGCCTGCCCCATTCCATTTCTCCCTTTCTCCTCCCAATATTTTCCTCTCTCATCCCTTAATTTTATTTTATTTTTTGTGGATATCATCTCTTCTGATAACAGCTCAACCTGTATTCTCTGTCTATATATGTATGTGCATGTGCATGTGCGTGTGCGTGTGCGTGTGTAATCCCTCCACCTACCCAAATACTGAGAAAAGTCTCAAGAGTTACAAATATTATCTTCCTATGTAGGAATGTAAAGGGTTCAGCTTTAGAAAGTCCTTTATGATTTCTCTTTCCTGTTTATTTTTCATGCTTCTCTTGATTCTTTTGTTTGAAAGTCAAATTTTCTGTTCAGTTCTGGTCTTTTCATCATGAATGGTTAAAAGTCCTCTATATCATTGAACAACGATTTATTCCCTTGAAGTATTATACTCAGTTTTGCTGGTAGGTGATTCTTCGTTTTATCACAGTTGTTTTGACTTCTGGAATATTCTGTTCCAAGCCCTTCAATACCTTAATGTAGAAGTTGCCAGATTCTGTATTCTTTTGCTTGTATTTTCACAATACTCAAATTGTTTCTTTCTTTCTAGCTACTTGCAGTATTTTCTCCTTGATCTGGGAACTCTGAAATTTGGCCACAATATTCCTAGGAGTTTCTCTGTTTGGGTCTCTTTCAGGAGGTGATTGGTGGATTCTTTCAATATTCATTTTGCCCTCTGGTTCTAGAATATCAGGACAGTTTTCCTTAATAATTTCATGGAAGATAATGTCTAGGCCCTTTTTTTGATCTTGGCTTTCAGGTAGTCCCATAATTTTTAAATTGTTTCTCAGGTCAGTTGTTTTTCCAATGAGATGTTTCACATTATCTTCTATTTTTTCAAATTTTTGGTTTTGTTTACTAACTGCTTGGTTTAATTCATAGTTATTCATTTCCCTGAACCCAATTTTCCACCTGCTGCTGCTGCTGCTGTTACATCTGCCACCACCTGGGGCGAGTGCTGGGAGGACCCAACTCCCCTCAGCTAGGAAAGCCCTCCCACAATGACCTTTGGAGCTTTCTTTAGTACTTGTGGGCTGAGGGATCTGGGACCCTTCCTGCTGGGAATTCTGCCCTAGAGGTCTGTTCATGTCCTATTCCTCCAAGTGCCACTTGGCCAGGGCTGGGCTCTGCTCTGTTCAACGTCCCATGAGAGAGATCTTTCCTGGCAGCTTTCCAGGTTACCTTTGGCTGGAAACCTCTTTCACTTTGTTGTTCTGTGGCTTCTAGAATTTGTTGAGAGTCATTTTTTACAGGTATTTTGTGGACTGTAGGAGAAGTGCTAGAGTATATGAATCTTTCTATTCTACCATCTTGGCTCTGCCCCCCATTATACCATTCTTTGACAGTATTCATTTCTTCTATTCTTTCTTGGAGTTCTTCATTTATTTTGTGTTGCAGCCTACTTAAAATCAATATGTATGTGCCTATTTGTTGATCTCTACATCACCTTATCCTTAATTCTTTGGAGTCATGATCCACAATGATATATTCATTCATGTTGCTGCTCTATAGCAGCACTGGTAAAAGGTGAACCTTTCCTTGTATAAGCTGCTTGGGATCAGTAAAAAAACCATCTAATTTCCTAAAAGCAATCAAGTATGTTTTCTCTTCACCTTTTTTCAACTCTAAACCCATGATGAACTCATTGTTCATCTGATTTCTCCATTCTGCATGTAGAGAGCCTATGGCCTTGAGGTCAGATATGGTCCTAGTTGTGCAGCAACAAATCATTCTGTGAAGTGTGGATCCAATCAAAGGGCCACACTTGAGGACATAGAAAGCCACATGTGGCCTTGAGGCTTCAGGTTCCCCACCCCTGCAAATGCCATATGTACATGTATGTATATATGCATATGTTTATGTCTACATGTACATACACATATACATACATGTATCATATTGTACAAGATCTATAGGATGTTTTACCAATACATATTGAAATCTGAGCATTAGATGTCATTTTCCACTTGATCTTTCCTAAGGGGATAGACAGGCCAACCCTTTAGTCTGTACAGATCTCTTCAAGGAGGCTCTGCAACATCCTAGGGTTTGGTGCAGCTTGATGCAATGTTATCCACAAACAAGAATGTGTAGAGGACCTAAACATTTGGAGAGAATCCTTGCTTGACCTGGACTGCAGGATGGACATCCTTTTCCATAGTAGTGAATACGTTTGTCAACCATAGAGTTCCCTGAATTTGGTTTCTCCTCATATTTATTATGAGTGAGTTGTAGTACAGGGTTGTTTTTGTTGTTATATCTTGCAAGATATCCTGTGTAATCTTAATGTATGGAGAGGGAAAACAACTTGTAAAATTGTTTGAAAGGTGCCATTTTGTTCTATGGAAACAAATGCTTGGGGGAGGAGTAAGAAATAAGAACTGTACACAACAGAATCATATATCCTCTAATTTTGTTTGATAGTTGTGAAATGGTAAAGTTGAAAGTTCATTGTATCCATTGATTACCTCCTTTTTAGACTTTAAGTTCCTTTGAAGGTGCAATGTCATTTTTCTTCTTAGTAAACGTAGTTCCTAGCACAGTGCCTTGGAAATAGTAAGAACTTAACAGATAAGGGTAAAATTAAATCAAATAATGATATATCAAAGGTCTGTACTTAGACTGAAAAATTAGTCACAGAAATAAAGTATGACAAAAACGTGGTTTGAAAGGATTTAGTATAACAAAGACATAAGGGTTTTACAGTACATAATTAAAAAGGTCAATAAGAGCCAACAATATGACATAGGCTAAGACTGCTAATGAAATCCTGGGCTGAATTAATCAAAGCAGAGTTATTAGATTGAGAAAGATACTAACAGTCCTATTGTACTTTATACTCAGATCACTTGAATGTTGATTTCAGTTTGGGGAGTCTCATTTTAAGGAAGATGTATCATAACCAGAAAAGATCTGAAAAAAAAATATGTGAGAATCAAGAAATGAGAACAAGATCTTATTGGTAATATACTACAAATCACTGGATTTCAATTCAATTCAAAATGCTTTTCCTTTTTTTTCTTTTTTTATTAATTTTTTTACTTGTTTTCAGTTTTCTTTTTTTTAGTTAAATTTATTTTTTTACATTCATTTTCATAAAATTTTGGGTTCCAAATTTTCTCCCCATTTGTCCCATCCTCCCACCCCAATACACTGAGCATTCTAATTTCCCCTATCACCAATTTGCCCTCTCTTCTATCATCCTTCTCTTCCCTTGTCCCCATCTTCTCTTTTGTCTTATAGGGCCAGATAACTTTCTATTCCCCATTACCTGTATTTCTTATTTCCTAGTAGCAAGAACAATACTCAACAGTTGTTCCCAAAACTTTGAGTTTCAACTTCTCCCCATCCATCCCTCCCCACCCGTTCCCTTTGGGAAGGCAGGCAATTCAATATAGGCCATATTTGTGTAGTTTTGCAAATGACTTCGATAATAGTCGTGTTGTGTAAGACTAACTATATTTCTCTCCATCCTATCCTGCCCCCCATTCTTTCTATTCTCTCTTTTGATCCTGTCCCTTCCCGAATGTTGACTTCAAATTGCTCCCTCCTCCCATTGCCCACCCTTCCATCATCCCCCCTACCCTGCTTATCTCCTTCTCCCCCACTTTCCTGTATTGTAAGATAGGTTTTCATACCAAAATGAGTGTGCATTTTATTCCTTCCTGTAGTCAAATGTGATATGAGTAAACTTCATGTTTCTCTCTCAGCTCCCTTCCTTTTCCCTCCATTAAAAAGTCTCCTACCTGCCTCTTCTATGAGAGATAATCTGTCCCATTCCATTTCTCCCTCTCTCCTCCCAATACATTTCTCTCTCACCACTTAACTTCATTTTTTAAAGATATGATTCCATCCTATTCAATTCACTCTGTGCTCTCTGTCTCTTGTTTGTGTGTGTACATGTGTATGTGTGTGTGTGTGCATGTGTGTGTGTGTGTGTGTGTGTGTGTGTAATCCCACCAACTACCCAGATACTGAAAAGTTTCAAAACTTACAAATATTATCTTTCCATGTAGGAATGTAAACAGTTCAACTTTAGTAAGTCCCTTATGACTTCCCTTTGCTGTTTACCTTTTCATGCTTCTTTTCATTTTTGTGTTTGAAAGTCAAATTTCCTTTTCAGCTCTCGTCTTTTCATCAAGAATGCTTGAAAGCCCTCTGTTTCATTGAAGGACCAGTTTTTCCCCTGAAGTATTATACTCAGTTTTGCTGGATAGGTGATTCTTGGTTTTAGTCCTAGTTCCATTGACTTCTGGAATACCATATTCCACACCCTCTAATTCCTTAATGTAGAAGCTGCTAGATCTTGTGTTATCCTGATTATATTTGCACAATACTGGAATTGTTTCTTTCTAGCTGCTTGAAATATTTTCTTCTTGACCTGGGAACTCTGGAATTTGGCCACAATGTTCCTAGGAGTTTTTCTTTTTGGATCTCTTTCAGGTGGTGATTGGTGGATTCCTTGAATACTTTTTTTGCCCTCTGGTTCTAAAACATCAGTGAAGTTTTCCTTGATAATTTCATGAAAGATGATGTCTAGGCTCTTTTTTTGATCATGGCTTTCAGGTAGACCCATAAGTTTTAGTTGTCTCTCTTGGATCTATTTTCCTGGTCAGTTGTTTTTCCAATGAGATATTTCACATTCTCTTCCATTTTCTCATTATTTTGGTTGTGTTTTGTGTTTTCTTGGTTTCTCAGAAAGTCATTAGCCTCCATCTGTTCCATTTTAATTTTGAAAGAACTATTTTTTTCAGTGAGCTTTTAAACCTCCTTTTCCATTTGGCTAATTCTGCTTTTTAAAGCATTCTTCTCATCATTGGCTTTTTGGACCTCTTTTGCCAATTGAGTTAGCCTATTTTTCAAGGTGTTATTTTCTTCAGCATTTTTTTGGGTCTCCTTTACCAAGGTATCGACCTGTTTTTCATGCTTTTCTTTCATCTCTCTCATTTCTCTTCCCATTTTTCCCTCCACCTCTTTTACTTGATTTTCAAAATCCTTTTTGAACTCTTCCTTGGCCTGAGCCCATTGAATATTTATTTTGAATGTTTGGGATACAGAAGTCTTGACTTCTATGTCTTTCCCTGATGGCAAGCATTGTTCTTCCTCATTTAAAAGGAAGGGAGGAGATATCTGTTCACCATGAAAGTAACCTTCTATGGTCTTATTTTTTCTCCTTTTCTGGGCATTTTCCCTTCCAGTTACTTGACTTCCGAGATTCCTTTCCACCCCTGCCTTGCCTCCGGATCCACCCAGCTAGTGTTTGGGGTCTGAGATTCAAATGCTGCTTCCTAGGCTCAGGGCTTTCAGCAGGGGTGGGGGTGCTATTCAGTGTGAGATTAAGTTCAGTAGCTCAGGTGGGGGCAGGGCCACCACCAGGGGCTCAATTCCCTCAGGGGGTTTATGAGGAGACCTTCAATAATGAATCTGAGCTCCTTCCTGCTTTGGGAGCTCCTATCTGCTGTTGCCTCTGCTGCTGCCTCCTGAGGGGCCCTGAGTTATGGAGACACCCCACTCTCCTCTCAGCCAGCCAAACAGGCTCTCTCACTGACCTTTGGTGTCTGTGGGTGGAGGGACCTATGCTGCTGCTGGAGATTCTATCCCTGAAGCCTGCTGGGATCTGCTCCTCTTGGGCTCTGCTCCATGTCTGGTGCATGACGGACCTTTGGTGTTGGTTTTTCAGGGCTCTCTGGAACAGAAATCTCCTCCACTCCGTTGTTCTGTGGCTTCAGCTACTCCAGAATTTTTGGGGTGTTGTGCTTTACAGGTATTTTATGGGCTGTGGGTTGGGAGCTAGTATATGTGAATCTTTCTACTCCACCATCTTGGCTCCTGTCAAAATGCTTTTCTTAAGAGTGTCATGTGTGGGATGATGTGCTAGTTGCTAGTGGTGCAAAGATGATCTGCCCTCAAGAAGCTTATATTCAACTTGAGAATTTCAAATTTTATATGAGGGAGTAAATATAAGGTAATCGGAGAAGAAAGTGAGCATGAACAAATGTGAATATTAGAAAGGACATTGTTTAGGAGATGGCATCTGAAATGAAAGCAAGGCATCCCAGGAAGTAGAGTTGAAGAAGACTTGTACTTCAGGCATGAGACAACCTATATGGAAACATAGAAATGGGCAGGAGAATGCCAAGTTCTAAGAAGAGTTGTCTGGTCAATGTGACTGGAAGAGAGAGTGTATTAAAAGGAGTTATATTGTGGAGCAATTTAAGTGACAATGTGATTATTTATTTACAGTACCCCTTTCTATTGGTCTGTCACATTTAATAAAGAGTAGAAATGAAAGGATAGTTAACACTCACACATCAAAGTTCAGAAATAGAATACTGTTCCATGGGCTAAAATACTACAGATAAAGTATAATTAGCTTAATGTTTGGTATAGAAATATATTAAACTCAACATGGAAACAAGTAGGGATGGAAAAAAGGGAGAAGAAGGACTTGAGGAAACAGGGACCCCTGTTTTCTAACACTTTAGGCATAGTTCCAAATTGCTATCCAGAAAGGTCAGACCAATTCACAACTGTAACAAAAGTGCATTAGTGTAACTATTTGTCTCCAAAGCCCCTCTGGCATTACTCTTTTCCTTTTCTGTCCTATTAGAAAATCTGAAAAGCATGGTGTCTCAGAATTGTTTTAATTTGCATTTCTCTAAATATTAGTGATTTGGAGAATATGAATATTGTTAGCTTTGATTTCTTCTCAAAACTCCTATTTATATACTTTGACCACTCATCAACTGAGGAATGACTCTTTACAAATTTGACTCAGTTCCCTATATATTTGATCATTGAGACCTTTATCAGAGGAACTTCCTATAAAACAAACCAAAATACAAATTTTCCATTTTTCTGCTTTCTTTATAATTTTGGCTACATTGGTTTTGTTTATGCTAACTTTAAAAAAAAAATGGATGCAATCAAAATTGTTCATTTTACCTCCTGTGATTCCTTTCTATCCCTTATTTAATCATGAAGTCTTTTTTCATCTATAAATTTGATAGGTTTTTTAATTTTCTTATGATATAATACTTTATGTCTAAATCATGTATCCATTTTGAGATTATTTTGCTAAAAGTTATGAGATGTTCATATAAGTTAAGTTTTCTGCCAGATTGCTTCCTAGTTTTTCCAACAGTTGTCAAATAATGAGTTCTTGCCCTAATCTCAGGAATTCATTAACTTGCCTTTTCAATGGATGTATCAGGAAGGCAAAACTTCTTTTAGGTCTAGTTTAATGTAGTCAGTAAGTTCAGAAATTGAGGGCAGGTGAAATTTGGATTCAAATTTCCCCTTTGACACTACCTCTATGACCATAGATATATCATTTTACATGTCTAATCTTTAGTTTCCTTTTCTGGGAGATGATTAAAATAAAATTTAACTTCAGGGTTTATGTGAGGATCAAATTGGATACTTTTGCAAACTTTAAAGCTCTCTGTTAATGAGAGATATTGTTATTAAAGGCTTAGTGATAGACTCTGTCTACTAAGTATCATCCTAGGTCCACAGAATCCTTTCATCTGGTTAGTCAATGGGTTATTTTTTTTTAACCTAGGAACCCATAAATACTTAAGCAGTAGAGGTTATGCAAACCAATTTAGGCTGTACCTTCATTGGTTATTTTGCATATTTAAGAAGTAGTAAAGCAATAGCTCATGGTAGTGCATTATTTGCACTTAACTTGAATGAAGAAAGAGGAAAAATATTAAGTTCTCATTATGTGGTAGATACTAGGAATGAAAATTTAAGCAAAAAAGATAATTCTTGAGCTCAACATAGTTATATTTCAATAGACGATAACACAAACAGGTGGGTGATGATTAAGGAAAAATGTTTTAGATAGGGAAATCAGAATGAATGTTGATCAAACCCTAAGGGCATACTTAGTATCCCACTTCTCAGGCTCTAATCTTTCAAGTCAGGGTTGGGAGATTATCTAGAGAATATTGCTATAATATCATTGGATAATTTTGCAATCGATATCCCTGGTCAGCATTATCTTTAGTGATCAAATATGTCCTAATTTTATGTCTATGTTGATGATAATACTCAGTAAATCATTGAATTGTGTGGACACAAATAAGTGACATTAGAGAGGGAAGGGAGTTGAGTTAAAAGATTCCTAAAACCAATTCTCCATTTCTGATTCTATGGCCATTCGTGGGAATTTCAGCTGCTGTTGCATATTGATTGTAGTATGAAGGTGGATATTTTAGAGAAGTTCTCCCAGAATCATACCATGGAGGGCACCACTTATTCTGCTAATATTTAGGGCTAGCTAATATCTGAAAATTTTCCCCAAGGCTTTTATCTTAGAATGAGTTGTTAATTTTCAATTTTCAAAGACTGAATTATTCATTTTGTATCCCTTAAGTCTTAGAGGAATCTCATGTATCATGCTATCAGGAAATGGAAAATAAAAGATAATTGCAATGATCCCTAGGGAAAATCCTGTCTAAAAATCCAGGATAAGATTCTATCTGCTCCAAAAAAGTATTTTGGTCTATTTATTTTCTGTTTTCATTTTTTGTCTTCTATTTCCCAAGTCTAGGATAAGGCCACATGCTATAATAGAAAGAGCTTTGGATTAGGCTATGTAATATTAGGCAAGCCTTTTCAACTTTCTCTGATTCAATTTTTCCATCTAAAAATAATTGTTAATAACCCATCTGCACAGAAATGTGTTGAGGATGAATTAGTGGATGTCAGCTTCAAAGACATACTATAATTGCAAAACGGTGCTTGTCACATCATATCTGTCATCTCTGCTTTCTAAAATACATTTAGCTTAGGACAATGGCATGTGACATTAGAAAAAGTGTCTATGATATGTGTTAACCAAGAGCCAGTGGTAGCTAGAAAATCAATAGATGACACATTTTTCATTATGATATGTTGTGATGGTTCTATTTGCCAGTGTTTGGGGAAGGGCTGTTATGTTAGCACTTATCAAATATGTTGGAGAGACGTTTTGGGAGCCTTAACTGCCATTTCTTCATTAACAGGGGTGTAGGCAAGTCTACTCTTAGGATTTAAAGGTGCTTTCAAAGAGTCACACAGTAGCATGACATCTACACTCAATCTCCACATGACTACTTCTGTGTGCTACTGAGAGCACAGAGGGAAGATGAGTGACAAGTGTGGGTTCTGTGAAGTGGTAGCCCAGATCCTTTGGGAGAGATGAGAAGCAGGGAAAAATCACACTTTGTATTCTCCTCCTTTCCCTTTATTGCTGGTGTATAGTTAAAAGGAACCTTAAAGTACACACACGCACACACACACACACACACACATATCAATCAGCCTAACAATAAAAGAGGGTCTTATTCGAAACATGTGTGTGCCTGTATGCACACATGCATGTAAACATGCACACACACACATGCACATTACCACCACCACAACTTCTCCTTCTAATCTTTTACCTTAGGGATAAACAATGCTGTGTTCTACCTGTATGCTAACTGGGTAGACTTGTGCTATACAACCCAGACATCAGACAAAACCCCTGAAAGTCCTAATGGTAATTCCATCTAAAGATGGAAGCTTGAGTCAGGGCATGGAAGATTGTGAGGTATTGAAAAAGATACCTTATGTGATGAGGAATTGTCTGACATTCCTTCAGTCATTTCTTCCATCCTGTTTCTTCTCATGTGGTAGAGAACTACTTCCTCTGACTTAGCTATTTGAAATTTCATCTTCCTGTAGTTTTTTTCTTCCCTATACTATCTCTCACTTCCTTACATTATCTTCTGAGAAAGCTGAGCATCAGGGTAAATTAATGATAATAATTGCTAGCGCTTATATAGGGGTTTAAGTTTTGTTAACTGTTTCATAAATATTGTCAAATTTGGTGGAGTCAAGATGGCATAGTAGAAGGACTCACGTACAGGAGCTCTAAACCCACAGCCCATAGATTTAATGTAAGAAGAGCTCCCCAGAAGTTCTGGATTACTGCAGGGTGTGCAGAAACAGAGTGGAAGAGATTTCCATTCCAGAGAGCCCTGGAGAGCCGTCCCCAGGGTCCGTGGTGCCCCAGAAAGCAGACCCCACCCCAGCACTGCCCTGGCCGTGGCCCCAGAGAAATTGACCCGAGCAGGCTTCAGGGACGGAACCTCCGGTGGCCAGGAAGGTCCCTCCGCCCACAGAAGCTACAGGTCAGTGAGAGACACTCCTGAGCTGACCAAGAGGGGAGTGGGGTGTCTCCGTGGCTTGGGCCCCCTCGGGAGGAAGGGGCAGAGGCAGAGGCAGGGGCAGGAAGCAGCGGAGGCAGAGGCGGAGGCGGCGGCGGAGGCAGCGGCTGCGCGGGGCGGCCTGGGACTCCCCCAGCAGCAGGCAGGATTTTCATTACTGAAAATCTCCGCATAAACAACCTGAGGGAGCTGAGCCTGGGAGACAGCCCTGCCCCTACTCGCTCCATTACTGAAGATCTCTGCATAAAGCTCCTGAGGGAACTGAGCCTGGGAGGTGGCCCTGCCCCCACCCCAGCACCAGAACTAAAGCTCACATTGAATAGCAGCCGCGCCTGTCGTGGAAAGCCCATTTGAATTTCAGACGCCAAGCACTAGCTGGGTGGATCTAGGCGGGGGTGGACAGGAATCTCAGAAGTCAAGTAACTGGCTGGGAAAATGCCTAGAAAAGGGAAGAAAAATAAGACTATAGAGAGTTTTTTTGAACAAATGCAAATAATCCTGACTTTCGGATCTGACAACAAGGACATATTCTTGCCATCAGGGAAAGACGTGGAGGGCGGGGACTCAGTACCCCAGACGTCGCAAGGGGATGTTGGGTGGACTCAGGCCTTGGAAGAGCTCAAAAAGGATTTTCAAAAGCAAGTTAGACAGGTGGAGGAAAAACTGGGAAGAGAAATGAGAGAGATGCAAGAAAAGTATGAAAAACGGGTCAATACCTTGGTAAAGGAGACCCAAAAAAATGCTGAAGAAAATAACACCATGAAAAATAGGCTCACTCAATTGGCAAAAGAGGTTCAAAAAGCCAATGAGGAGAAGAATGCTTTCAAAAGCAGAATTAGCCAAATGGAAAAAGAGGTTCAAAAGCTCACTGAATTTAATAGTTCTCTCAAAATTAGAATGGAACAGATGGAGTCTAATGACTTTATGGGAAACCAAGAAATCACCAAACAAAACCAAAAGAATGAAAAAATGGAAGAGAATGTGAAATATCTCATGGGAAAAACAACTAACCTGGAAAATAGACCCAGGAGAGACAATTTAAAAATTATGGGACTACCTGAAAGTCATGATAAAAAAAAAAGCCTAGATATCATCTTCCATGAAATTATTGAGGAAAACTGCCCTGACATGAACCAGAGGGCAAAATAAGTATTGAAAGAATACATCGATCACCACCTGAAAGAGATCCAAAAAGAGAAACTCCTAGGAACATTGTGGCCAAATTCCAGAACTCCCAGCTCAAGGAGAAAATCTTACAAGCAGCTAGAAAGAAACAATTCCAGTATTGTGGAAATAAAATCAGGATAACTCAAGATCTAGCAGCTTCTACATTAAGGGATAAAAGGGCATGGAATACGATATTCCAGAAGTCAAAGGAACTAGGACTCAAACCAAGAATCACCTACCCAGCTAAACTGAGTATAACACTTCAGGGGAAAATATGGTCTTTCAATGAAACAGAGGACTTTCAATCATTCTTGATGAAAAGACCAGAGCTGAAAAGAAAATTTGACTTCCAACACAAGAATGAGAAGAAGCATGAAATAGTAAACAGCAAAGAGAAGTCTTAAGGGACTTACCATAAGTGAACTGTTTACATTCCTACATGGAAAGACAATATTTGTAACTCTTAAAACTTTTCAGTATCTGGGTAGTTTGTGGGACCACACACACACATATGTACACGCATGCATGCACACGCACACACACATGCACACATGCACGCACATGCAGAGACAGAGAGCACAGAGTGAATTGAATAGGATGGGACCATATCTCAAAAGAAATTAAGGTGAATGGTGGGAGAGAAATGTGGTGGGAGGAGAGAGGGTGAAATGGAATGGGGTAATTATATGTCATTTAAGAGGCAAGTAGGAGACTTTTTAGTGGAGGAAAAAAGAGGAGAGCTGAGGAAAAAAAACAAAAAACAAAAACAAGAAGTTTGCCCTCGTTGCATTTGACTAGAGGAGGGAATAAAATGCACCCTCATTTTGGTATGAAAATCTATCTTACAGTGTAGGAAAGTGGGGGAGAAGGAGATAAGCAAGGAGGGGGGGATGATGCAAGGGAGGGCAAAGGGCGGAGGGAGCAATTTGAAGTCAACACTCGGGAAGGGACAGGATCAAAAGACAGAAGAGAAACAATGAGGGGCAGGATAGGATGGAGGGTAATTCAGTTAGTCTTACACAACACGACTATCAGGGAAGTCATTTGCAAAACTACACAGATATGGCCTATATTGAATTGCCTGCCTTCCCAAAGGGAATGGGTGGGTAGGGAGGGATGGGGAGAATTTGGAACTCAAAGTTTTAGGAACAACTGTTACTATTGTTGTTGCTACTAGGAAAGAAGACATACAGTTAATGAGGAATAGAAAGTCATCTGGCCCTACAGGAGAAAAGAGAAGATGGAGACAAGAGAAGGGAGGGATGACAGAAGAGAGGGCAGATTGGAGATAGGGAAAATTAGATTGCTTGGTGTATTGGGGTGGGGGGAGGGGATAAAAGGGGAGAAAATTTGGAACCCAAAATTTTGTGAAAACGAATGTAAAAAGTGAAATAAATAAATAAATATTAAAAATATATATATTGCCAAATTTGAACCTTATGACAATCTTGGGAATTAGGTGCTATTATTATCCTTATATATCCTTATCTATATACACGCGCACACACACACACACATACACACACACATATATATATATATAATATATATTTATATAACATATATTTTACATATAAAGAAACTGAAGGAGGTAAGGGCTGAAGTGATTTAGCCAGGATCTCACGGCTAGTAATTGTCTGAAGCTCTGCCATTTTACTAGAGAAGGTATTTAACTTCTCTAGGCCTCTGTTTCCTCAACTATAAGTGAAAGTCTTCAATTAAATTACCTCTTAAATTCCCTTCTAGATCAAAAATGATGAACCTATGACTGTTTATACATAAGCACTAGATAATTTACCTTTTTAGGACTAGGGAGAAGGAGAGGTGATATCTATGCTGAGGTGTGGACTGATTCCATTAACCTAAAGATTCCATTAACTATATGTGATTCCACTTCTGACTGACTTGCAACTAGTTATAGAATTTAGAAGATTCCAGTAGTAGGAACTATGCTGCATATCACACATCAAACTAGACTATATTTGATGATGAGATAAGAGGGAATGTATGGGAGGGAGAGTGGATAGGTCAACTGTTGTGACTCGGTAAGCTGAGACCTAACTCAGACCTAACAGTAATTCTCTAGGCATAACTTCCTAGGGCCTCTCCTAGTTGTCCTTCCCTTAGGCTCCAGAATATTGTGGAGTTGATCCCCCTAGATTGCTTTCCCTTATGTATCTGATCATTTTGATCACTTCTGGGGTGTCTAAGTGTCTGTACCTGAAGAAGAAGTGATAAGAAGATGTAACCAGGGCTAGTTCCATCCCTGAAATATTTCTTCTGAGCCAATCTGCAATTGGTCTCTGAGGAACTTGGACTTTCAGAGACCAGGTGCTCCTATTACAGAGGAAGCAGACTCGGAAAGTGGGAAGGAGGGATAGAGACTTCTGGGAGCCAAGATGGCAGAGTGATTGGTAATTACTATCTTCCTCCCCTTGTGGTCTATGAAGAGCCCAGAGAGTGTATCAAGTGTACCAAGAAAATTCTTGGAACAGTGGGAGCAGCAGAAGGGATAAACAATCTCTTATTCCGTGAGGCTAGGAAAATTGCTACGGAAGGTCCCTCTTGCTGTGGCTGATGGGGACCAGTGGAGGACTGGAACTGTTCCAGACAGCCCCACCTCAGCAAACCAAAAGAAGATCCTGAGCCACAAAGGGGTTGAAGCACACAACACCCAACACCAGGACCCCAGGCATGCCTCAGTACCATAGGGGAGTTGGTAACAAGTTATCACGCATGGGATGACCAACCAATGAGCTTGCCTATACTCTAGCTCAGCAGAGGAGACCTCCTGTGGCCAGACCACCCATCCCCTACATTTAACCCAGCTAGCTCCAGGGAAATTCCAGGGAAACTTCACCTGGCCTCTGCTTTCCAACACCAGCCAGCTCAGCATCAGGTAAGCTGGAGCATTTTAGCTTCTAGCTTAAAGAACCAGAGGCCACAACACAAAACCTCATGTTTTTGGCACAAGAACTGTGGGAGAGAGACTCTTGTCCCCCAATGCAGAGTTCTATTTTTAAAGCCAGGACAAAGAGGATCATCATGATTTAGAAGCAAAGCAGAAAAGACCATAGAATCTTTCTATGGGCACAATGACCAAAACACAAATTCCAAAGAGATCAGCACTGAGACCATACCCCCATCTGAAATTTCAGAAGGGAATATGAACTTGTCTGAAGTGCAGAGAACATTCTTGAAAGAGCTCAGGAAGGATATTAAAAGCCAAATTAGAGAAAAAGAAGAAAAAAATGACCAATGACTTTAAAAACATGAAAAAAGAAATCAGAAGAATTTAAAAGGAAAATTGGACAAATGGAAGTGGAAGTACAAAACCTAACTGGAGAAAATAACTCCTTAAAAGGAACAATTGGACAGATGAAAAAGGAGATGCAAAAGTTACTGAAGAAAACAATTTGATAAAAATTAGAATCAGGTAAGTAGAAGCTAATGACTCTATGAGACATCAAGAATCAGTGAAATAGAATCTAAAGAATGTAAAGATAGAAGAAAATATAAAATATGTAATTGGAAAAACAACTGACCTGGAAAATAGATCCAGGAGAGAAAATCTAAGGGTTATTGGTCTACCAGAAAGCCATGATGAAAAAAAAAGAGCCTGGAAAATAACTTCCAAAAAATCACCAAGGAAAATTGCCCAGAAGTCCTAGATCTAGATAGCAAAATTATCATCAAAATATTTCACTGTTAACCTTCTGAAAGGGATCCCAAACTAAAAACCCCAAGGAATATCGTTGCCAAATTCCAGAACTATCAAGAGAAGGAGAAAATACTGCAGGCAGACAGAAAGAAACCATTCAAATATTGAGGAGCTATAGTTAGGATCACACAGGACCTTGTATATTCTACATTAAAAAATTGGAGAGATTGGAATATGATCTTCAGTAAGGCAAAGGAGCTGGTATTACAATCAAGGATCAATCACCCAGAAAAGTTGAGCACAATATTTCAGGCAATTAGATGGATTTTCAGTGAAATAAGGGATTTCCAGACCTTCCTGATAAAAACTTCAGAACTCAATAAAAAAATTTGATCTTCAAACACAGTTCTCAAGGTAGGCATAAAAAGGTAAAAAGAAGGGGAAAAAAACTTGCTATTCAATATGGGCAAAGTGTTTGCATCCTTATGAGGGAAGATGATACTTGTTAATCTGGAGAATTGTTTATTTATTATGATATATGAAAGGGATACACATACATAGAAGGAGCAGTATAAACTAAATCATATCATGATAAAATGTGCTTTAAGAGTGAGAAGTGGGCTCAGACTCAATCTAGCTCGGACTCTGTCTAGCTGGGATTCTATCTGGCCCACTTGTGAATACAAGTGTTACTAATGCTTAGGCTCTGTAAGAGGCAACCCAATTAAGCAAATCCTTAATAAACTTTGTTTTCTTTGACTTTAAAAAAAGAAGAGTGAGAAATGATTGCAATGGGAGATGCTAAAATGAGGAGTAAGACAAAGGTAAATTACATCACAGGAAGAGGCAAAAAAATATATTTTGGTAGAGGGAAAGAGGGGAGGGAGATGAGCATTTTTTGAGAGTTACTCTCATCTGATTGGATTCAAGGAGGGAGCAAAAACTTAAGTACATAAATCTAACTCTATAGGCAGTAGGAAGGGAAGGGGGAAAGAAAGGGGAGGGGAGGCTAAAAGAGAGGGAAGAAGTAGTAACGGTAAAAAGGAGTAAAAGAGAGGAAGGTAGGGGGTGGTTACTGAGGGAGACATGGTTAAAAATTAAAACTCTATTGTGAAGGGATAGGGAGGAGGGAGAACTAAAAGCACAAACAAGTGGAAAGAGGATGAAGGGAAAGACAGAGATAGTAATCGTAACTGTGAATGTGAATGGGATAAACTCTCCCATCAAATGGAGGCAGATAGCAGAATGAATTTAAAACCATAATCCAACAATACATTGTTTACAAGAAACACATTTGAAATGGTGGCAAACCACTGGGTAAAGTTAAAACTTTGGAGCAGAATATATTCTGCTTCAGCTCATGTAAAAAAATCAGGGGTAGCAATTCTAATCTCAGACAAAGAAAAAGCAGGAATAGATCTAATCAAAAGAGATAAGGAAGGACACTATATCCTGCTAAAAGGCACCATGGACAATGAAGTACTTTCATTACTAAACATATATGCTCCAAATGGTATGGCATCGAAATACTTAGAGGAGAAGGTAAGAGAGTCATAGGAAGAAATAAATAGCAAAACTATACTAGTGGGGCCCTCAACCTCCCCTTCTCTGAACATGATGAATCTAACATCAAAATAAACAAGAAAGAAGTTTAGAAGGTGAATAAAACTCTGGATAAGTTAAATATGATAGATTTCTGGAGAAAATTGAATGGGGATAGAAAGGAATATACCTTTTTCTCAGCAGACACAAGGCACATATACAAAAATTGAGCATGTAGTATGCCATAAAAACCTCACAATCTAGTGCAGAAAGGCAGAGATGGTCAATGTATCATTCTCAGATCATCATGCAATAAAATTATGTGTAATCAAAGGCCATGGAAACATAAACCAAAAATTAATTGAAAACTAAACAATCTAATCCTAAAGAATGAGTGGATTAAACAACAAACTACAGAAATAATCAACTTCATTCAACAGAATGACAATAATGAGATAACCTACCAAATCTTATGGGATACTACAAAAGCATTTCTTAGGGGAAGTTTTATATGTTTAAATGCCTACATAACTAAAATAGAGAAAGAGGAGATCAATGAATTGGGCATGCAAAAGAAAAAGCTCAAAAAGGAACAAATTAAATATCCCCAGGTAAATGCCAAATTAGAAATACTGAAAACCAAAGGAGAAATTAATAAAATGAAAATTAAGAAAAGTATTGAACTAAGAAATAGAACTTAAGAATTAGTTTTGTGAAAAAAAAACAATAAAATTGATAAGGCTTTGGTGAATTTGATTTAAAAAAAAAGAAAGAAGAAAACCAAATCACCAATTTCAAAAATGAAAAGGGTGAATTCACCTCCAATGAGAAGGAAATTAAAATAATAATTAGAAATTACTTTGCCCAACTTTATGCCCATAAATTCGACAATCTAAATGAAATGGATGATTATTTTTAAAAATATAAATTGACTGGACTATCACAAGAGGAAACTGAATACTTAAATAACCCCATCTCAGAAAAAGAAATTGAACAAGCCATCAATGAACTCCTTTGGAAAAATTATCCAGGCCCAGATGGACTTATAAGTGAATTCCATGAAACATTTAAAAAACAGTTAATTCCAGTACTATACAGAGTATCTGCAAAAATTGCCAAAGAAGTGGTCCTACCAAATCCTTTTTATGACACAAATATGGTTCTGATACCTAAACTAGGAAGAGCCAAAATAGAGAAAGAAAATTATAGACCAATTTCTCTAATGAATATAGATGCAAAAATTTTAAATAAGGTATTATTGAAAAGAATACAGCAACTTATCATGAGAATAATACATAATGATCAGGTAGCATCTATACCAGGAATGCAGGGCTCATTCAATATTAGGAATATTAGGAAATATTAGGAATATTAGGAATATTCCTATTAGGAATATTGTATATTAGGAATATTAGGAAATATTCGGAAAACTGTTAGCATCATTGATCATATCAACAACAAACTAACAGAAACCACATGATTATCTCAATAGGTGCAGAGAAAGCTTTTGACAAAATGTAACACCCATTCCTATTGAAAACCCTAGAAAGCATAGGAATAAATGGAACTGTCCATAAAATAATAAGTAGTATCTACCTAAAACTGTCAGCAAGCATTTTATACAATGGGGACAAGCTAGACACATTTCCAATAAGATCACGGGTGAAACAAGGCTGTACATTATCATCACTGCTATTCAATATGGTATTTGAAATGCTGCCTGCTGCCTGACACCATAAGAGAAGAAAAAGAAATGGAAGGAATTGGAATAGGGAAAGAAGAAACTAAATTATCACTCTTTGCAGATGACATGATGATATACTTAGAAAATCCCAAAGAAACAAATAAAAAAAATTAATTGATATAATAAACAACTTTGGCAAATTTACAGGTTATAAAATAAATGCATATAAATCATCTGCATTTCTATATATTACTATCAAAGCCCAACAGCAAGAGATAGAAAGAGAAATCCCATTTAAAGCTACGGTAGACAATACAAAATATCTGGGAGACTACCTGCCAAAACAAACAAATTGTGCTCATATATGAACACAATTACAAAACACTTTTTGCACAAGTAAAGTCAGATCCAAGTACGTGGAAAAACGTCAGTTGCTCATGGGTAGGCTGAGCTATTATAATAAAAATGACAATTCTTCCTAAATTAATTTACTTATTCAGAGCCATACTTATTCAAGAACCAGATAATTATTTTGTAGAGCTAGAAAAAATAATATCAAAATCCATGTGGAAAAACAGAAGATCCAGAATATCAAGGGAATTAATGAAAGAAATGCTAGGTATGGTGGCCTAGCTCTATTGTATTATAAATCAGAAATTATCAGAACCATTTGGCACTTGCTAAGAAACAGAGGGGTAGAACAGTGGAGTATGTTAGGTACTCAAGACACAGTAGTCAATGAATATAGCAATCTACTGTTTGATTAACCCAAGGATCCTAGCTTCTGGGATAAGAACGTACTGTTTGACAAAAATTGCTGGGAAAATTAGATGTCAGTGCAAGAGAAATTGGGCATAGACTAATGCCTGACACCATACACAAAAACAAAGTCCAAATGGATATATGACCTAGATATAAAGGTTGATACAATAAACAAATTAGGGGAGCAAGGAATAGTGTATTTCTCAGATTTAGGGAGAATGAAGAAATTTATGTCCCAACAAGAGATAGACAACATTATGAAGTGCAAAAAATATAATTTTGATCACATTAAATTGAAAAGTTTTTGCACAAATAAACCCAATACAACAAAGATTAGGAAGGAAGCAGAAAACTGGGAAAGAATTTTTGTAACTAGTGTCTGTGATATAAGCTTCATTTCTAAAATATATAGAGAACTGTGTCAAATTACAAGAATACAAGTCATTCTCCAATTGGTAAATTGTCAAATATACGAATAGAGCATTTTTAGAGGAAGAAATTAAAGCTATCTATAATCATATGAAAAAATGCTCTAAATCACATTATTTGGAGGGATTCAAATCAAAACAATTCTGAGGTACCACATCACACCTATCAAATTTGCTAACATGACAAAACAGGAAGATGACAAATGTTGGAGATGATGTGGGAGAGTTGGAACACTAATTCATTGTGGAGCTGTGAGCTGATCCAACAGTTTTGGAGAACAATTTGGAATTATGCCCAAAGGACTACAAAAATGTGCATACCTTTTGACCTAGCATTATCACTTCTGGGACTCTATCCCAAAGAGATCACACAACTGGGAAAGGGTCCCACATGTACAAAAATATTTACAGCAGCTCTCTTTGGTGGCCAGAAACTGGAAATCAAGGGAATGCCCATCAACAGGGAAATGGTTAAACAAATTCTGATATATGAATGTAATGGAATACTATTGTGCTATGAGAAATGCTATGAGAACAGGAAGACTTCAGAGAGGCCTAGAAAGACATATGAACTAATGCTGGGTGAAAGGAGTAGTAGTACCAGGATGACTTTGTACACAGCCACAACCACAGTGTGTGAGGAATTTTTCTGGTAGATTTAGTACTTCACTGCAATCCAAGGACTTCAATAATTTCTGATGGACTCTTGAGACAACACACTTTTTATATCCAGAGAAAGACCTGTTGAATTGGATAGCAGATAGAAGCAGATCATTTTCTTTTGTATTATGTTTTGTTTTATTTCTCCCATTTATTTTAATTCTTCTATGCAACCTATATTTAATAGGAATATACATGTAGAACTTATATAAGAATGTATGCCGTCTCAAGGAGGGAGGGGGAGGGAGGGGGAATGAAGGGGAGAGAGTGGAAAATATTTAAGATATGTGGAAGTGATTGTCGAACACTGAAATGAAATAAAATAATTTAATTAAAATAAATAAAAATAAAAATGGGAAGCAGAGCAGTTTTCAAGCAGTCATTCTGGGTCCTATGTTGATTTGATAACAGTTGGGGAGAGGAAGGCAGAAAGGGTGATGGGATAAATACTGAGGATATCAAAGTCTTGCTTTGTTTTTATTTTTTAATCTTACCACTAACCGGCTGTAATTTCTGATAAGCCTGGATTAGATGATTCTTTTTAGCTCTTAGAACCTGTGAGTCTATACTAAATATGTAAATAAGGAAGAAGATAGATATGGAAATATTAAGATTACTTAATTATGAGAGACAGCATGGCATAACACATTGAACCTTGGAATCAAGGGACCATTGCTTCCTAACCTGTGGTAAATAATTACAAGATCTATGCCTATGTACATCACGTAGCCTCTCTGTGCCTCAGTTTCCTCATCTATAAAGCAAGGTGTCTAACTTCATAGCCTATCAGATTCCTTTCAGGTCCAATCAATTATCTTATGGCTACAAATTGGCTTGTGACATAGTATATAAAGCTTGGCTTGAAGTTAGGAAGACCTAAAATCGTATCCTGCCTCACACAATTAATAACTTTGTGACCTTCATCATTTAACCTCTTATCCTCAGTTTCCTCATCTGTAAAATGAGAGTTGTAGTAGGACTAGACTCACAAGACTGTTGTGAGTATCAAGTGCCAATGAGGAATAACATTCCTGATAGAAAATTTTCCTTTAGAATCAACTTTTGAGAAATCTCTCAATTTTGTATATATAGGAAACTCACATTTCTGTAGAGATGAATAATTGCATGTAATCAAATTTATATCCATGATTATTGTACTTTTAATGCTTTATTCTTAAACATTTTATATTCTCATAATGATAAGCTAACTGATCTACCTTTTTAGTAAAGTAGGCAAATTCAAGAATAAGTATGATTTTTTTCTCTGTTATTACTGATAAAGCTTGGAGCAATGAAGACCAAAGTCTCAAAAATTAACACTCAGCTGGTTGAACTTGACAGGAAAATAAAAGAAGTCATATCTAATTCTAACATGCACACTCTGGGTATATCTCATTGGACTAGAGTTGATAAATTCAGGTACCTGCAGTTCCACATCTGGTTAAATTCTAATTTAAATTCCAATGAGGACATTGATTCTCTGGTTAAAAGCACTCATGGAAAATTGGGTGGTCTTTATGCAGTGAATTGTTACCAGAATCAGACGATGAGGTAGCAGTTGGTCACACAAATAATACCGTATAGCCCCTTATAGAATATGGGCATGTCAATTACAGATATGGTTGTTACCATATAGATTAAATGTGCTTCCTCACTAATTCTGCTGATTTAAAACCTACGACAGTTTTATAGCCTGCTTTAAATACTCTCTTCTCCCTGGAAAAAACAGCCTGTATTTAGGAGTAGGCAACTTGTTCAAGCTCCTTTGTACATGTTCTCCAGACCTTGTACATCTATGTAGCATCCTGAATTTGTTCATGATTTATACAGGGAAAGAGTTTAACATGATACAGATAGAAGAGAGAGAGATTAGTGTTGAAAATAAACAGTTAGAAACTACACAAGGACAATAGTCTCTTTCCTCCAAGTTTCTGAAGAGACCACCTTTTTGTTTCCATTTGTCCCCAGAAAAGAAAAAAAGCAGTAAACAAGTTATTATTATATTTTATTTTTATTTTTGTTATTATTATTATTTTCACAGGCAAAAATGAGATGCTCCTTCAGAAGTAAAACACTCAGGCCAAAATCCACATACTCTGTGGAAGGAAAACAATAGTAAACTCAGTTTAATTAACATTTATTAAGCACACGATACATTCAGAGAGCAAAAGAGACTGTGACTTTCTACATGGGTCTGCAGTCTAGCAGAAGAATATAATGTATACACAAATAACTATAGCACAAAATAATAGAGGAGAAGCACATTATTGTTTATCCTTCATTCTCAAAGAGGACTATGGCATTGAAAAGGTGATATCATGACTGGCAAGTACATTGGATTTGAGTGAGGTAGGGCTGTGCAAAGACACCAATCTCATTCCCTCCTCCTGAGCCATCTAGGTTTAGTGACAAGATATAGATCACAGAGGACTGGAGATGGTACTGGTTGCAGTGGGAGACCTTGGTCTTTTTAAGCTAAGGTCTTTCCCAGGTATGGGTCTGTCTAAGGCAATGCCCATTCAGTGGTTAAGGGTAAGTAAAAATGAGACGAAGAATGGCCTCTTACCTAGTCAAAAAAATCAAGTGAATAAAAGGCCAAAGAAGTGCCATGTATTGACTGAGGAGGAAAGATCATTACTAAGTAATATATTAGATTGATAAAATGGAAAGAGCACTAGACAGGGAGTCAAAGACCTAGGTCTGAATTATGATTCAGCCATTTGCTTATTTTGTGATAACTTGGACAAGTCACAATTTCTCTATGCCTCATTTTCCACATCTATAAAGTGAAGGGTTTGAATGAGATGATTTTTCAAGGTTCCCTTTCAGTTGTAAAATCCTATGATTTTCTTTTTCCAGAGATTCTCTTTTTTAATTCTCAGAATAGCCTCTCTCTTCTGCCAACACTACAGCTACCCTGACATCTTCTGGGGAAAATCATTGTTCATGGGAATAATGCAAGTGAGAACTGAGAGTCAGTCACCTTAATGCAGAGTGTTATTGCAGAGTGCTTTGTAATGGAGAGTCAAAGGAGAGGTGATGGGAGGGCATCAATCACACATCCACATCATTGAGTAAGGAGGTTTACTTCCTACATGTGACTGATTTATAACTAAGAAGGTCATTCTCCTGGGTGATGATATTTATACTAGAACTTTCACGGCTCTCTGAAAAACCAGGGACCTTGTCATAAAACTGAGGAGCAGGGGACAGTGTCTGAACAAAGGTGCCCTGGGAAAACCATACACCTCAAGTGCTTAGGTATGCAGAAAGCATTTTCCTAAGCACTTCTAGTATAAATTTAAAATACAGCATGTCTGGTAATTTCAATTTTTAACAGTCAGGTCCTTAAAGAGAAGCGGGACTAGACTGGAGAAAGAACGTAAATTTTGGATGCAAATGAAGGCCAGCTGGTGCAATGGTAAAAGGAAAGTCTTTCCATGAATGTTGCTGCATTCAAATATACCCTCGGTCATTTTTGGTGATTTTCCTAAGACAAAAAGTCACAATGGTCTCTCAGAGTGGTGCAGATGCATTCTTGTTGTCAGTATTCTTGGAAGGGTTTCCTGTTTGCAATGCTCATCTTCAAGTACAGCTTAATGTTATAATCACTAAATCCATGGATGCCAGATTCAATTGCTTGTGTTGTATTCAAGACTCAAGAGTAGGTAAGATACTAGGTTTCAGAGCTAATCAGCCTTATTATACATCTACAGGGTGCCATAGCAAGGGCATAAAGGAAACAGAAAGTACAGCTGTACTAGTTATTATAAAAGAACAGTAGTTGTAACACAAAGCTGAAGATAACTAGTTCAATCCCACCTCTTAGCATGATTCAAATTTTGGTGCTCACTGGGCAGCCATTGCTGTCAGATTTTGGTCTCAGCTACAAAAGTAGGATGCCTATCTCAACAAGTAAAACCAGTAGGAAGCTTAACAAATTAATTAGCTCTTCCCTGAAGCCCTATAGGAAAAATCGCATAGCAATTTAATTCAGCTTAATCAAAACTCTAAGGATACTCACTGGCTGCTTCCCATGCCTGGAACTGTCTCCCTTTTGATGTAAACCTTCTAGCTTCCTTGTCTCTTCAATTCTCAATGAAAATCTGATCTGCAGCAAGAATTCTTTCCCATCCATTTTGCCCTATGAGATTTTCTTTACTTTATCTTTCTTTCTTTTTATCTATCTATCTATCTATCTATCTATCTATCTATCTATCTGTCTGTCTGTCTGTCTGTCTGTCCATATTAACACATAACTGGCATATTACATTTCCAGTTAGACTGTGCTGTCTTTGAAAAACAGGGATTTTTTTTTACATTTTTGTCCCCAAAATGCTTGTTATCTTGACTTGACTTTAGTGAATGCCTACCCTACATTGTGCTTTTCAATAAATAATATAATTAGATGAATAAAATACCTACCATTCCTTCAAAGAGCTTACAATAGTATGTAGAAAACATGGACATAAATGATATATGCAATAATATAGACTATAAAGAAAAAAGAGAGAAACATAAGTTTGTAAGGGGGGAAAAGTACTGTCAATTATTGCTCACCAAAATGGCAATGGGCTACCTCTGAAAGTAGCTTTTGCCTTATCACTAGATGTCTTTGAACAGATACTGAGTGACAAATTATCAGCAATAAATGAGGCATTTTTGATCAAGAACAGGTTGGACTGTGTAGCCTATCACATCACTCAGAAATTCTGGGAAAAGGATATGATAAATATAAACAAAAGCATGAGAAATTTTGTAAGAGAGAAAGAGCACTTCTACCTGGGCAGGATGGAGATCAGAAAGATTTCATAGATTTGCTTTTCAAACTGGGCCTTGGACGATGGCTAGGACTATAAGTGGTAGTAAAAGAGGAAGAGCACAAGAGTAACTATGAGTGAAGACACAATGTCAGCAAGGCATTGACTTTTAGGATGAAAGACAAATTTGTCATAAAAAGGTACAGCAAAAGAAATATATTAGAAGAAAATAAAACTGAAAAGGTGGGTTCAAATGTATCTATATATTCCTTTATATTAAAGTCTCTTTCTGTATCACTCTGCTTTTGGAAAAAGAGGCAAAACTTGCCTGAAAAGGATAACATGCAATTTTTTTAGCCTTCCCCTAAAGAGAAATTGAAAGGAGGAAACCATGATTGGGATACTGGTAAAGTAATTGAGTACCAATAAAATAGTTTTAAGAGCAATAGTGTTAGCTGCAAAGACCAAAGATAATGGAAACACTATGAGACCACAATGTGTTCCAAACTATGCAACTGATTAGGTAATGGAATGCCTACCTCAATTTTAGATGAAACAGAACATTTGAAAATAATTGAAACAATTCCATTCCCGGCTATCCATGCATTTCAGCAATGATAATTATTGTGGTGCCTAAGGATTAGATAAAGGATGCAGAGCAAAATTCAAACAAACATAGCTGTCAGTTGACCTCTGGTAAGGATGGAAAAAATCTGTGCTTCTCTGTGACTTAACCATCACTACCACAATCAACAAAACATGAGACCTAGATTTGGCTGAATCTGCTATAGTTTCCTTAGCCCTGGAGACATCCTTTTACTTCATTAAGTAATGTTATTGGAACTGGATTGATCCAGGAATTCTGGAAGGCAATTTGGGATTATCTAAAACAATTTAGAAAAAACATTTTCTAAAATGTTCATACTCTTAGACCTGGAAATTCCATTATATCAAGTATAATCCAAGAAAGCAAGTGATTTTTTAAAGCCCCCATATATACTACAAATATTTTTTTCAAAATACTTTGTTGTGGGAGCAAACAACTGGAAACAAAGTAGATATCCATTGATCAGGGAATGGAAGAAAAAAATGACGCAGTAAAATAATGAAATATTACTATAATATAAAAAAATAGTATAATATATAGAAAGTTATAGCAGACAGCAAAAGATCACCTCCAAATAAGTGAAGAGAAAATAGAAAACTTTGAATTCTATGAGTAGTATTTATTATAAAGGCTTTCTTGAAATGGAAATTTATTTTTTCATACTGAATCCTCTCTTATGTTCTTCTGTGTACAAGGGAATGTTAGAGTTTTTTTTTTCTTATTTTGAGTTTAAATTCAAAATTCAATTTACGTGTGTGTGTACGTGCACACATATCTGAAGAAAAGTAGTACTTAAAAACTAGAATTAGCCAAGTGGAAAAGAAGGAATAAAAGCTCACTGAAGAAAATAATCACTTAAAAATTACAAATGCGGGGAAGACACAGAACCAAGATGGTGGAGAAAAGGGAGAGACTATTCTGAACTCTCCTCCAAACCTCTCAGAACAACTTTAAATAATGTCATAAAGCAATTTTTGGATCAGCAGAGTCCAGAAAAGAATCAGGTGAAATAATTTTTCAAACAAAGAAAAATTAGAAAATCAGTAGGACAGGTCTGTCACAGCTGGGTAATATGGAAACACAGCCCTGGACAGGATGCACTAGTACAAATCTAGTCACAAAAAACACAGAGGAGGCCTTGGGAGTCATTGAATCAGCAGCAGTAGTAGAAATTGCTGCTTCTGGAGTCCATGCACACTAAGGGGGTCAGAAGGAGATTTACAAGGCTCTCTTTGCTAGCACTGAGGCAGGACTCTCTTGCTTTGCACATACTCTTTTTCAGTTTAGTGAAGGAGACACAAACAATACTGAAGAAAATAAGAGGTAGAAAAATCTACTGAGGAGAACAATGCCTTGAAAAGAAGAATTGGTTAAATGGAAAAAGAGGCCCCAAATTCCCTGAAAAAATCCCCCCTTAAAAAGTAGAATTAGTCCAATGGAAAAGGAGGTACAAAAAGTGATTAAAGAAATGAAATGCTTAAAAATTAGAGTTAAGAAAATGGAAGCTAATGACTTTGTGAGAATTCAAGAAATAATAAAACAAAACCAAAAGAACGAAAAAAAAGACAATGTGGAATTGTCTGGAAAAACAAGTGACCTGGAAAATAGATCCAGGAAAGATAATTTAAAAATTCTTGAACTACCTGAAAATAAAAAAAAATAAAAAAACAATAAACAAACAAAAAAAACCCCAAAACAAAAACCCATATATAACCTTTCAAGAAACTATGAAAGAAAACTTCCCTGATATTCTATAACCAGAAGATAAAATAGAAAGTGACAAAATCTATTGATCACCTCTTGAAAGAGATCCCAAAAGGAAAATCCAGAGGAATATTACATCCAAATTCCAGAGCTCCAAGTTCAAGGAGAAAATATTGCAATCAGCCAGAAATATGCAATTCAAATATTGCAGAGCCACAGTCAGGATAACGTAAGATTTTGCATTTTCTATACTAAATTATCAAAGGACTTGCAATATGATATTCTTGAAGGCAAAGGAGCTAAGATTTTACACATGAATCACCATTTCAGGAAAACTGAGTATAATCCTTCAACAGAAAAAAATATTGGATATTCAATGGAATAGAGGATTTTCAACCATTCTTTATGGAAACACCAGAGTTGAATAGAAAATTTGACTTTCAAATACAAGACTCAAGAGGTACATAAAAAAAATAAACTGGATAGAGAAACCATGAAGGACTTAACAAAGTTAATCTTTACATTGCTACATGGGATGATGGTGTTTGTAACTCTTAAGAACGTTTTCATTATCAAGTCAGTTAGAAGGATCATATATAGACAAGGGGCATAAATGTGAGTTGAATATGAAGGGATTATATCTAAAAATAAAATTAAAACTTGAAAAAGTGATGTATTAGGAGAAAGGGAAAGGAAGAGGTAGAATGGGGTAAATTATCTCACATAAAAGAGGCAGGAAAAAAAAAAAAACTTTGCCAGTGGAGGGGAAGGAGGGGGAAGTGAAGGGGAGTGAGTAAACCTTATTTTCATCAGAATTAGCTTAAAGAGAGAATAACATACACAATCAAAAGGGTATTGAAATCCACTTTACCCTGCAAGAAAGTAGGAGGGGAAATGGAAAGTGAGGGTGATAGAATGGAGGAGTGGGTTGTCAGGAGCAAAAAACTTTTGAGGAGGTTCAGGGTGAAAGGACAGAGAGAATAAAATAAATAGGAAGGGGACTAGGATGCAAGGATATATAGCTAACAATAACTCTGAAAATTTTTTTTAGCAGGTTTCTTTGATAAAGGCATCATTTCTCAAAAATATAGAGAGTGAAGTCAAATTTATAAAAAAGAATACATTGTGAAAGGATGACTTGTGAATCCTTAGAGGAGAGGAGGTCAATGAAATCTACTATTATTTCATTAAGAATGAATGAATATATGTGAGGTTTTGAATTACAGAACACGATAATCTCCAAAGAATCAAGTCTAGAGTAGGATTGGATAAATAATAGGTCAATTGAAAGATGCATAGTGCCATAAAAAAACTTTACCAAATGATTACTTGTGCAACAACAAAAGTGGATCAACATATTGTCCAGGGCATTTAATAATGGAAAATATGGTAAGCTGCTCAATAGATTCAACAGATAGTTGTAATAATAATTTCCAAATTTTCTTAAATATGCTTTTGTGATACCTTTTGTGTAGACAATATTCAATGTGGAAACTATGTTCACTGATATATATCCTAGAGGATCTCTAGGGGCACTGAGTGGCTGTATTGTCTTGTTTATGGTCACATATTGAATATGCATCAGCAATAGAATTTGTTCCCCACTTTTTTGGGGGGAAAAAGCCAACCATCATATTTACCAATGTCTAGAGAGATATAACCCAACTGACACTTTTATAGTGACAAGGGGACAGAGAGAGAAACAACTGGAAAGGACAGTGTAACATTTACTACCTCCCTGACATGCTCTTCTAATTTTGGTGGTTATGGAAATAGGTCATTGGAATAATAGATATCTTGTGCTGTGTCTTCTATTCTTTGTTGTCTTAACTTTCTATGATTTGCCATGCATTTCTGCTTCTAATGGCTCTTCCTACTTGATTCAAGTTTTTATTTCAATATTTGGAGGAAATGTTGATAAGGGTCCAATCTAGTTCTCTTGTTTATGCTTGCCTGGCTCTGGAGTTTGATGCTGCCTCCTCTCCACAGAAGTAGATTATTCTTCTCTACACTAATGTTTATTATTATTCTGTTACATAATGATAGCCGTTTCAAAAGTGAGCTACAAAATTCATAAATATTGCTCATGTGAAAAGAGAAAAGGGGGGTGGAGCTGAGATGGTAGAGTAAAAGGATTGTCCCACAGAAATTCTACCTCACCCTGCATAACCCATGAAATACCAGTAAAAAATGACTCTAAACAAATTTTGGAGCAGCAGAGGCCACAAAACTACACAGTGAAAAGGATTTCCAGACCAAGGCAGCCTGGAAGGCTGATAGGAAAGGTATAACACACCAGCCGTAGGGCGGAGCACATCCCAGCATTGGTTGTGGGGTGTGACGTGATATGGCATGGTCAGGACCACAGCAGACTGTGGCATGGAATCCCAGATAGCAACAGCAGCTCCCAGATTGCTCAACCCATAAATGCCAAAAACACCTTCAAAGGTCATTGAGAAAGTTCTTTCACCTGGGGGAGAAGGCAATGAGGTCTGGCCCCCCTGGCAGCAGCAACTGTGGAGGCAGCATCCATTTTTGGAGCACTCAGCTTAAAGACACTGGGAGAATTGATTTGCTGATCTGTATCTCAGCCTTGAGTGGCTACCCTGGGGTGAGGAGTGCTATCTGGCATGGTGGAACTGGTGGAGGTTTTGAAGAGGGAATTCTACTCACAGATTCTGGGCAGAAAAATTTGTGGTAGCTAACAGACAAGTATGCAAGTCAGGAGAGAAGTAAACTCCTCTCCCTTGATTGTGCCACCTTGAAGGAACTGAGAACTTACAGGTTCTCAGAGTATACCCTCTTTGTGACAAAAATTCAAAATTCAAGTAACAGGCTTGAAAAATGCCCAAAAAAAGGGGAAAAAAATAAGACTATAGAAGATTACTTGCTTGGTGAATAGCTATTTTCTTCCACGCATTCTGATGAGGAAGAACAATGCAGATCATCAGAGGAAGACAAAAAAAATCAAGGCTTCTGCATCCAAAACCTCCACAATAAATATTCAATCACCTCAGACCATAGAAGTGCTCAAAAGGGATTTTGAAAATCAAATAAGAGAGATGGAGAAAAAATTGGGAAGAAAAATGAGAGTGATGCAAGAAAATCATGAAAAGGGAGTCAACAGCTTGCTAAACACAACACCAAAAAAATGTTGAAGAAAATAACACCTTTAAAAATAGACTAACTCAATTGGGAAAAGAGGTCCAAGAAACCAATGAGGAGAAGAATGTATTAAAAAGTAGAATTAGTCAAATGGAAAAGGAAGTTCAAAAGCTCACTGAAGGAATAGTTCTTTAAAAATTAAGAAATTAGGGCAATCACGAGGAGGAGCCAAGATGGCAGAGTAGAAACATACACATATGCTAGCTCCTAAGCCATAGCCCATAAAATACCTGTAAAGAGGAGCTCCCAATGAATTCTGGAGCAGCAGAAACTGTACCAAAACAGAGTGGAGGAGGTTTCTGTTCCAGGGAGGCCTGAAAAACTGACAAAAAAGGTCCATCAAGCACCGGACCCCAAGCAGAGCCCAGCCCTGCATTGGCCACATGGCACCGAGAGGACCGGATCTGAGCAGGTTTCAGGGATGGAATCTCCAGCAGCCACGCAGGTCCATCCACCCACAGACACAACAGGTTAGTGAGAGAGCCTGTTTGGTTAGCCAAGAGGGGAGCAGGTTGTCGCCATAACTCAGGCCCCTTCAGGAGGCAGCAGTGGAGGCAGTAGCAGACAGGAGCTCCCAAAGCAAGCAGGGGCTTGGATTCATTGTTGAAGGTCTCCACATAAACCCCCTGAGGGAACTGAGCCCTGTGAGGTGGCCCTGCCCCGACTTGAGCTGCTGAACTTAAACTCACACTGAATAGCAGCCCTGCACCCGCTGAAAGCCCTGAGGCTGGGAAGCAGCATTTGAATTTCAGACCCCAAGCACTAGCTAGACGGATCTGGAGGGAAGGTGGGTGTGGAAAGGAATCTCAGAAGTCAAGTAACTGGCTGGGAAAATGCCCAGAAAAGGGAAAAAAATAAGACCATAGAAGATTACTTCCTTGGTGAACAGATATTTCCTCCTTTCCTTTCTGATGAGGAAGAACAATGCTTACCATCAGGGAAAGACATAGAAGTCAAGGCTTCTGTATCCTAAACATCCAAAATAAATATTCAATGGGCTCAGGCCATGGAAGAGCTCAGAAAGGATTTTGAAAATCAAGTTAGAGAGGTGGAGGAAAAACTGGGAAGAGAAATGAGAGAGATGCAAGAAAAGTATGAAAAGTGGGTCAACACCTTACTAAAGGAGACCCAAAAAATTGCTGAAAAAAATAACACCTTGAAAAATAGGCTAACTCAATTGGCAAAAGAGGTTCAAAAGGCCAATGAGAAGAATGCTGAAAAGGAAATTTGACTTTCAAACACAAGAATGAAGAGAAGCATGAAAAGGTAAACAGAAAAGAGAAGTCATAAGGGACTTACTAAAGTTGAACAGTTTACATTCCAACATGGAAAGACAATATTTGTAACTCTTGAAACTTTTCAGTATCTGGGTAGTTGATGGGATTACACACACACACACACACACAGAGAGAGAGAGAGAGAGAGCACAGAATGAATTGAATAGGATGGGATCATATCTTTAAAAAATGAAATTAAGTGGTAACAGAGAAATGTATTGGGAGGAGAGAGGGTGAAATGGAATGGGGTAAATCATCTCTCATAGAAGAGGCAGGCAGGAGACTTTTTGGTGGAGGGGGAAAGAGGAGAGCTGAGAAAAAACATGAAGTTTACTCTCATCACATTCAACTAAAAGAAGGAAAAAAATGCACACTCATTTTGGTATGAAAACCTATCTTACAATACAGGAAAGTGGGGAAGAAGGGGATAAGCTGGGTAGGGGGACTGATGGAAGGGAGAGCAATGGGAGGAGGGAGCAATTTGAAATCAACACTCTTAGAGAAGGAGTGGATCAAAAGAGAGAATAAAAGCAATGGGGGGGGCAGGATAGGATGGAGGGAAATATAGTTAGTGTTACACAACACGACTATTATTGAAGTCATTTGCAAAACTACACAGATATGACCTATGTTGAATTGCCTGCCTTCCCAAAGGGAATGGGTGGGGAGGGAGGGATAGGGAGAAGTAGGAACTCAAAGTTTTAGGAACAACTGTCGAGTATTGTTCTTGCCACTAGGAAATAAGAAATACAGGTAATGGAGAATAGAAAGTTATCTGGCCCTACAGGACAAAAGAGAAGATGGGGACAAGGGAAGGGAGAGATGATAGAAGAGAGGGCAGATTGGTGATAGGGGCAATTAGAATGCTTGGTGTATTGGGGTGGTGGGAGTGGACAAATGGGGAGAAAATTTGGAACCCAAAATTTTGCAAAAATGAATGTAAAAAAGATAAAGAAATAAAGGAAAAAAATTAAGAAATTAGGCAACAAAACCAAAAGAATGAATAAAGGAGATAATTAGAATTATCTCATTGGAAAAACAACTGCCCTGGAATAGTTTGAGGAGAGACCATTTAAAATTATGGGACTACCTGAAAGCCATGATCAAAAAAAGTGTCTAGGTATCATCTTTCATGAAACTGTCCAGGAAATCTCCCCTGATATTCTAGAACCAGAGGATAAAATGAATATTGACAGAATCCATCAATCACCTTCTGAAAGAAATCCAAAAAGTGAAAAAAAAAACCTCCTAGCAATATTGTAGCCAAATTCCAGAGTTCCCAGGTCAAGGAGAAAACACTGCAAGCAACTAAAAAGAAACAATTCTAGTACTGTGGAAATAAAATCAGGATAACACAGATCTAGCACTTTCTACATTAAGAGATGAAAAGACTTGGAATATAATATTCCAGAAATCAAATGAACTAGGATTAAAACCAAGAATCACCTATCCAGCAAAACTGAGTATAATACTTCAGTGGAAAAAATGGTCATTCAATGAAATAGAGGACTTTCAATCAATTTTGATGAAAAGGCCAGAGCTGAATATAAAATTTGACTTTCAAATACAAGAATCAAGAGAAGCATGTAAAGGTAAACAAGAAAGAGAAATCATAAGGGACTTACTAAAGTTGAACTGTTTACATTCCTACGTGAAAAGATAATATTTGTAACTCTTGAGACTTTTCTCAGTATTTGGGTAGTTGGAAGGATTATATACACATTGACAGAGGGCACAGGGTGAGTTGAATAAGAAGGGATGATATCAAAAAATAAAAGTAAGGGATGAAAGAGGAGTATATTGGGAGGAGAAGGGGAGAAATGGAATGGGGTAAATTATTTCTCATAAAAGAGGCAAGAAAAAATTTTTCAATGGAGAGGAAAATGGGGGAGGTGAGAGGGAAAAAGTGAAGCTTACTCTGATCACATCTGGCTTGAGGAGGGAATAATACATACACTCAATTTGGTATGAAAAGCTATCTTACACTACAGGAAAGTAGGGGATAAATGGGGTTGGGGAGATGATAGAAGATAGGTCAAATGGGAGGAGGGTGTAATTAGAAGTAAATACTTTGGGGAGGGACAAGGTTAAAAGAGAGAATAGAATAAATGGTGGCAGGACAGGATCAAGGGAAATGTAGTTAGTTTTACACAACATGACTATTATAGAAATCTTTTACAAAACTACACATATGTGGCCTACATTGAATTGCTTACCTTCTCAGTAGGGATGGGTGGGGAGGGAGAAAGAAGAGAGAAGTTGGAACTCAGAGTTTTAGGAACCAATGTGGAGAGTTGTTTTTGCATCCAACTGGGAAATAAGAAATACAGGTAATGGGGTATAGAAAACTATCTTGTCCTACAAGGAAAGAGAGAAGATGGGGATAAGGGAAGCAGGGTGTGATGGAAGGGAGAGCATATTGGGGGAAGGGTTATTCAGAATGCACAGTGTTATGGGGTTGGGGGGAGTGGAGAAATGGGGAGAAAATTTGGAACTCAACATTTTGTGGACATGAATTTTGAAAACTAAAAATAAATTTATATATATAAAATTAAATAGCAAAGAAAAAGAATTCAAGGTATTAGGAAGGAGCTATCAGAGGATCATTTTAACCTTGGGATATGGTACCCATGAAATCACTTCCCACAGATTACTTTCTCATTGGGTCAGTGTTATCTCTGACCCTTACCTCTCCAATCATTATAACATGAATTGATATAAACCACTTCATGAGACTGTTACAAGGTTAAGTAATTGAAAAATAATAGCATTGGGCTTTGCAAAATATTTGCTGACTGAATGTCTGGAGCACAGCTAGGAACACCTGATTTGACTGCAAAATCACCTCCAAAAGAACAAGCCAGACCTAAAGAGCCAAGAGTTCAATTTGGTTTTGAGGTATGTTGAGAAAGAGAACCAAAAGTTTTCTCTATCATCTTTAAGAAGAGCGTGTGCTACTTCAACCCATTTTTATATTTATTTTCTATTTTCCAGTTTAATTTTGGACATATTTTCCTATTTGAAAGTATTTATTGGCAAGAGAATATGGTACTCAGAGAGACAAAGGTATCCAATGTCATTTTAATGAGAAACAGGGACACTCTCTATGGGTGCAAAAGGGAATAAAGAGACACCAGGCTGCAGAGGGGGATCATGGAAAAGGAACCAACAATTGGAGGTAGGAAGAGGCAGAACTGGCCTTTTATTGTAAAGGAGACCAGTAAGAAAATTGAACAATTCCTCTAATAGGGGATTGAAATATTGATTAGTGGAAAAAATTTCAAATTGACATTGCGTATGTAAGTCAATTCTCTGGCTTCAGTTTCCTTATCTATACAGCACTGGAACAATACACATTAACCTCTTACTTATTGAAAATATTGTTTTGATTCTGCCCTTTGGCTGTGTGATGATGATGATGATGATGATAATGGGGATATTGACAATAACCCTTTACCCTCTTTCACTAGAAATTTCCCACAAGAGGAAGTAGTTTGGGAAGACATGTAAAATGGCAGAACCTGAGACAGGTTTCTAAAAAAGAAAAGAAAAAAATGAAAAGAAGAAAGGCCTGTTCATAATATCTAATTTAAAAGTATGCAAGTGCTGTAGTCACTTGAGTATGACATACTAGATAAGTAAATGTTCTTGGATTGAGAGTGATGGGAATAAGGGATCAAGCAGTGAAGAACAGAGAACTGGGTTCAAATCAAAACAGTTTGTGGTTTAAGTTGCTGAGATGAGAGGAGTATGATCAGGTGGGAGTTTGTTAATCACTAAGGAATGAAATCAGCTAGATTATTAATATCCCTAGGGGTTTGGCCTCAAGGTGGAGATTTCTTAGGGCATTATACAACAGTGTGTAGCCAGGGAGCTGAAAAAGGATAATGAGGGAGCTATCCAGATCAAGGCAAGGGCATAGTAGAAGGAATGGGATGGAAGACATTCCTCTGAATCATAGAAGGCCTTCAGCAGCACTGCATCTCTGTAGTACATCTTAACTAGTTTGAAAAGGATTGTAGTCAAAATTTGGCTAAATGCAAGCAGAGACAACCCCTTTGAAACTTTTAAGCCTATTCTAAAAAAGGAATGGGCCATTTTAGAATGTAGTGAAGTCCATGTCACTGAAAGCCTTGGAATGTTGGATGGTCTTTTGCTATAGGTGTTGTACACATCCACTTAATTTTTGGAGAGGAAGTTGTACTAATTACCCTTGCTGTCCTTTCCAGATGACCAACATTATAATTTTATGAATAAATTTTAAACATCAGTCAATTTTTTACTATCACACATTTTAAGTCCTTTATATATAATTAAATAGTAGTAGTTTTGAACATTTCTTTAAGTGTGTGAAACAGTGCATAGAATTAAAAATAATAAGTATTATTTTGAATCTTAAATGGATTTCATAGAAACTTTTCTGAAATTTATACTTTTTGGAAGCTATTAACAGAAACACTGGCTGCACCAGGCAACACTGAATTCAAAGGTCTGTTAATCACCAAGGAAAAGAACATTTTAATTATTGATAAATTACATTTATTTGTTTTGTTAGACTGCACATATTTTTACCACAAATCTGTCATTTTAAACTGTTTTTTTGTTATATAAATATTTTCAGTAGAACAGAAAAAACATACTTCTCAAGGAAGTGAGATAGCCTTATCCAAAAATATTACCCACATCTGCTTCTCTAAATTACTACACATATTTTAATATTTTATCTGGCACATTGAGGAAAGATATCCTAAAATAGATGAGACTTCCTGGTTATATTTAGGGATAAGTAGCTTCCATAATGCTATGGAAGGTTAATCAATATTTTCAATAGGACCTATATTATAGTACAACAGGCTAAAGTAATAAATGAAAATGTATAGTATTATTCCATCTCTTTAAAAATCAAGAAACACTTAATAAATTTTGTTTTTTTCTTATAGATTGTTATTCATTTACTAATTAATATTTATTGAATACTTTTTATACTCTAGTTGATACTGTGAGGGTTACAAAGATGAATGATCCTGATCCCTGCTCTCAAGTAGCTTATAGCATAGAGGGGAGGTTTGACATGTACCCAATATAGATATAATTAAACATAGATAGGAAAAAGTAGATCCACAAATTCAACATTCATCATATTATATTGTCCATAGAACATTATACAAGGTGTTGCCAGGGATACAAACTTTAAATAAGACATAGTTCTTGCCTTCGTGGAGCTTATTGTCCACTACTAGGATAAAAACTTGACAAAGATGACTATAATATAGAATATTACATGATAATCAGAGAGAAGAAGCAAAAGCTTCTATGTGAAGGCTAAGGTAAAAGATATTGTCTTCATTAACCAGAGAAAGCAAGGATGATAACAAATATAGGGGAGGTGGCCTGTAAGTTGGGTTTTAACAAGTTACTAGGAATTCAAGGGGTAACAGTTAGAAGGGCCTTCTTTTTGTAGACAACAATGTGATCAAAGACAAGTAAGTTGGAAAGCATAGGTTGGACAAGGGGCAGATAATATTTTAATTTGCTTGGTCTATCAAGTACATGAAAGAAGTCTGGAGGATAAGGCGGTAAGGGACTGTGCAGAGCCTTGAATATAAGTGAATGGAATTTGAACTTTCTTAAGCAATGATCAGAAGTCCCCAAAGATTTTTGGAAGGAGTAGTGACACGAAATGATATAAGTTGTGTAAGATATGCATACTGAGGTGTGTGTGTGTGTGTATGTGTGTGTGTGTGTGTGACAGAGAGAGAGAGAGAGAGAGAGAGAGAGAAAGAGAGACAGAGAGACAGAGACAGAGAGAGATGGTAAATGAGGACCTGTATTATGTCCGAAGTTTTCTTTTTCATTACCTAGAGCTTTATTTTGATTACCATGACACACAGTTGAAAAAGTTACTGATCTATGAATCTCTACTTTTTTATGATGGATTTGCATTTGTTATTTACTTTTGAAGAAAATGTAAACCTCTTTTAAAAGAGTTTCTTTTGCTAAGTGAAAGAAATCTTCAAGCTAAGTATTTCATTGTATTCAGTTTTTATATTAATAGTCCTTTGTGCGGAACATAATAGGTACTTAAAAATACTCATTGATTTTGTGCATAGTCTCTTAAATATTTGATGTTTGTATGTAACACTTTCAATAGTTTTTTTTCCCCTTTTTTGTAACTTTTATCACGCAAAGAGTTCTCAAGAGTTCCAAGGTCATTCTCAGGATAATTATTAGTATCTGAAATGTAAAGATTATGACCTTGATGTAAATGATCCTTCCTAAGGTCATTGAATATATATTTTCCTTTGAATAATTATAAAAATGTGCCCAGCATAGATTTCCTACCAGACATCAGACTTCTGCATCAGAGATCAGTGAGTGTCTTGATTGTGAGGCAAAAATCAAGAGTGATCATGTGCTTGGCAACATATACTCTGCTCTTTGGGTCTTCAAAGACAATTGAAAGTGGGATTAGTGATAATAACTTGAGAAGGATAATATTTTCTCTTCATAAGGTAGAACAATCCAGCAGCAAACTGCATTGTTACCAAAGACCAGCTCTCTCTCACTCCATCACAAATGCTAGAAATTGTAGCCCTATGTTGAAGTCTAGCAGAAGACTTGGAACTCTGCATCTTTAGAAGGGCACATTCCACAACTTTAAGCACCAGAGATGGTAATGTCAACTTTCAAGGTAGCAGCTGCAGTTTACCATTCAAGATCTGGTCATCAGCCAGATGAAACTTACTAAAAGTCTACATGAGATGTCTGTTGGGTCTTACTTCTACATTTTAATGACTCAAACATTAACATTTGCCATATGAGTATTTATTTATAGAACATTCCCTGCTAGATGTTGAAAGATGGGTGGGAGAACCTGATCACTTCTCCAAATTTTTGAAATAATTCCCAAGAACCTAGGATATAATAGGATTATGCTATTGAGAACAGAGGTGAAAATGAATGTTAGAGATATAATATAGGAAGAAATGACTGAATATACATGAGAAGAAAGGGAGGGGAAATACTTAAAGAGGACTTTAAAGTGATGACAATAGGATAGAGGGTCAATAGTGTTACCAGAGTAAAAAAAAATAGTAAAGTCAAAAGGAAGTGTTCTTTACCACTGCAATTATTTTGCATGTTGTGTTAGATTTATTTTTTTAAGATAGATATGAGTTAAACTTTAAGGATTTAGGGGGATAGAAAATAATCCCAGTTTTGTAGGTGTTCACTTGTTCTATATACGCTTAGGGAATGCAAATATTGAAGTCAGAGTAGTGGTATGATTTAAAATATAGACTTAGGAATCATTGCACAAAGATAGTAATTAAGATTGTGGTAGTAATAGATGAATAATATAGCAAAAGAAGAGGCTTGTATTTAGATTGGAAGGAAGTAATGGATATGAAGTGACTGAAGATTATTAAAAGAAGGGAAAGGCTGCTAGAGTGGCATCTTAGAGAAGAAAAGAAGAGGTTATTTTTCCTTGTAATTTTTGCTTCAAGTTTTTGGAATGGTGAATTACTGAGTTATATTGTTTCAGATTCTCTCTTATCTGCTCAGTCAATCTATTTTCTATTTTTTAACCAGCACTTAATGGTATCAATTGCTGTTTTTTAATTTAATTGTTGATCTAAAAATGCTCTTTATCATTTATTCCTTCCCTTTTCATTATTTACTTTGAAATTTTTTATAATTTGTTCCTCCAATTGAATTTTGATGCTATTTTATCTAGCTCTGTAAAAGATGCTTTTGGAATTTTGATTAGTACAGCATTTATACTATAAATTAATATTTGTTGATATAGCCCTAATAGGAGCATATCATTCATACCTCTTTAAGTTGTTCTTTATCTCTCTAAGGGAATTTTAAAAAATTACATATGTTAGAAATCATTATATAATAATATGTATACTAACATAGTAATTCAATTCAAGTATTAAATGGGCTTTGTAGAATAAATTAAATATTTTATTTATATTAGTTATTTTGAATGGTATTTCCTTTTTAATTATTGCATTTTGCATTTTTTATAATTATATAAAAACAGTGATATTTGTGAATATCTTTTTTAATTAATTTATTTTGTTTCACAAGATTTTGAGTTCCAAATTTTCTCCCCATCTCTCCCCTCCCCCCTCCCCAAGACATTGTGCATTCTGATTATACCTTCCTCCGGTCTGCCCTCCCTTCTATCACATTCCTCCCTTTCCTTATCCCCATCTCCTCCATTTTCTTATAGGGCAAGATAGATTTCTATACCCCATTACCTGTGTTTCTTATTTCCCAGTTGCATGTAAAAACAGTTATTAACATTCATTTTTAAAACTTTGAGTTCCCTCCCCACTCAACCCCACTGAGAAGGCAAGCAGTTCAGTATAGGCTATACATGTGTAGTTATGCAAAAGGTTTCCATAAAAGTCATGTTGTGAAAGATTCACTATATTTCCTTCCATCCTATCCTACCCCCCCATTTATTCTATTCTCTCTTTTCACCTTGTACCTCCCCAAAAGTTTTTATTTCTAATTACCTCCTCCTCTCATTTGACCTCCCTTCTATCATCTCCTTTATACCCCACCTATACTCTTCTCCCCTAGTTTCCTGTAGTGTAAGATAGCTTTTCATACCACACTGAGTATGCATTGTTATTCCCTCCTTAAGCCAAATGTGATGAGAGTAAGCTTCACTTTTCTCTCTCATCCCACCCTTTTCCCCTCCACTAAAATAGTTTTTTCTTGCTCTTTTAAGAAAGATAATTTGCTCCATTCCATTTCTCCCTTTCCCCTCTCAATATACTCCTCTTTCATCCCTTAATATTACTTTTTGAGATATCATCCCTTCTTGTTCAACTCACCCTGTGCCTTCTGTCAACATGTATACAATCCTTCCAAATCCCCAAATACTGAGAAAAGTCTCAAGAGTTGCAAATATTATCTTTTCATGTAGGAATGTAAACAGTTCAACTTTAGTAAATCCCTTATGACTTCTCTTTCCTATTAACTTTTCATGCTTCTCTTGATTCTTGTGTTTGAAAGTCAAATTTTCTATTCAGCTCTGGTCTTTTCATCAAGAATGCTTGAAAGTCCTCTATTTCACTGAATGACCATTTTCCCCACTGGAGTATTATACTCAGTTTTGCTGGGTAGGTGATTTTTGGTTTTAGTCCTAGTTCCTTTGACTTCTGGAATATTATATTCCAAGTCCTTCAATCCCTTAATGTAGAAGCTTCTACATCTTGTGTTATCCTGACTATATTTCCAAAACACTCAAATTGTTTCTTTCTGGTTGCTTGTAATATTTTCTCCTTGACTTGGGAACTTTGGAATTTGGCTACAATATTCCTAGGAGTTTTTCTTTTCAGATCTCTTTCAGGAGATGATCATTCAATTCTCTCTCTCTCTCTCTCTCTCTCTCTCTCTATATATATATATATATATATATATATATATATATATATATATATATACATTTACCCTCGGTTTCCAGAATATCAGGGCATTTTTCCTTGATAATTTAATGAAAGATGATGTCTAGGCTATTTTTCTTTTTGATCATGGCTTTTAGGTAATTTTATAATTTTTAAATTGTCTCTCTTGGATCTGTTTTCCAGGTCAGTTGTTTTTCCAATAAGATATTTCACATTGTCTGCTATTTTTTCATTCCTTTGGTTTTGTTTTAAAATTTCTTGGTTTTTCTTAGTCATTAGCTTCCATCCACTCCATTCTAATCTTTAAGGAATCATTGTCTTCAGGGAGCTTTTGGATCTCTTCAAGTGGCCAATTCTGCTTTTTAGGGCATTCTTTTCCTCATTGGATTTTTGAATCTCTTTTGCCATTTGGGTTAGTCTGTTTTTTAAAATGTTATTTTCTTCGGCATATTTTGGGGTCTCCTTTAGCAAAGTTTTGACTCATTTATCACGATTTTTTTGCATCACTCGCATTTCTCTAATTTTGCTGTATTTCTCTTACTTGATTTTCAAAATCTTTTTTGAGCTCTTCCATGACCTGAGACCAATTCATATGTTTCTTGCAGGCTTCTGCGGGAGGTGCTTTAACTTTGTTTTCTTCTGTTTGTATGCTTTGTTCCTCCTTTCCACCAAAGTAAAATTTTGTAGTCTGATTCTTTTTTGGGTTTTTGTTCATTTCCCCAGCCATTTACTTGACTTTCAATCTCTTTGTCGAGGTAGTTTTCTTCTTCCAGTGGGAGTGGGGGAGTGTACTGTCAGATATTCAATCCCCTCACAATCTGGGGCTAGAGCTCCAGAAATAGTCTCTTTCTCTGCCCCTACTGCTGCTTTGACTATCCCCAGTCCTTGTCCCCTCCCCCTTCAGCTGCCCTGGGGCTGGGGCAGACTACTCCTCTCTCCTGCACTGGTCCCTCAGGGTTTTTCCACTGACCTTCCAATTTATCCTCTGTGTTTTGGGGTTCTGAAGTCTGGAAATTGCCACAGGTGCTGGAGATTCAGTCTCTCCAAGGCCTGCTCAGGTCCTGTCTGTGGCGGTGCTTCCCACACTGGACTGCACCCTTCTTCCAGCATGGCAAAAGATAATAAAGACACTTCCCAGGGACCTTTCGGGCTGTGTTGGGCTGGTGATTTGCTTCACTCCATCATTCTGTGGGTTCTGCAACTGTTGAATTTGTTCAGAGTTTTTTTTACAGGTATTTGACTGGGTTTGTGGATAGCACTCTAAAATGTCTGTGAATTTATTTTGTAATCTGCATCTTACCTAAACTATTCATTGACTTTTTTAGTTGTTTTTTGAGGTCTTAAGATTTTCTAAGTAATCTATTATGTCATCACCAAGTATGAATACTGCTGTTTCCTCTTTTTTAAATCATTATGCCTATAATAGTTTTGCTCTTATTTTGTTACTATTGAGAAATATTTTAGAACTATTTAAAATAAACAGAAGTAAAGGAACATTTTTACTTTATATCTGTTCTTATATGGAAATTTTCTCTAGCTTTCTAGTTCTTCTGTGTGTTATCTTTCCCTTGTTCAGGCATTGGGATTATATCTGTCTCATAAAAGGAGTTGGGTAAGGTGTATATTTTTGAATTTTTGTGATTGATTTGTATAGCATTGTTATTCATTTAGAAAGAGAAATAGATCTTCCATTAGGAGACATTAGGATTAAAAAGTCTCCACATATTTTTGGTACTTCCATAGAGCTAATTTCATTTCTTCTTCTAAGAATGGATTATTTAAGTTCTTTATATATGAGATTTTATTTTAACATTTTATATTTCTGAACATTTTACTACTTATTATGTTTTTTCTTTTTTTTTTTTTTTAGAATTTGCAGGTTGCTCTGACAAGCTTTAATTTATTTTCATTTTGTTTTGGTTTCACCTTGTTCCTTTGCCATTTAATTGTTACATTGTTTTTGCCTTCTTTTTAATCTGCTTCATTGAATTTATTTCAGTGTTGTTATTTCAAAGAACTAGATGTTACATTTGTTTATACCTTTGTCTCCAAATAAATGGTCAATTTGAAATCAAATTTCTATGTGGTACTGATACCTTTGCATATTGTTTACAGGTCCCATTCAGGAAGCCTCATAACAATTTTAGCTGTAATTTCTTCAGGAGGCTTTTAAAAATTAGATGTATATTTTTGTATCATTTATATTTCTGTTAAAGCTGTCCAATTTAAAAAAAAGAAACATTAACATTTCTCATGAATCTTTTTGTATTATCTATAATAATATTTGGTACTATCTATAATTGCAATTCAAATTATTTTTTGTTTATCAATTAGGTGCTATGTCATTTAGAACATTTAAGCTTAATATTGATGTTCCTTTCAATGTCTGAAGTTCACTTAAGGATTATAATTTCCTTATTTTTCTCGGATTACATTGTGGGCGTTTCTTTTTACTTTCTCTGATAACATCGTTGTTGTTATGGGCTTTTTCTCCATGTGAAATATAGTACATTTTCTTTCTCCTTTCTATTACAAATATTATATATACACATATATTATAAATATATTACCTTGTCATTTTAGATATGTTTTCTTTAAGCCACTGATTGTGGGATATTACTTTCTTATCTAGTCCCTCAATTTTTTTAATTGCTATGTTTCTTGGATTTTGAAGCATAGTTTTTGTTTATTTTAGAAGCTTATCTGTGAATTCTTTTGCTTGATATTTTGTTCGTTTTTTATTCAGATATTTTGGCAGTGTCCTTATATTATTTCTGTAGTGTGTGTTCAGGTTTTGGCTTTGTGATGTTCTTCTGGCAGACCAAGGATCCTTAAGCTGTGTTTAATTACCCTTTCTCTAAGATCAGTGTATTTTGCTTGAAAACAGATAGCAAAGCATTTTGTGAACCTTGAAATACTATATAAATACTTCTTAATACTATTATTTCTAGCAGTGTTGATGATGATGCCAGAAAAAGAAATAAAAATTCACAATATAGAGATGACAAAGGAAATTATATTGTCCATAAAAGAACCATAAGAACAAAGCAATATCAATTGGAAATCAATATTCTCCAGGTGAACATTTGAGAATATTAATTTCCTTTTCTGACATCATGGCTGCAACTTTCTGGAACTCATACGTTGCCAAGTAAATTTCAGTATAGATTTTCACTCTTATTCTACATATCTCTGCTTTTTTAAAATGTTTCTTGTAAGCAATTGATTATGAGGTTTTATTTCTCATCCAATTTATCAGTCTTTCATTTCATTGGAGTGTTTAATCCACTCATATTTAAAGCTGTAAGATTAATTTTATGGTTTCTATAAGGTATATGTCTCATATTTTAATGAGATTTGTTTATTTCCTTGTATTCAATGTTTTATTCCACAATTAGTTTTGTTGGATTACTTTCATGCAAAATTATCCCCTTAGACTCTCTTCCTCACCTTCCCTGTCCCTCTCCTTATTGTTATTCCTCTCTCTTCTTGATTTGGAGATTTAATTAATTGAGAATAGCATTATTAAATATTGTTTGCAAATGGTTTGCCTCTTTTCAGCTTTTGAAAATATGAGTGAAATAGACTGATAAAATGCAGGACACAATAAAGACTCTAATGGGATGGGATAAAAAGGATTGATTACTAATAATTGTTATTAATAATAATAATTAATAATAATTGTTTTCCCTTCTTCTTTACTCATATAAAAGAGAAAATTTAAGATAATGGGAAAGGGAATGGTTGACCTCACAATAATATGGAAAAGACAACTGTGGTTAGGGGGAAAAATAGCTTTTTATGTCCTACTCTGACACCTCATCAATCATGGAGGTGACCCTGAGTTTTCCAAGATTATTTCAGATGAAAGTCAGCTCTACCAAGCTGGAAAACCTTTGATCTTGGTTCCAGTGTTACCTACCTATCTGCTGTCCAATTATCAGTGTCACTCAATCCAGAGGAACTCATTGCAAAGTTATGCAAAGGTAAATAGATTTTTCAATAATAACTACTTTGGAACATCATCTGCTAAGTTAAGGAGGGACAATGGTTCCTGTCAATGTATGGAGAACCCAAACAAACTAATAAGTCACAAACATTAAAAAATCATTTTATTCTAGTTATAACTATATATCCTTTTAGTATTCTTTTAGGATATATAATGCATAAGAGAAAACTCTAATGCTAATTGTCCTGATTCAACTCTTTGCAATTGAGGGTCAATTATTCTGCTTTAAATTATCTGTGTCCTTTGCTTCTTCTCCTGGTGCCTAGCTCTTAACTAATGCATTACTCAGTAGCCTATTCCCCTGGAAAGAAAACAGGTGAAATTGAAATTAACTTGTTTGCCATTTTAAATATTACTCCTAAAAATGACACAGTGAAGAAGATAATTGAACATTCAGGTTCAAATAACCAGTAGGGATTTGCCTCAGCTGCATTCATTTGTCATGTCGCTATCCCCTTTTCACAGAAAACTGAGCATCTGCCAAATGTGAACCATTTACAAGGAGACTAACCAAGGGAATGAGGTTATCCTCTAATGACCTGCCTCTATCATGCCTGTCCATGAAACTGGTAAACTACTCTTTCAACATTCTCATCATGCCAAGAAGCCAGTCCTGACCAGGATGCAACAGAAATAGAAACAACTTGTCAGAACAACACCTCTAAGAGACAGAAGAGGCAGCTGGGCACAAGGGGCCTTTTAAACATCTCTCCTACCAGAATAGCAATGAAATCTGTCGTTTTCATTTGGCGCTTCACCTCCTCAAATGCTGACTGCAAAAGAGGCTTTCTGGGGAATGAATGGAGCAGCTGCTGCTTAGCAGGGAGGGGGATTGAGGGCTCAGCTGAAGCACCCTGCTACTCCTGGGGACCTAGTGCCAAGTTATCGATTTTCCTTCCTGCCAAGCCATAATCTCACCACTTTCCTTTAACAGGAAGCCTGCTTTGCAAGACACTACTGATGAGCACAGCGGTTGCCTTCCTGGTTGGCAGGATTCCTAGGTACAAATCACTGCCCCTCTTCCAGTCATTGATGTAAAAGCTAATATCTCCAACAATGGCTAAAACAGCCCAGTAGCTCTTTGATACCCATGTAAAAGTCAATATTTAAAAGTATGAAAATGTTCATAGGGCCAGGTTTTCTCCACTCCCCAGACTTCTAGAAGTCTTTGCCAGGTTATATGACCTTTGATTCAGTACTATTTTTATATATTCAAACATAGGTGCTTATCAGTTGTAATGCATGAGTACAGTAATAAGTATTAGAGGTAGTGAGGTATAGTGGATAGGTTGCTGAGCTTGGATGCAGGGTGATATAGTTATGTACATTAGTTCTGACACTGTCTAGTAGCTATATGGTCCTGAACAAGTCTAATTCTGAAGTGCCTCAAGCAACTCCTTTGATCTTACTTACCAAGGAGCAGATAGTTGATGATCTACGTTAACGGAGTTACCCTTATAGACAGTATGATAGAACTCTGGCATATTTGGGTATGTTATAATGAGATATTATCAAAGGTGAAAAGAATTATCATTGATTTAAAAATATGGAATCAACATGCTGCTTAAAAAAGAACTCAATATATGAAAACCTTAACAAAGCTGATAAAATTATTTCAAGTTAATTATGCATTATCAATCAAACCACAAAAATCTATTCAACTCCTACAATGAGCCTGGGCTAAGTGCCTCTATCATAAAGGAAATTACTTTCTCTTAACAGCTATAACACTGTGTTTTAGGCAAGAAATGAACTTTGCTCTGGGGTAGTCACTGTAATCATGAATAAAGCCACTGGACTTTCCATGTTATGTCTTTTCTAGTAGCAATCAATTAGTAGCAACTGATTGAAAATAAATAATATAAATGTAAAATAATAGTACATATATGCATATATAAAAAATTAATAGCAACTGATTTAACTATCATTTACTAAACAAAAGGTAAAAAGCAGGGAGTAAAGGAAGAGAGGTACATAATGGTAGGGCATTTGTTGGTATTTGATGTGGTGTCCTGATGGATGATGCACTTTGCAAAGTTCAGAATATGATTCAATTTAACCGAAGCTTTTTGGGAAAACACTTTTCTATATCAAAGCTAGATACACTTATGTGTAATTAAAATCACTAAATTATTAATACTCTAACTGTAGACATATGTATCTGCTCTGCAGAGATCTTGCTAAGGGCTTATCAATATCATTAATACTAGCAATAATTGTAAAATATTCCTCACACCTGAATTCATTTCTATATCTTTAAAGAAATGGTTCTCTTAGAGATCTCCCTTCAGTGTCTCAGATAAACAAGTGTGCCACATACTGGGCTGTTTTGTGTTATACACAAAGGAGTGGAAAGAGGACAAAACTCTAGAACCCAAGAACCTCAGTTCAAACCCTCTCTGTCCCTTGTTGCTTGCATGATAAGTCCTTTCATTTCTCAGGGCCCTAGCTGCTTTATCAGAAGAGTGATCAGGTTAGATGGAATGATCTCTAGTGTTGCATCTAGCTTTAATCCTCTCAATCTCTATGAAACATTTTTAAAATCTTGATATTAATTTATGCGTTGTCATTTAAACCACCGGTCTAATATATTGCATACTATAGTAAAACTGCAAAACAAAGAACTACAAAAGCATTTTCCTCCCCAAACCCTCCCCACCCCCTATTTTGGTATTATAGTTAGGACAGAAGAGAAAGATTGTACAAGTCAATTCCAACTTCTTATTGTTGAGGAGTAAAATTTCCAACACTTGTAACACTCCATTGACACCACATTCTGGAAATGGAGACAGGCTGTGCTCAGAAAACGGAGGGATTAATTGTAATTGCTAACTTCTTTTGAGTACATTTAACAAGGTAGCAGAGCCACAGTGTCTTATTCCATGAATTCAGGAGCCTGCGAGCAGGCAGTGTTATATTACTCCTGGGTAGGAACGAAATCATACGGGAGCAGCAAGCAGAGCTTATGGAGAAAAATTACCATTTTATATTTATTACTTTGGCTAGCTTAAGTGCCATAGGAATAGACTCTCTAATGCATTAGAGTGTGATTCCCCAACAATTTGACTCTCTTGCTTTGTAAACTATTTTTAGGGAATGTCTCAGGCGGCTTTTAAAGGCACATGCCATCCCATTTTCTAAGGTTATTTTGGTGGTTTGTCAAAATGATAGAAATAACGCAATATCTAACCCCAGATTAGAGAAATGTTCTGTATTCGGTGAGGAAATTTATACACTGGGGAAAAATGCACAGACTTCTCTTGCACAGTAGTTTTCATTTCTAAGCTCCGAAGGAAATTTCCTCTCACATCTTTGATATGGTACTAATCCGGAGGGTTAACTTTGCTTAATTCTATAATCAGGTGATGGTTATTTTTCAAGGCCCTAACCCTGGAAGGTACAATGCACACATCACCGTCACAGTTCTAGCTACCTGAGTAATTTTCTTTATCCACATATGCTACTAAGCCAGTTCACTGGAGCATAGTATGGTTATTATTGAAAAGGAAAGGCATTTGGGTTCCATTTATCTTGAGATATCAAGGTCTGTAGTTGAAGCACAATTAGAGAAAGAAGTTAAACTTTGAAGTTTCATTTGTTCAACTGGATGGAATGAGAACGAGGGGCTATTTTGTGAGGGATATAAACAGTAGCATGTGACAGCATGTTATTGAGGAAAAGAGCTAATCAGAAACTAGCTTTTTGTATACCAAGGTGACTTTCTCCTGGTATTGTTTTATGAGTACTAGTCATGGGGCACAAAAATGTGAGAAAAATTGAAATGGAAAATCACTCACAGGGCAAAAGGGTTGGGTACATGGTGAATATAAACAGTCTGCAACACACTGGAGGTAAGGAATTACAAAGGAGGGCAGGGAATCATGATATCAAAGAAATGTATGAGTGAAAAAGGAGATGGCTCAGTCATGTGGCAAGTGTGAGGAATAACCATTAGAAGGCCCATGTGTTTTTCTGTTATCCATCAAAGTCAAGAAAAGCATAGGAAGTCCCCAATATGCTGGGTGTCTTCCCTGGGGTAAATTTATAGGAGGGCAAAATCTAGAGAGGGTAGGCAGGCATGGAAGGTTTTTGAGCTGTATCACTGGAGGAAATAATCACTTCAATTAAATCACTGATCCATTTGTAATGCTGAGCATTTGTTTTGGTTTGCTACCAGAAACTTCCAAATAACTAAGGATGATAGTTCATATAACATTGCTATTTATTTATCAACTGAGGACCTAGTTAAAAACATAGTAATATTGAATGAACATGGAAACTGAAATGAACATGTTAAGTTGATATGAATTCAAACTATAGAAATTTCAGTTACTCAGTAATGGAGATAGGTAAAGAAGGGTTCTTTCTCTTAGCATTTCCTTTTTACCCTGCTGGGATATGTACTTCTTGTGTTCATATGTGTGTGGGTGGGCATATGTATGTTCAAAAAATATTTTTATTACAAAATAGTACAAATGAAATTCTATACATCCTTTCTAGAAATTAGTTCTTGGATGTTTCCTATAATAAAGGAAAAATAGATATGAGTATTGAATATATTTCATGACCAGGGGTTTAATAAATTCATATTAATACAAGTTCATCACATTTGATGATATTCTGCTGCAAGTGTTAATTCTCACATCTCTGAGATGTAAAACCGGTCTGGAGCAAGATTTTACATGAGACAAATAAATTGGAAAAAAGGAATTCTGTTTATCTCTTCATTTGAACATTGTTTATACTACCCATCTTTCCATCTACAATAAATGGGAATTAAACAACTATTTCTCTAAAGCCATCTTTTAAGGTCAAAGATCCACTTAAAATAGGTTCCCAACAAATAAACGAAATTTCACAGGAAATTCCATAAGAAAAGGACTTTTCAACAGGTACTTAGACTTCTTCTTTGCCTCAAAAACCTTAAAATTCTACCTCTTAGAGGACTGGCTTATATTTAAACATATACTAAATGCACTATCAATGTCCATGTACTCAATGGAAGTTTTTGAGAAAAATACAATTAAATACTAGTTGAGTCTTCAGTGAATGACTGATTAGAAATGCATTCCTGCCACTTAGTCTTCTGACAAGGTCCTTACTAGAACTAGACTACCAATCATTGAAACTCTGCTTCAGAGAACACAACTCCAATGGGCTGACCACGTTGCTCAAATGCAAAATATATGGTTGCCAAAAAGACTATTTTATGGAGAACTCACACAAGGCAGGCAGTCATATGGTGGTCAAAAGAAGTGATACAAGGACACTCTCAAGGTCTCTCTCAAGAACTTTGGAATCAATTGTGTGACATGGGAGACACTGAAACAGGACTGTTCAACATGGTATGCCCACATCAGAGAAGGTACTGTGCTCTATGAACAAAGCAGAATTGAAACAGCTCAAAGAAAACACAGAATGTGCAAATTTTGAGAATCCATCCCAAACATTAACAGGGACTATTTGTGCCTAATCTGTGGTACAGCATTATGAGCTCGTATTGGCCTGACCAGTCACAGTTGGACACATTGAAACTTGACTTTATCATGGTGATGTCACTTTGATCTTCTTTAAGAAAGGACAGCAAACACCAGCACCACCCCAGTGTCAAAGCTACTGAATTCATTGAAGTCCATCTCTGTTCAGTCCATGGAAACAGAAGTAAGCTTCTCATAGCCAGTCATTTAATCTCTTTGTCTGTCTGTCTGTGTCAGTTTCTCTGTTTCTGTCTCTGTATCTCTGCCTCTGTCTCTGTGTCTCTGTCTCTGTCTCTCTTTCTCTCTTCCAAATTAAAAATGATTAAGAAGTCCCTTCCTTTTCTGTCCCAAGATGAATCCAATCTCTTGACGCTTTTCCCATGGACCCTGTTTCCTAGAACCATATATATTTCTGTTGTCTAAGCTTTTCCCATATTATCTCTATAATAATAGCTAATGTTTTTATAACACTTTGAGATGTGTAGCGAAGTAGCTCTAGATTTCTTCATGACTGCTAAACCTAACATTTCCTTGAGTAACTTACTCTCAAAGTTGCTGCTTCAGAATGGATCATGACAGGGAAGTCACAAAGTGAGAAATGTGTCTCCCACAGTACTTTAGCAACTACACATGCTGCCTGTATATATTTGTTTTAAAATTTTCTCACAACTGGTGACAGTTTTAACAAAGTTTTAACTTAGTTTTAACTAAGATATTACAAAATAAGAAATACAAGTTAGATGCAGCTGGTGGTGCAGGAGATAAAAGTCTTGTGCCTGTAATCTAGTCCAGCATTCTAGCCACTGTGTTACCTACCTGTCAAGGAGTAAGGAAGTCAGATCAGAGAGTGAAGATGTGTCCACACACCTTATATGAAAGGCATGAGGATGTTACCCCTATTTTCTCTATCATCTATTGGAAAGTAGTAGCTCCCCCATGGTACTTTAGGACATCTATTCAAATTCTTAAAATATATTTGGGCATATGAAAGAATCCTTTTCATAATTTTCTTAAAATAAAGTAATCTGATAGTATCCACTGATTAAATTCAAGATGGAACAAATGGTTGCTTACAAGATAGACCACAGTACTATGCCATAATCCATTAGTATGCTTTAGTTCTTTGGTAGTTTACATGTGTTTGTATCATTGTATTCTTCTTTGGTGATGCTATGGACAAAACATAGGCTGTTATACTCTGTGATGATGTCACAGACATCATTTATATTGACATTATATTGACATCACTATACTGACATTTTTAAATTGTTTCTGAAGCCTTTGGTCATCCAGAAAAGAATCTTCTTCTATCAATCCTAGAAATGTGAGGAATTGGCAAATTGGATTCTGTGGGTTCCTTTTTTGGGTACATCCTATATCCTACTTGTATACTGATAGGACAGATATATTCTCAGCTAGTTCTCTCATTCTTCTTGTACTGACTAGTCGTCACAATAAAATATTAGAAGATTCATACCTGATTTTGAAAAGTCAATGCTCTTAAAAAGTACATAGGTACTACTTGTTTTTATATTCATATAAGCCTTTTGACAGGCTACATAGATGATTAGAATGTTCAGTTATGGGGGGTGGAGTCAAGATGGCGGAGTAGAAAGACTCACGTATGCTAGCTCCAAACCTACAACCTATATATTTCCTGCAAGAAGAACTCCCCACAAATTCTGGATCATTGCAAGGCACGCAGAAACACAGTGGAAAAGATTTCCGTTCCAGAGAGCCCTGGAGAACCGTCCCCAGGTGTCCGTCACGCCCTGGAAAGCAGAGCCCACCTCTGCGCTGCCCTGGCCGAGCAGCCAAGAGGAGCGGATCCAAGCAAGCTTCAGGGACGGAACCTCCAGCAGCCGGGAAGGGCCTTCCGCCCACAAATGCTACAGGTCAGTGAGAGAGACGCCTGAGCTGGCCAAGAGGGGAGCGGGGTGTCTCCGTGACTCGGGCCCCCTTGGGAGGCAGCAGCAGAGGGAGCATCAGAGGCAGCGGCAGAGGCAGTGGCAGCCCAGGACAGCAGGCAGCAGCAGGCAGAAGTTCAGGTCTCTGCATAAACCCCCTGAGGGAACTGAGCCTGGGAGGCAGCCCTGCCCCCACCCCAGCACCAGAACTTAAGCTCACATTAAATAGCAGCCGTGCCTGCTGTGGAAAGCCCATTTGAATCTCAGACCCCAAGCACTAGCTGGGCGGATTGAGGCGGGGGTGGACAGGAATCTCAGAAGTCAAGTAACTGGTTGGGAAAATGCCCAGAAAAGGGAAGAAAAATAAGACTATAGAAAGCTACTTTGATGGGGTTCAGATGTTACCGCTTTTCAATTCTGATGAAGAGGAAGGATTCTTACCACCAGGGAAAGATGTGGAGGTCTGGGCCTCTGTATACCAGACATCCCAGGGGGATGTCTGGTGGGCTCAGGCCATGGAAGAGCTCAAAAAGGATTTTGAAAATCAAGTTAGACAGGTGGAGGAAAAACTGGGAAGAGAAATGAGAGAGATGCAAGAAAAGCATGAAAAATGGGTCAATACCTTGGTAAAGGAGACCCAAAAAAGTGCTGAAGAAAATAACACCTCGAAAAATAGGCTCACTCAATTGGCAAAAGAGGTTCAAAAAGCCAATGAGAAGAATGCTTTCAAAAGCAGAATTAGCCAAATGGAAAAAGAGGTTCAAAAGCTCACTGAAGAAAATAGTTCTCTCAAGATTAGAATGGAACAGATGGAGTCTAATGACTTTCTGAGAAACCAAGAAATCACAAAACAAAACCAAAAGAATGAAAAAATGGAAGAGAATGTGAAATATCTCATGGGAAAAACAACTGACCTGGAAAATAGATCCAGGAGAGACAATTTAAAAATTATAGGACTACCTGAAAGCCATGATCAAAAAAGAGCCTAGACATCATCTTTCATGAAATTATCAAGGAAAACTTCACTGATGTTCTAGAACCAGAGGGCAAAACAAGTATTCAAGGAAACCACCAATCACCACCTGAAAGAGATCCAAAAAGAGAAACTCCTAGGAACATTGTGGCCAAATTCCAGAGTTCCCAGGTGAAGGAGAAAATATTGCAAGCAGCTAGAAAGAAACAATTCCAGCATTGTGGAAATACAACCAGGATAACACAAGATCTAGCAGCTTCTACTTTAAGGGATCGAAGGGAGTGGAATAGGATATTCCAGAAGTCAAAGGAACTAGGACTCAAACAAAGAATCACCTACCCAGAACTGAGTATAATACTTCAAGGGAAAATATGGTCTTTCAATGAAACAGAGGACTTTCAATCATTCTTGATGAAAAGACCAGAGCTGAAAAGAAAATTTAACTTTCAAACACAAGAATGAGAAGAAGCATGAAAAAGTAAACAGCAAAGAGAAGTCATAAGGGACTTACCAAAAGTGAACTGTTTACATTCCTACATGGAAAGACAATATTTGTAACTCTTAAAACATTTCAGTATCTGGGTAGTTGGTGGGACCACACACAGACATGCACACACACACACACGCACACACACACACATGTACATGCATGCATACACACACCCATACACACATGCACACACATACAGAGACAGAGAGCACAGAGTGAATTGAATAGGATGGGACCATATCTTAAAAGGAATTAAGGTAAATGGTGAGAGAGAAATGTAGTGGGAGGAAAGAGGGTGAAATGGAATGGGGTAAATTATCTCTCATTCAAGAGGTAAGCAGGAGACTTTTTAGTGGAGGGAAAAAGAGGAGAGCTGAGAAAAAAAACAAGAAGTTTACCCTCATCACATTCGACTAAAGGAAGGAATAAAATGCACACTCATTTTGGTATGAAAACCTATCTTACAGTACAGGAAAGTGGGGGAGAAGGAGATAAGCAAGGGCAGGGGGGATGATGGTAGGGAGGGCAATGGGAGGAGGGAGCAATTTGAAGTCAACATTCGGGGAGGGACAGGATCAAAAAACAGAATAGAAACAATGGGGGGCAGGATAGGATGGAGGGGAATACAGTTAGTCTTACACATCATGACTATTATCGAAGTCATTTGCAAAACTACACAGATATGGACTATAGTGAATTGCCTGCCTTCCCAAAGGAAATGGGTGTGGAGGGAGGGATGGGGAGAATTTAGAACTGAAAGTTTTAGGAACAACTGTTTAGTACTGTTGTTGCTACTAGGAAATAAGAAATACAGTTAATGGGGAATAGAAAGTCATCTGGCCCTACAGGACAAAAGAGAATTTGGGTACAAGAGAAGGGAGGGAGGATAGAAGAGAGGGCAGATTGGTGATAGGGAAAATTAGATTGCTCGGTGTATTGAGGTGGGGGGAGGGGATTAAAAGGGAGAAAATTTGGAACCCAAAATTTTGTGAAAATGAATGTAAAAAGTTAAATAAATTTAAAAAAAAGAATGTTCAGTTATCAGGCTCTAGCTGCTTTCTCACAATACTCTGATGGTGTTTAAAATAGGCTAGAACTGGTTTTAGTCATTGGTGATTCTTCACTGAGAGTTGGTGACACACACACACACACACACACACACACACATACACATATATTCACAGTTCCCTCTATTAATATACCTTTCTTGAGATACTTAAAGTTCACCATGATGTATCTCAGACATCAACAGTCTTTGTTGCTCTACCCTCCAAGACCCACCCAGTCCTTTTTAAAGACTGTACTGTCTGATAGAATGATTCAATGGTAATTGAATGGTAATGGTAACTCAACATCCACTCTCCAGTATAGTAGTGCTGTCCATATCCTCAATCTTTACTGCCTGGTTATGAGATTCTATGAGCCTAGGTAGAATAGGCCCCTAAAGGATCAATGGTAAGGTGAATGCCATTGTTTTGAGATTCAGGGGAATCTCCTTCCCTAGCCCTATCTCTTTTTTTGTGATTTCAGCTCAGGGTTAACTTCTGCATGACCAAAGCTCCATTCTCTTCACTAGTATGTCTAAATTAGGTGTGGCCATATAATTCACAATTATAACTAAAGAAGGGTCTAAAGAGAGGCTATGTTCTGATGGAGGCTCTCCTGAATCATATTGACATGACTTTCATTACCTTGGTCCTTTAACCTTCAAAAGAGAAGTTTTGCCCCCCACCCTGTGATATTAAGATGACTCACTTGCTTTTGGGCCATCCAAAAAGGGTAAGTATCTGCTGTCTATTCTCTTCTCTACCCCTACCCTGTGCTTAGACCATCCTCAAGTAGAGGTTTCTCTCCTCTTTCTCTCTAGGAATCAAAACCTCTTACAGAATCTCTACTCACTGATGTTAGTAATCAAACCAGACAGCTACATAACTGTCACCTGATTTTAATAACAATAATATCAGGCAAATGAGAAATAAATTATTTTGAAGTTAATACCTACTTGAACTTCCTGCTGTGGGGAATTGTTTTATCTTCTTTTTATAATCTCTCCCCTGTCCTGTTGCAAGCAGAAACTGGGAAGAAATTGGTCATGCAACATCACACAGGTACACACTTTAAGCATCTTAAATATACAAAGGCAAGGAAATGGGGACAGAATTAAGTTTCTTCCAGGTGTTCTGTAATCTCACTGGTATGCCCCACCAGTTCTCCATAAAAGAAAAGAAAAAGTTCATTTCTCAGACTCAGTTATCATCCTACTTTGCACCACAGAGACTCAGATTTGGGCAAGAAGATGGATAGTTGGGAGCCGGCATCCTGAGATTGGGCACTCTGCTTAACTTTACTCACTCTGCTTCTTCTCCACATGGCAAAAGGTAATATGAATAATCTCCCAGCTTCCTCTTCCCAGAAAAGTCCAAAAAAAAGGGCAGAAAAACCCCAGTCATACTAACCAAGTAAAAAATGTCACCAAACTGGTTATCTCTAGTGTCCACTTGAGGCTCCCATTTCTAATGATATATTTGCAGTATAGGTGTTACACAGATATACCAGCTGACATGAGAATTACCAAATAAGTTATATATAAATTGACAGTTTTCGGAGAATTAGAATAGAATGAAAAATTTTACAACAAAATATTGGACATCATGAAATATTTCTTTGATGATTCAAAAGGTAGAAAGCTCTGATAAATACCCTGTTGACTAATTCACACCTTATGCTGTATTTTCTCCAGGATGAAATTGTCAGACTTTAGGCATAGATGGAAATATCACCCAAGCAGCCTGTAAGTATTGCAACGAACTTCATAAATAATTGTTACTAAAGATTTATTTCTTTGAAATTGTTGAACTAAAAGGAGGGTGGGGAGAGAGATAAGGATAAGAAGTGGATCTGTGACTTCATTGATTTTAGGAGGCTTCCAGTGAACAACATTTCTTATCAATTGAGGTCAGCCACCTCCTGTATCTTTGAGAATTGACTAGGCCTTTGACTTGAATCTTATGGACAGACTGTATCAGGGATGCTGCTTAAAAGCAGGCCTTCTGTGACCTTTTCTCAAACTTTGTTCTTAGGGGCTTGTAATTTAAATTTAATGTACTATCAGGGTGCAGGATTATCTTGAATTGAATTTTCTTTATTAATTCATCAAATTAATTATGGCCTCTTTGTGAGATAGAGTTAGCAATGATGATTATACTCTGATGCTTTAGAGGATGGATCTACAGAATGATTTGGTTTGGGTGTTAGATGGGTGTAGATCATAAATCCATGACACCTTAGTAGAAATGAAAAATAAATATTTTGCCTGGTGACTTTTCTTCTGAACCTCTCCTAACACAACTAGGTCATATTCAAAATTCTTTTCAAATTGGTAGAGCTGACAGAGTTTGCCTTTTCCAGAACTAGCCTTTGGGAATCCATGGTCAGTTCTAAGCTATAAAGAGTCATCAGAGTAGTACTTATGTAGGAATTCTAATAATAACAATAATGGTGATGAAGAGAAGAGGTCATTTTATCATCATTTTCATGGTGCTTTAAGGTTTGCAATCTCTGGGGTTTACTTCTAACATTCTAGAATGGGCAACTGCCTTGGGAGCACTAAATGGATCTTAACATTTTACAGAAGGTTTACTTCTTATTTTGTTTTAAAATAGCATTTGTGGAAAATCAAAGGATTAGCTCTTTTTACTTGGAAGTAAGGAAAGGCAGTATTTAAGCATTTTTTTGTGTGTGTGTTATTCATTAAGCCCACTCTCGATATGCAGAAAGCCTCCAAGAGTTTGTGGCCCCTAGAGGCCTTGACCGCATGGGTCCTTTCTTCTTGCTCCATCCTAATCCTGTTCTTCCTGTCAATCCTGTTTTCAATAGCTTCTCTAGGGCTAAGAATTCATTCCTACACTCCCTTGAGCCAAATCACCTTCACTGTCACTGATGGAATAGAGCTCCTTAAAGTCTTTATAAAAATAAGTACCTGGTAAGGTTGAGTCACAGATCCAGAATGCACAACACAGTTGACACTTTTGTGTGAGAATTCCTGAACAGGCTGCAGATGCCAATATGATTCGTTGTCTCGGTAGGTTATTCTTTTCTCTCTGTCATATACCCCACCAATCTGTATTCAAGAATCCAATTAAAGTTTGATTCAGAGTGACTATTGACCTGGAGTTGATTATAAGCACACATCCACACGCACACACACATGCACACATACCTTACAGAAAACTGTAACCTAAACACTCCTGAAACCAGTCATGAATGAATCCGTGGCTGCACAGAGCATGAAAATAGCATTTTCTCCTCTAATTTTTCATAAGAAACACTATAACTTTCATTTGTCTACTAGAAAAGTATTAAGAGTGAAGAGGCAAGTTCTCCTTTGGTTTTTTCTTTTCAAGTTTAAACTGGGATCAAGCTTATATGAGAGATAAAACTAGAACAAATCATTCACACTATTTTAAAAGAAATTCAGATTATAAATACTGATCCTGGGTCCGAGGAATTCCTAGGGTCCTGGGGTTCCCCATCCTTTATCCCTCCAAATATTCCCCTAACATCTAAGGACACCCTAATATTCTTCCCAATCCAAAGGAATCTAATCCACAATATGATTGAATGCATGTAAAGACAGAATGGGCAGAGAAAAGAAGTAAATTATATAAATTTGTGACTTGGGTAGGGGAAAAGAGATAGGCAATGACAATGTATGTCCCAAATCTCTGGCCAGTTTTTGCATGAAATTTTGCCTCCTCATTAGTTGAAAACTATCCATTTCAAAATAATACGATGGTACTTAAGATAAATCATTTCTGTGGGGCCCATTTGGTTATATTACTATGGGAAAAAGGATTATTTAGATAATATTTCATAGCCACATATATGTTTAAATTTTAATTTAAATATATAAAAATGAGTTGTTTTAACCTAATCAATCCCCTCAAGCAACAAAACGGAACTAAACCATACACAAGAAGCAAATAACAATTTTATTATCCATTACAAGATACCATTTTAAAAGTTAAAAATTCCCTTAAATCTTGCTTACTTTTTGAATCAGTGTTGAATTGTGAACAAACACACATATGTGAACATATGTCAAAATAGTCATTCTCAGGTTGTAATGGATAAATCTTTAAAGGAAATTAACTGTTTTTAAAAGAAGAAATATTCATTGTTAATTATTACAAATGCTCAACGTCACTAATTATATTAAAGAAATTAAAGTAAATTTAAGGTACCATTTCATATGGATGGAATCTGAAAAAGAACTATTAAAAGCAGTGAAACTCAAGACTGGCAGGTTTGTGTAGAAATGGGTCCACACTGATGAAGGGTGGAAGGACAAATCTGTTCTACCCTTCTGGAGAACAATCTGGCAGTACAACACAACGGCACACGCAATGAGAAAGTACATTTGCTCATAAAGCATCTGGACTCGTTTTCCAGTTCTTCTCTGCAAGGTTCTAACCCTTCATTCTCAGTCACCATTCCTCTTATGTGGTTATACAGTCAGGGATAGGAATAAAGGATAGGCATTTTATTGGTATCACAACTGGGTCTTTGCAAATAAGGAAATTCACACTAAAAAATGTAGATCCACAGGTTCTATGCACCTTATAGAGGGCTGTCCAGATTAGATCATTTTTAAGTTGTTAAGAGGTTAAGTGACTTACCTGTTGTGTTATTGTGTTCATCCTTCGTTGCCAAAGAAGACCATGGCATCAGAGAAATGATGACTTGACTTGCACTTCACTTTGTTTTCAATGAGGGAGGGCTGTACAAGGTCATCAGCCCCACTTTCTCCTCCTGAGCCATCTGGATCCAGTGACCAGATATCCATCAGGATGACTGGAGATGGCCCAGGATGCAATGGGAAACCTTGGCCCCTTTAGGTGAAGGCCTATTTGATAGTAACTGAAGGTAGCTAAGTACTCTAACAAGGGTGGGGTAAGAAGTAATCAAGCAATGGCCCCCTTTAATGAGGCAAAAAAAATAACTACATCAGGCTGGGAGGGAAACAGGAACAGTTAGTATTGATAATCACTCTTAAGCTAGGAGGGTCCAGAAAGGAGCCCTTAAGTGGAGCTTGGGCAGGGGCCCAGTATTGTCCAATCTATGGGCTTCAGTGTGCAATAGGTTTAAGGGGAAAGGAAGGGAAGGAAATCTAGCCAGTAAATCCCATGTTAACCAGGCATCCTCTGGCCATCCAAATTTACCTTCCTTTGGAGAGGAGAAGAAAGGGGAAGGGGAGACAGACTGGAGAGGAGGAGCTGAGTTACTCAGCTAGCTGGGTGAGTCTAACCCTTTATCCACAGTTTTTTCTTGATGTTGGCTGAAGATTGTTAACTTCATTGTGTGTGTGTGTGTGTGTGTGTGTGTGTGTGTGTGTGTACACAGAGACATATTTTATTTTAGACTCACACCAGAACTTTAATACAGAATACAGAAAAGAAAGATAACATAAACTTAAATATTGAAATTGGAATACAAAGAAAGAAAAGAAAAAAAGGCCATATGCATAGTAGAACACAAGAGAGGATTCAAAATAGGTAGTGATAAATTTTCACTTCAAGAAAGCCTATATGACCAACATTATACATTGTGTTGAGAGCTGCTCATCTTTTCTTTACTTCTTTGCAAGTTTTCTTTTGTTCTCTGCTGTGGATTTTTTACTTCATTCTTTTTTCATCTTTCCTCTCCCCTCCCTTCCAGAAGGCTGTAGTTAAGTACACATATCCATATGTATACATACATATATATGTTTGTGTGTTTATGTATGTATACATATACGTGTAAGTAAATATCTAATATTTTAATAAGATGAAATGCTATATGTGTAGATATATATATATATGATATTTTAAAAGAATGATTATATATATGTAGCATTTTAATACAAGGAAATATTACAAAAATAACTATGCCCCCTTTCAACTAACAATTCCATTTTAGGTAATATATCCTGAAACATACCCTAGTGACAGTTGACTTATTGGCGACTAAATCTTGACAATTGATAGAAAATTCATTTCTTGTTTTGTTTAAATACTGAGTTGGGGAAGGAGATCAAGAAATTGACTATATCAGTTGGAAAGTTAGGACAGGCAGCATTTTAGCAATTTTTCCCAATGGGATTTTATTCATCAATTTCACTCTCCAAGTGAAGGAAGCTTACCTGGAATGCGATAAAAATATACTTCACCTCTTTTGACCTTCTCTCCAAAAAGGGCATCAACAAGAGTAATTAAATGTAGGGATAAAACAATCCCCAAAAGTGTAGTATGAATCACAACAGAAAATTATTTTTCTTATCACCATGTTAAATTAGTAATACTTTTAAATAAGTTATATATAACAGAAATTTTCAGCTTATATTTGAAAATTGCTAAAATAACAATAAAAAGAGAAATTTAAAAAAGTTTCAAAAACCATGATATCTTTCACCTGGCAATCCAATTTTAGGAAATGCATTTTGAAAGTTTTCTTTTAAAACACATAAAATAGTATCTGTACAAAGATTGACATTTAAATAGTAGGCATAATAATGAAAACTCAGAAACACTGTAAATAGTCAATTGATAGAATGGCTAAATTAATAATAGTATATTAGTACACATATTATAGTCATATTATCACTATGTTAAATTTAAAAATTATTAATAATTAATAATATTACTTTAATGTCATGAAATTCAATGAGGCAATTAATGCTGCTATATGAGAAATCTGAAGAAATATGGAAAGATTTTTATGAAATAATACAAAAAGTAGAAGAGTAAAATATGCAGTGGCTGTGTTCAGATGAAAGGATAGGTAAATGAGAAAGAATAGACAAAAAAGGATGTCTTTTGGATGAAAAGTACTACAACAATTTATGAGTTGAAATTAAATAAGGTAAATGTATACAATTAATTGAAAATGTTTTGTTGTTTGCGTCATTATTCAATGTGAAGCTTCCAACAAAACATGTATTTTAAAATTAAGATAAAAATATAATTGTGAAGACATAGTACTGAGAATAGTAAACTGTCATAGCACTGGGGTAGTGATCACAGACAATTGAATACCCCACCTACCTCATCCACTACATTTCATTTTACTGAATAAAAGAGAATCCCACATCATTTCATTGTTTGGTGAGTTGGGGTAGATAGGATCATAACATTTCAGAGTTGCAGATCAATCTATCCTTTCCTTTCTCCTCCTCTCCTAGGAAAGATCTCACTTGCTTTTTTATCCTAGTCAATCTTTTCTTCTCTCTCTACTTTCTTACCAACTAATTAGGTAGTACGGTGTATAGAGAGCCCTGGTCCTGGTGTCAGGAAGAACTGAATTAAAATTTAGCTTTAGACATTTACAAGCAGTGTGACCCTAGGCAAGTCACTTGAGTTCTGTTTGCCTCAGTTTCTTCATCTGTTAAATGGGGATAATGTTAGCACCAATCTTGTGGGGTTATTGTGATGAACCAATGAAGTCATAAATGTCAAGTGTTTAGCACTATGCCTGACATATAGTAAGGAATGAAAAAATGTTAGGTATTATTATTGTCATCATCATCATTGTTATTTCTCAACATCTTGCAGACTGGTTTCTGGCTTTACTCATCCACCTTAAATATTCTCTGTAAGCTTACAAATGATGTCTTTTTCAGTTCTTAGCTTTCTTGACTTGTCCGAAGTTTCTGTCACTGTTTACTATACTTTTCCGCTTGATATGCCTTCTTTCTCCACATTGCTCCTATGGCTCTATTTTTGACCCTTCTACATGACTTACTTCTTCTTCTCAGATAACATTTATAGTTCACTACTAGTCTCCTGCCCCTAAGAATGAGGTTCATCCCAAGTGCTATCCTATGCCTTCTCTTCTCTACATATATTTCTTTTATTAGTGATTTTGTCTATTCTCATGGGATTAATTATTGCCTTTTTGTAGATAGCTCCCATATTTAGTTTTAATCTCATTCATGAACTAGTCATACATCTTTAACTGCCTAGATATTTCCAACTGAATGTTCCATTAGGATCTGAAATTCAAAGTGCTGTAAGACAGAAATCATCCATTCCCACCCCCTATAACTAATTTTAGAAAGGTTAAGGACTTAAGGACTTCCTTAAGGAGAAGGACAGTGGAAGATAATGAAGTGTGTATGTTTCTGTGTGTGTGTGTGTGTGTGTGAGAGAGAGAGAGAGAGAGAGAGACAGAGAGAGAGACAGAGAGAGACAGAGAGAGAGAGAGACAGAGACAGAGACAGAGAGACAAAGAGAGAGGAGGTGGGGAGAAATACAAGGTAAAACGAGTTTAAAGCAAGTTTGGCGAAAGAGTCAACAAAACAAGGTCATTTAAAAGACATTTGAGAATAAAACTGGAATAAATATAAGAAATAGGAGAAAGATGTGCAGTGGTTTTTGTAGCACACACTTTTCACCTTTGAGGGGAATAGGACCGAACACTTTGAGTCAAACTTCACATTCCTGAATGTCCTATAAATGGGATAACAAGGGTACTTGAGAAAAAGAAATACTCAAAAACATGGTGATGGCTAACTCACCACAAACAAAACACTTTTATAATCTAGAATGAATATATTTGGCATTTTTGTCAGAATAATTCCATATATAGGATTGATTTAGATACATAAAACGATTACTTTGATAATTTTCGGTGTGGAAAAAAAATCTTCAGGTTTGGAATTTTTTCCCCCTCACTAGCCATATAACCATGCCAGCTACTACCTTTCTATTTGATTTATTTTCCTTCTGAAGAGGCAATCACCACTGAAGCTCATGGGCACTCATAATATAAGTTACCATAACATTTAATTAACTTCTGGAACTTGCTTTTCAGATGGAGCATTGTCTCGGGAAGAACAATTACAAATCATTTCAGCTTTCACATTTCAGCCTGTATTCCTGAGCATCCCCTTAGGATTTAGGTGAGCTAAGCAATTGGGTTTAGAAAAGGGCAATGATAGGGCTTCTTCCTTGACAGGAGTAATATAGGCCTTCAAAGCAAACTCATGTATTCATAGAAACAAAGGGAAGGAAAGCAGGAGATGGTTTCCACCACTACTTTTTCCACAGTAATTATAGGACATTTACGTGTGACCTACTTGCAGCTCCTTTCTCAGTGTTTCAAAGGAAATTTAAAATGCAGAACTATTGCAAAATACTTCCCAATAATGGAAAACTAATGATGGAATGCATCTGGGAAATTTTCTTCATTATTTCACTAGGTTGGCTGAACAATAACCTTTTACTGTTAGGGGGTGTTACCCCAACATCCTATAGGAGACTTTAACAGTCAGACTGGACTCATAGAGAATTCTGCCTTTTTTTCAGCTTAAAAGCTTTCCTATTTTTTACTTAAATATTATTATGCTAAAACATATCTTGTTGTATTTTGATAAATAATTTACTTTTTTGTCACGTTTCTCCCTTATTTATGGACTTTTCATTAAGTCGTAGTCATCCCTTAGTCCACTTAATCAATTCACTAATATTTAGACATTTTAATATTCCCTTTTCAGTCAAACCCTCCATTTTCTTAATAATTCTTCTCTCTTGAACATTGCTTTATATCTATGCATTATACTACAGTGCAGGAACCTATGCTATTTATTTTACTTTCTCTTCAAATCATTTAGGGTTGACATACATATCACTACCCACGTCCATTGTTAAATGAAAGTTTTAATATATTGAAATGTTTCCTAGAGCTTTATGCTGCCATCTCAAACTTATAGAGTAACACTGAGCAGTACGGAAAAAAGAAAACTGTGTTCCCAATATTTCAATTTTCTAGACTTTTTCCCATGTATTACATATTAAGATTTTAAATTTATGGAGTTTATCAATTGTAATTCACTTCCCCTATGATAAAATGCAACATTGCAAAGAAGTTTTAAAAAAAACCAACACATTGATGTAAAGGATCTAAAAAACTGGACAGTGCTCTCTGTCTTTGACTGTCTCTTCTTCCCTGTCTCTAAGTCTTCCTCCTCCTTTTCTTGTTCCCCTTCCACTCTCATAAAGCAAATATAATTTGCTTTCTCTTACTCTCATGTGCATACATAAATATGTTGTATTAACACAATACATATCTATGTGCAGATATATATTATGTACATGTGTATTTTATATGGACTTGTGATTTCATTGGTATAGAAATATTCCTTAAGCAACCCACATGATCAATTCTACAGTAAATTCTAAACTTTTGTTACTTGGGGCATTGATAAGTTAAGTGACTTGTTCAAGGTGACATAGTTTATATATATATATATGTCAAATTTTAGCCCTGGTCTTCCTGATTTTGAGGCAAGATCTCTGTTCAATACATCCTGCTATTTCCAGTGTATACAAATGTGCATATGTGTTTGTACATATCCCCCTAGATACTCACAAGCTTCTAAATCTGATTCAGATTCAATCTACACAAGTTAATGTTCACAATCCCCTACCCACTGAATCCTGTCCTTTAGACCAGCCAAAATTTATTATCTGAACTCATGGTGAGGAAAAGAACAATTTACTTAAAATAGAAAGTCTGGTTTCAATCAGAAAATACATTAACAGCAAATATTCCCAAGCACCTATCACACCTAGCAAACCATCTCCATATATAGATCTGCTAGGGAGAGTTGGCTTCAGCAAGATACTGCAGTTAGTTATTCCATAGAGTTTGTCACATGGAAAAGGTAATGCAGTATAGAAAGCATTTTTATTGCCCTTGACACAGCAAGTGGGTTGCATAGAATCTAAGTGGGCTAGTCCTCAGCTATTTCTTATACCTATGTTTCTCTTACATTTCTTCCACAGATTTGATAGTCTGTCCTTGTCCAGGAACTCCAGATTTCCTTTATCAGCTAACATGAGCTTTCTTAATACAGAAGAGAAAATTCTAACAAGTTAACCAGAGCATGACCAAATCAGAGACAAAAATCTGTCCTTTCATAATGGAATAGGGAAAAAGGCCAAGTTTTTGAAAACCAAGGGAGTTGAATCAAGGAAGTCCCTTTCTACAGAACTTTGGAGCTTTCTGTCCCTATGTCAACTTTGGCAAGTTTATGCCATTCCAACTGGCCAGTTACACATTATGTGGATACAGAAGCTATGTCAGAAATATCCACTAATGTCACCTCCTAGAAAATAGAGCTCAGGAATATCTGAGAACTATGTCTATTTGGATATGCCTTTTACATCCAAGGACCACTTAGAAATTCCAACAGTAAAGTGTTTGCAAACCCTAAGTTACTATCTAAATGCCAATCAGCAACCTCTAATATATAGATGCATACATATATATGTGCATATATATACACACACATATATGTATACATAAACTTATATGTATTTATAAGTGTGTGTATGTAGTTTCTTGTTCTGTTCCTTATTATGATATAAAATGATTTGGTAAAATATGACTGGTTCACTGAATAGAGAATTGTGAGCCCTAACTTGAACAGATTGATACTGAAATGTGATTCAGACTTTATAAACCTGTAAGTAGCTAAGAACATACATGCATAATACAGATGAATATAAACATGTATAAATGATAGTTTTACTTATTTGCTTATCTATAATATACATTGCATTGTATGCATTTATTTGTATGTATGCATGTACTTATATGTGTGACTCCCTAACTAATCACAAGTTAATATAGCCTGATTTATATTTAGTAGTATTTTCAAGTTAACAACCTCAGTATTTATGTGTATGTTCGTGAGGAGCAGCGTGGTTTGTGGGTATATATATAATGTTGGACATAATGTAGGAAAAAAGGAAGTGATAATTCCATTGTACCTTGCCCTCATCAGTCAAATCAAGAGCATTTTATTCTTTTCTGTGTAGCAAAGTTAAGAATGAAAATTGTTAAGATAGAAATGAGAGAGCAACCAAGATGGTTATAGACCTCTAGTCCTTGCTATATCAAAAGTGGTTGAAGAAAAGGGGATTGTGTTTATCTTGGAAAAGAGGAAACTCAGAGGGTTCACGATGGTCTACAATTATTTGAAAGAACATCAAATGAAAGAATGGTTACACTTGTTGTCTAAGCTGCCACAGTGGGCAGAATCAGGAAAACTGTATAGAAATTTTATAAATACATATTAAAATTTGTAAAGGAAAAATCCTTAATAACCAGAACTATCCACCATTTGTCAGGTGTGGATTTGTGCAGGGTGGGGGTAGTATTTTCCAGATTTAGATTAGACTACTTGCTTGTTAAGGTTCCCACCATCTTTGAATGCCTTAGATCTTCCATTTCTGAAGGTAAGGCTTGCCTGAGTGTGCCCAATTTGCCCAACTCTGCATCCTCTACCACTTGGATGATGGTGGCTTCCTTTCATTGACTGCATGATCTTTAAGACTAGCAAGACTGAGCCACCCATTTTCCTTTCTCTTTGTTCTCTTTCTGTTGTTCTTTTTAGGTTATTCTTATCTTCTGCTTTGAAGTGGTAAAGATCTCAGTTCACCTATAATAAGGATACCATGAACTGAACTAGTGAGAGGAGAAGGACTTTTCCTCCCTTGCTCTCTCTTTTACTTGAGCTCTGAGAAATGGACCTGGTGTCAGGACCTGTCCTCACAAATGGGCAGGTATTTGTTTCTCTTCTATGTTGTTTGCCCTCCTCATTTCAGGTGCCAAACATGATTCCCATGGGACCATGGAGTTTGAACCATGGTGACATTGAATCCAGCACTGAAGGTTTACGGGCAGGGTTGTGTGGCTATCTAGCCTTGCATAGAAAACATAAGAACCTAGAGTGCCTGGGACTCAATACTGAAGGTGTGTTTTTGAACTTTAAATTGAGGCTGTGCTTACAGGAACTGAGCTAAGCTATGAATCTCATCTTTTCCTCAGAGACTAAGGTGGTGTGGGAGGAGAGAAGGATTATGTCTTCCACGTATTCGGAAACTATATCTTGAAGTAATTTTGTGATGGTATCTTGAAGAAGTGTTTTTCTGTGCAAAAGCAAAGCTGACTGTTAGTGTTTAAGTGGGATGTAGAGGATTATTACCTAAAAGTAAGAGAGCATCATTGTCAGGGGATGGAGTCATTTGCAGACATCCTAAACATCCCTCAATGCCCTTAAGTGGACCAGAGAACTCAGGAGGAGGGAAAAGGGATAAATAACTTACTTGACCTCAAAACTGTGGGAGCCAAGGTAATTTGCCTTACATTTTAATAAAAGTGAAAGGTCCACATTTATCCCAGATGAGGCCCAAACACCACAGACAAAGACCAGTTAAATTAGAATTCATCCCTTGGGGCTCCATGGTTTTGCAGTACCCTTATGGAGATTGATCTCTCTGTCATTGACTCCAGCCTCCACTGATGTTCCTTCAGTCGTAAGGTCTGGTCTCCTATACTTCAATTCTTTTAGCCACTAAAAGTCAGATGGCTTTTATACAGAAGTATTTATTCGAAGATATGATCACCAATCAATTTCTGGGGAGGGAAAATGGTTTAGATTCATAGTATTTTCCTCAAAGCATAGACTCAATACCAGTTGCAAATACTCCCAGAGGTTGGAGTTCTAGGCCCCATTCTCTGGGTTTCTATGCCTGGCTGATTGACTGCACCATCTTGCCTGCATTCCTGACTCAAAGGTTGCCATGGCTAATAAATGGGACCACCTCCAGCACCTAAAACTGAGAAGTACGAACAATGCAGAACAGAAACAAACATAGCCTAAGAACATCTCATAAAGCCAGGTAAAATAGGGGATGCAGGAGAAGCAAAGTCTTTCCCCTCTTACTAGTTCAGTTCATAGTATCACCACCGTGGATAAACAGGAATTTTTATGCTTCAGGCATAGAATATAAAAATGACCAAAAGAGAGTAGCAGACAGTGAAGAGAAAATAGAATGAGCAGTTCAGTTAAGCTAATTTTAAAGATTTAGGAAGCCAATCAAAGGAGGCTACCCAAATCTAGCTGGTAGGTGGTAAAGAAGTGTTCGTGTTAGATTGGACATCCTCAGGCAAACTCAAGTTAAACAAAGATGAAACTGAGGCCCAGAGAAGTTAAATCCCTTGCTTAAAATCATACAAGTTAATATGGAGGATGATTCAAACCTAGGCATCCTCTATGTATTTATTTTTCTGTGTATCTGTTTCTGTTTTTCTCTTTTCCCCTATACTATATGTGAATATTGTGTATATGCAAGCATGTGTATATGCGATAGATGGATATATGTGTATATGTGTATGAATGTATGCATACATGAATGTATACACATACAATATATCAATTTAGAAATATGTGCATATAACTATATATGTATGAATAACCACATATGTATCTATGCATATAAATAAGAATACATATATATGTATGTATGCATGCATCTATATATGTATATATACACACACCATGCTTCTAAATTTGGAAATGGCTTTTGGTCTTTTCCCTTTCTCTATTTTTGATGATTTTTGCAACACTTTCTAATTTAGAGCCATCTGCAAATTCTATCTATAAATCTGTGTTTGGGTTATTTGCCAAAAGATATTAGTGCAGTTTAATTTGAGCAACCACATTGGCAGCACCCTGCTAGGCACCTCCTCTTACTGAAGTCTGTTGCCATTTATCATCACCCAGAGATTTAGAACCTTCAGCCATTTTTCAAGGCAGGTGATTTTATTTGTATAGATGCCATTTCAGTTAATTTTACAAGTAAGATTCCATGAGATACCATCAAATGCTTTGTTAAATTCCAAATTGATAACATCTGCTACATTCTCTTCATTGACTAATTTTGTTATTCTATCCAAAAGCCAACATATTTTGTTCTTTATAAACCCCTGCTGCTTATTGCCCGTGATAGCAGATGACACTCAAAGACATGTATTAGCATTTACCCCTTTTCTTTAACATTTCTTTTTCTTTTGTTGTTTTTAAGTTTTCTTCACTTGTTCTCCTAAGAATTGAGGTCATTGTTGCTGAATAGTAATATCTAAGATAACTCCTGGAACCTTTGTAATTTTGCTCTTTCTACTTTTTAAAAACTACTATCAAACCCTTCCAATAGTTTCTTCTACATTTTATTCCTATGTATTAAGCAATAACACTATACGAAAATTTTACTCCTGAAGTAAAGGTGACCAGAGATTTTCACAGACTAAGTGCAATTTCTGTCAAGTCCTACTACACAAGAAACATTTCTTACACTGCCCATATTTTCCTTAGGATTCAAATATAGGTTAACAAAGAGAGGTTACTCACCAGAAGATTAGAAACCAAATTATAATTTTTATTGGTTTTTTTATGATTATTTATTTATGTTTAGTTATTGACATTCATTTCCACAAAATTTTGAGTTTCAAATTTTCTCCTTATCTCACCCCTTCCACCACCCCATAACACCTGGAGTTCTGATTATACCTTCCTTCAATATGCCCTCCCTTCTACCACACCGATCCCATCCTTTATCCCCATTTTCTCCCTTTACTTGTAGTGCAAGATGGATTTCTATATCCCACTACCTGTATTTCCTATTTCCCAGTTGTGACTTCCATACTTGTCTAAGACTAACTATATTTCCCTCCATGCTATCCTGCTCCCTATTTATTCTATTCTCTCCTTTGACCTGGTCCCACTTCAAAAGTGTTTACTTCTAATTACTCCCTCCTTCCATTTTCCCTGCCTTCGATCTTCCCCCCTACCCTATTTATCCTCTTCTCCCCTAGTTTCCTGTAGTGTAAGATAGATTTTCATACCAAATTGAGTGTGCATGTTTTTACCTCCTTAAGACAAATGTGATGAGAGTAAGTTTCACATTTTTCTTCTCACCTCTTCCCTTTACTCCTCCTTAAAAAAAAAAAATTTTCTTGCCTCTTTTATGAGAGATGATTTGCCCCATTCCATTTCTCCCTTTCTCTTCCCAATGTATACCTCTCTCACCCCTTAATTTTATTTTTTTAGAAATCATCCCTTCTTATTCAACTCAATTGGTGCTGTCTTTCTATATGTATGTGTGTATGTGTGTGTATGCATAATCCCTCCAACTACCCAAATACTAAGAAAAGTGTCAAGAGTTACAGATATCATCTTTTCATGTAGGAATGTAAACAGTTCAGCTTTGGAAAGGCCTTTATGATTTCTCTTTCCTGTTTACTTTTTCATGCTTCTCTTGAGTTCTCTATTTGAAAGTCAAATTTTCTATTCTGTTCTGATCTTTTCCTCAAGAATATTTGAAAGTGGGGAGGAGCCAAGATGGCAGAGTAGAAAGACTCACCTATACTAGCTCTGAAGCCACAGCCCATAAATTTTCTGTAAAAAGAACTCGCCACAAATTCTGGAGCAGTGCAAGCCATGCAGCAATGCAGTGGAGGAGATTTCCAATCCAGAGAGCCCTGAAAAACCACCACCAAAGGTCCATCGTGCACTGGATGGATGTGGAGCTGAGCCCCTGACCTGGCTGCATGGCCCGAGAGGAGCAGACCCGAGCAGGCTTCAGGGACCGAACCTCCGGCAGCCTCAAAGGTCCCTCCACCCACAGGCACTACTGGTCAGTGCCAGAAACTTCTGAGCTGGCTGAGAGGGGAGCAGGGTGTCTCCATAACTCAGGCCCCCTCAGGAGGCAATGGCAGAGGCAGCAGCAGAGGCAGCGGCGATCCCAGGGCAGACAGGAGCTCCGATCCATTACTGAAGATCTCTGCATAAAGCCCCTGAGGGAACTGAGACGGGGGGCAGCCCTGCCCCCACTCGAAGCACTAGAACTTAAGCTTACATTGAATAGCAGCCACGGCCGACCCAGAAAGCCCTGAGGCTGGGGAGCAACATTTCAATCTCAGACCCCAAGCAGCAGCAGGGAAGATCTAGGTGGCAGTGGAGAGGAGCCTAAGATGTCAAGTAACTGGCTGGGAAAATGCCCAGCAAAGAGAAGAAAAATAAGACCATAGAAAGCTACTTTCTTGGTGAACAGATGTTTCCGCCTGTCATGTCTGATGAGGAGGAACAATGCTTACCATCAGGGAAAGACATAGAAGCCAAGGCCTCTGTATCTTAAACATTCAAAATAGATATCCAATGGGCTCAGGCAATGGAAGAGCTCAAAAGGGGATTTTGAAAATCAAGTGAGACAGGTGGAGGAAAAACTGGGAAGAGAAATGAGAGAGATGCAAGAAAAGCATGAAAAAACGGGTCAATATCTTGGTAAAGGAGACCCAAAAAAATGCTGAAGAAAATAACACCTTGAAAAATAGGCTCACTCAATTGGCAAAAGTGGTTCAAAAAGCCAAGGAGGAGAAGAATGCTTTCAAAAGCAGAATTAGCCAAATGGAAAAAGAGGTTCAAAAGCTCACTGAAGAAAATAGTTCTCTCAAGATTAGAATAGAATAGATGGAGTCTAATGAGTTTCTGAGAAAAGAAGAAATCACCAAACAAAACCAAAGAATGAAAAAATGGAAGAGAACGTGAAATATCTCATTGGAAAAACAAGTGACCTGGAAAACAGATCCAAGAGAGACAATTTAAAAATTACAGGACTACCTGAAAGCCATGATCAAAAAAAGAGCCTAGAAATCATCTTTCATGAAATTATCGAGGAAAGCTCTCCTGATATTCTAGAACCAGAGGGTAAAATAAGTATTCAAGTAATTCACAGATCACTGCCTGAAAGAGATCCAAAAAGAGAAACTCCTAAGAACATTGTGGCCAAATTCCAGAGTTCCCAGGTCAAGGAGAAAACATTGCAAGCAGCTAGAAAGAAACAATTCCAGTATTGTGCAAATACAATCAGGATAACTCAAGATCTAGCAGCTTCTACATTAAAGAATCAAAGGGAATGTAATAGGATATTCCAGAAGTCAAAGGAACTAGGACTCAAACCAAGAATCACCTACCCAGCAAAACTAAGTATAATACTTCAGGGGAAAATATGATCTTTCAATGAAAGCGAGGACTTTCAAGCACTCTTGATGAAAAGACCAGAGCTGAAAAGAAAATTTGACTTTCAAACACAAGAATGAGAAGAAGCATGAAAAAGTAAACAGCAAAGAGAAGTCATAAGGCACTTACCAAAGGTGAACTGTTTACCTTCCTACATGGAAAGACAATATTTGTAACTCTTAAAATTTTCAGTATCTGGGTACTTGGTAGGACTACACATACACATACACACACATGCACACACATACATGTACACATGTGCGTGTGCACACACATACACACATACATGCACATACAGAGACAGAGAGCAAAGAGTGAATTAAATAGGATGGGACCATATTTTAAAAGAAATTAAGGTAAATAGTGAGAGAGAAATGTAGTGGGAGGAGAGAGGGTGAAATTGAATGGGGTAAATTATCTCTCATTCAAGAGGCAGGCAGGAGACTTTTAAGTGGAGGGAAAAAGAGGAGAGCTGAGAAAAAAACATGACGTTTTTCCTCATCACATTCAACTGAAGGAAGGAGTAAAATGCACACTCATTTTGGTATGAAAACCTAACTTACAATATAGGAAAGTGGGGGAGAAGGAGATAAGAAGGGTGGGGGGGATGATGGAAGGGAGGGCAATGGGAGGAGGGAGCAATTTTAAGTCAACACTCTTGGGGAGGAACAGGATCAAAAGACAGAATAGAAACAATGGGGAGCAGGATAGGATGGAGGGGAATAGAGTTAGTCTTACACATCATGACTATTATCAAAGTCATTTGCAAAACTACACAGATATGACCTATATTGAATTTCCTGCCTTCCCAAAGGAAATGGGTGGGGAGGGAGGAAGAAGTTGGAATTCAAAGTTTTAGGAACAACTGTTGAGTATTGTTCTTGCTACTAGGAAATAAGAAATATAGTTAATGTGGAATAGAAAGTCATCGGGTCCTACAGGAGAAAAGAGAAGAAGGGGACAAGGGAAGGGAGGGATGATAGAAGAGAGGGCAGATTGGTGATAGGGAAAATTAGAATGCTCAGTGTATTGGGGTGGGGGGAGGGGGATAAATGGGGAGAGATTTGGAACCCAAAATTTTGTGAAAATGAATGTAAAAAATGAAATAAATAAATTTATATTAAAAAAAAGAATATTTGAAAGTTCTCTATATGATTGAATGGCCATTTTTTCCCCTGAAGTATCATACTCAGTTTTGCTGGGTAGGTGATTCTTGGTTTTAGTCCTATTTCCTTTCATCTCTGGAATATTTTATTCTAAGACCTTTGATCCATTAATGTAGAAACTGCCAGATCCTGTGTTCTCCTGATTGTATTTCCACAATACTCAAATTGTTTCTATTGCTTGCAATATTTTCCCCTTGACATGGGAATTGTGAAATTTGGCTACAATATTCCTAGCAGTTTCGCTTCTTGGATCTCTTTCAGGAGGTGATTGGTGGATTATTTCAATATTTATTTTGCCCTCTGGTTCTAGAATGTCAGGGCAATTTTTCTTGATAATTTCATGAAAGATGATGCCTAGGCTCTTTTTTTGACCATGGCTTTCAGGTACTCCTATAATTTTTAAATTGTCTCTCTTGGATCTATTTTCCAGGTCAGTTCTTTTTCCATTGGGATATTTCATATTGCTTTCTATTTTTTCATTGTTTTAGTTTTGCTTTCTAATTTCTTGATTTCTCATAAAGTCATTTGCTTCCATCTGCTCCATTCTCATTTTTTTAATATAAATTTATTCATTTACCTTTTTACATTCATTTTCACAAAATTTTGGGTTCCAAATTTTCTCCCCATTTATCCCCTCCCCCACCCCAATACACCAAGCATTCTAATTTTCCCTATCACCAATATGCCCTCTCTTCTATCATCCCTCCCTTCTCTTGTCCCCATCTTCTCTTTTGTCCTGTAGGGCCAGATGACTTTCTATTCCCCATTAAATGTACTTCTTATTTCCTAGTAGCAAGAACAATACTAAACAGTTATTCCTAAAACTTTGAGTTCCAAATTCTCCCCATCCCTCCCTCCCCACCCATTCCCTTTGGGAAGTCAGGCAATTCAATATAGGCCATATCTGTGTAGTTTTGCAAATGACTTCGATAATAGTCGTGTTGTGTAAGACTAACTGTATTTCCCTCCATCCTATCCTGTCCCTCATTGTTTCTATTCTGTCTTTTGATCCTGCCCCTCCTTGAGTGTTGACTTCAAATTGCTCCCTCCTCCCATTACCCTCCCTTCCATCATCCCCCTCACCTTGCTTATCTCCTTCTCCCCCACTTTCCTGTATTGTAAGATAAGTTTTCATACCAAAATGAGTGTGCATTTTATTCCTTCCTTTAGACTAATGTGATGAAGGCAAACTTCATGTTTTTTTCTCAGCTCTCCTTTTTTTCCCTCCACTAAAACGTCTCCTGCTTGCCTCTTGAATGAGAGATAATTTACCCCATTCCATTTCACCCTCTCTCCTCCCACTACATTTGTTTCTCACCATTTACCTTAATTTCTTTTAAAATATGGTCTCATCCTATTCAATTCACTCTGTGTTCTCTGTCTCTGTATGTGCATGCATGTGTGTATGTGTGTGTGTGTACATGTGTGTGTATGTGTGTGTGTGTGTGTGGTCCTACCAACTACCCAGATACTGAAAATTTTAAGAGTTACAAATATTGTCTTTCCATGTAGGAATGTAAACAGTTCACCTTTGGTAAGTGCTTTATGACTTCTCTTTGCTGTTTACTTTTTCATGCTTCTTCTCATTCTTGTGTTTGAAAGTCAAATTTTCTTTTCAGCACTGGTCTTTTCATCAAGAGTGCTTGAAAGTCCTCTCTTTCTTTGAAAGATCATATTTTCCCCTGAAGTATTATACTCAGTTTTGCTGGGTAAGTGATTCTTGGTTTGAGTCCTAGTTCCTTTGACTTCTGGAATATCCTATTCCATGCCCTTCGATCCCTTAATGTAGAAGCTGCTAGATCTTGAGTTATCCTGATTGTATTTGCACAATACTGGAATTGTTTCTTTCTAGCTGCTTGCAATATTTTCTCCTTGACCTGGGAATTCTGGAATTTGGCCACAATGTTCCTAGGAGTTTCTCTTTTTGGATCTCTTTCAGGCAGTGATCAGTGGATTTCTTGAACACTTATTTTGCCCTCTGGTTCTAGAATGTCAGGGCAGTTTTCCTTGATAATTTCATGGAAGATGATTTCTAGGCTCTTTTTTTAATCATGACTTTCAGGTAGTCCCATAATTTTTAAATTGTGTCTCCTGGATCTAGTTTCCAGGTCAGTTGTTTTTCCAATGAGTTATTTCACATTCTCTTCCATTTTTTCATTCTTTTGCTTTTGTTTTGTGATTTCTTGGTTTCTCAGAAAGTCATTAGACTCCATCTATTCCATTCTAATTTTGAGAGAACTATTTTCTTCAGTGAGCTTTTGAACCTCTTTTTCCATTTGGCTAATTCTGCTTTTGAAAGCATTCTTCTCCTCATTGGCTTTTTGGACCTCTTTTGCCAATTGAGTGAGCCTATTTTTCAAGGTGTTATTTTCTTCAGCATTTTTTTGGGTCTCCTTTACCAAGGTATCAACCTGTTTTTCATGCTTTTCTTGCATCTCTCTCATTTCTCTTCCCAGTTTTTCCTCCACCTGTCTAACTTGATTTTCAAAATCCTTTTTGAGCTCTTCCGTAGCCTGAGCCCACCAGACATCCACCTGGGACGTCTGGGATACAGAGACCCTGACCTCCATGTCCTTCCCTGATGGTAGGAATTGTTCCTCGTCATCAGATTTGAAAGGTGGGAACATCTGTACCCCATCAAAGTAGCTTTCTATGGTCTTATTTTTCTTCCCTTTTCTGGGCATTTTCCCAGCCAGTTACTTGACTTCTGAGATTCCTCTCCACCCCTGCCCTGATCCACCCAGCTAGTGCTTGGAGTCTGAGATTCAAATGGGCTATCCGCATCACATGTGGCTGCTATTCAATGTGAGCTTAAGTTCTGGTGCTCAGGTCGGGGCAGAGCCTCCTCCCAGGCTTAGTTCCCTCAGGGGGTTTATGCAGAGACCTTCAGCAATGGAGCCCATTCTTGCTTGAGGAGTCCTGGGCCACTGTTCCCTCTGCCGCTCCCTCTGCCGCTGCTTCCCGAGGGGGCCCTTGCCACGGAGACACCCCACTCCCCTCTCGGCCAGCCCAGAAGTCTCTCTAACTGACCTGTAGCGCCTGTCGGTGTAGGAACCTTCGTGGCCACCGGAGGTTCCGTCCCTGAAGCCTGCTCGGATCTGCTCCTCTGGGGCCGTGGCCAGGGCAGCTCAGAGGTGGGCTCCACTGTCTGGAGCGTGATGGACCCCTGGGGACGGCTTTCCAGGGCTCTCTGGAACAGAAATCTTTTCCATTGTGTTTCTGCACCGCCTTGAAGTTCTCCAGAATTTGTGGGGAGTTCTTTTTGCAGGAAATATATGGACTGTGGTTTCAGAGCTAGCATACATGAGTCTTTCTACTCTGCCATCTTGGTTCCTCTCCCTCATTGACTTTTTGAACCTCTTTTTCCAATTGAGTTAGCTTATTTTTCAAGGTGTTATTTTCTTCAACACTTTTTTTGGGTCTCCTTTAGCAGGTTGTTGACTCGCTTTTCATGATTTTCTTGCATCACTCTAATTTCTGTTCCCAATTTTTCCTCCACCTCTCTTAGTTGATTTTCAAAATCCTTTGTGAGCTCTTCCATGGCCTGAGACCACTGCATGTTTATTTTGGAGGCCTCTGATGGTAAGCATTGTTCTTACTCATCTGCAAAGATGGGAGAAAATACCTGTTTACCAAGAAAGTAACCTTCTATAGTCTTATATTTTCCCCCCTTTCTTTAGTATTTTTGCAGCCAGTTACTTGACTTTTGAGTCCTTTATTAAGAGGAGGGTATACTCTGGGGACTTGTAAGTACTCAGTTCCTCTAAGATGGCACAATCAAGGGAGAGGAGTTTACTCCTCTCCTGGCCTGCGCTCTGCTCTGGAAACTACCAAAGCTTTTCTGCCCAAGATCTGCAAATCTAATTTCCTTTCCAGAGCCTCCACCAGCTCCATCATGCCAGCCAGCACTCTTCTTCACCCCTGGATCTCCACTCAGGATTGAGACCTAGATGAGTAACTCAATTCCCCTAGGGTTTTTAGGCCAAGGGCTCTAAAAATGGATGCTGCTGCTGCTGCCTCCTGGGGCCAGGGCTCAGAGAGGACCCTGCTCCCTTCTCACTCAGGAGAAAAAGTTTTTTCACTGACCTTTGAGATATCTTTGGTGTTTATAGGTAGAGGGATTTGAGAACTGCTGCTGCTCCCGGGATTTTGCCCCAGAGGCCTGTTTTAGTCCTATCTCTACTGCATCACATGGCCAGGGCTGGGTCATGCTCCATGGGCTGCACTCTGTTCCATGCCCCATGTGATAGACTTCTGGTTGGTTTTCCAGGCTACCTTGGACTGGAAATCTCTTTCATTCTGTTGTTTTTTTGGCTTCTGCTGCTCTAGAATTTTCTAGAGTCTTTTTTAAAAGGTATATTATGAGCTGTGTGGGAAGAGCTAGACTATCTGCTTCTTTCTACTCTGACACCTTGGCTCCATATTATTGTTGAGTTTGCAATTTGTAAACTTACTCATCATCTGATCTATTGGAATAATCTTTCTCCTCTTCTCTCAAAAAGAGGAGTCAGTTGCTCAATGGAATGGTGTTTTCCCTCTGCCCGAGAGAACTAGGATGTTAGCTCCAATACCTCGAACAATGAAATTGTCTTTACTCAGTTACTTTAAAGGCAGGAGACTGGTGCATGATGGAATGGCATTTATCTTCTTTTCCCAGGAAGGTGGAGAATAGGCAAGAGATCAAGTGTAATGGAGTGATGCTTTCTACTCTCTAAAGATACAGTAGTTTTTTGTTTTTTTTCTTTACTTATTCTGTCCTACTGATTGTTTTAATTGAATTTCTTAGGTTTCAATTTTTTGGGATATTTTCAAGTTAAAAATTCCACTCATATTTTTTGGAGGGCAAGAATGCTTGATATGATCTTCTTTGATTAAGCATACATCTCTTATTGATGATTGTTTTGGATGGGGGGAGGCAAGGAAATTGGGGTTGACTTGCCCAAGGTCATGTAGCTAATATGTGTCAAGTGTCTGATATCAGATTTGAACTCATGTCCTCCTGACTCCATGGTCAGTGCTCTATTCACTGCACCATCTAGCTACTCCTTCTTTTTGATGATTTTTTTTTTGATGATTTTTTTGATGATTAAGCTAATCTTAGCAGGATGTATGATTTTGGTTTACCTATAAGCTCCTTTGCTTTTCAGAAGATATTATCACATATCTATAGATTTCTTTGTTGTCTGAATTGCTTTTGATTTAAATGTCTTTTCTCTTAAAATTGTAGATCTTTCCTCTTCCTTCTCCTGGTTGCTTGCAGAATTTGATACTGGAATTATTAGATTTAACTAACATGTGTCTTGGAGTTTGAAGCATAGTCTTGTTTGTTTTTAGGAGAAACTATGTGAATTGTTTCAATTGGTTCCTTATTTTCTGTATTCCAAAATTCTGGGCAAAATTTTCTGGTATTGTAGCTTTTATTATATTATTTAGAGTTTTTGACTTACTGTGTTCTTTTGCCAGGCTTATTGTCTCTAAAAATCTCTTCTTTCACACAGTCCTTCAGTTTACTATTTGTATTCCAAATCTATTGCTCTCTCTCTTTAGCTTCTTGGAGAGATTTGTGACCATGTATTTGGACATTCTATCTTGATAATTATATTTGCTATTCAACCTATAAATTCTGTCATTTGTTCCCTTCTAGTTTCTTATCTCATCCTAATTTCACCATCGAACCTTTCTGGAACATCCTGATCTATGCTCCCTTTGAAATCCACTGAGGCCTTTGCCTCATCAGACAAAATAAATCCTACTCAATAGTTTTGTGTCTATACTACAGTGTCTGGTTTGGCACATAATTTTCTGTGACATCTTTAGTACAAAAAATGGCATGAAGACAGTAATATAAGTACTTGGTTTAAAGTAATGGTGGCTTGTACAGTGTCTTTTCAATGCTTGAAAATATTGATTGACATATGAAATGATAGCATTGCACCTCCAACTATTTTCATGCAATTCTGATAAGCAGTAGTTAAAGATACAGGTACTATTGCTTTTTATTTAAAAATGAGAAATTGTAAATTTCCTTCATTTTTATTTTATGCAAATGTTTCTTAAACATTAGTTACTTTCTTTCAATTTATTATTTATTTTAACACGTTTTTAAATTTTGAATTCCAATGTCACTCCCTCTCTCTCAGATCCTTCCCTATTTACTAAGAAGGCAAGCACTGTGTCCATCATGGATGTGAACTAATACAAAACTTATTGCCATATTTGCCATATTACAAAAAAGCAAAAAATAAAATGAGAAAATTATAATTTACTTTGCACTTGGAGTTCATCATTTCTCTCTATGGAGGTGGATAGCAATTTTTTCATCATGATTTCCGCGTTGCCTTGTATCATTGTGTTGATCAGAGTAGCCAAGTCTTTCAGAGTTGATCATCATTATAACATTACTGATACAGTGCACAATAATATCCTGATTCTTTTCACTTCTCTTTGCATCAGTTCATTTAGATCTTGCTATCTCTTTTTTTCTGAAACCACTCTCCTTGTCATTTCTTATAGCACATTAGTACTCTGTCACAATCACTTGCCACAACTTGCTCAGTCATTCCTTAATTGATGAGGATACCTTCAATTTCCAATTCTTTGCAACCACAAAAACTACAAAAATACTTTTGTACGTATAGATGCTTTTCATTTTTCTTTGATCTCTTTGGGATACAGAATTAGTAGTGGTATTGCTGGGTCAAAGGGTGTGCACAGTTTTACAGCCCTTTGAGCATAGTTTCATATTTCAAACTATTTTGGAGTAGTTTATAACTCCACCAGCCTAAATTAGTGTATCTATTTCTCCCTTACTTTTCTCAGCATTTGTCATTTCTGATAGGTATGAAGTGGTATTTCTCTAATCAATAGTGATTTAAAGCATTTTTATATGACTACAAATAACTTTGAATTCCTCCTCTGAAAAATGCCTCTTTATACTGTTTGACCATTTGTCAATTGGAGAATGGCTCTTATTTTTACAAATCTGACTCAGTTCTATACTCAGTATGTGCAAATAAATTAGAGCTTTATAACAGAAATTTGCTGTAAAATTTTTAATATCACTTCATTGTCTATGGCAAATATTTACCTGTAGTTTCTCTGATTATCTCTTTTATTTAGGTTTATTTTGACTTTTGTTTCACCTGAGACCATGATCACCACCCCAGCCTTTTATACCTCATCTGGAGCATATTAGATTCCACCAGAGCTCATTGTTTTAATTCTATGTGTCTCTAATTCTGGAGCAGTGCAAGCCACACAACAATGTAGTGGAGGAGATTTCTGTTCCAGAGAGACCTGAAAAACTGACTCCAAAGGTCTGTTGAGAACCAGACCTGGAGCAGGGACCAGGCCTGCCTTGACCACAAGGAACTGAGAGGACCAGATCTGAGCAGGCTTCAGGGACAGAATCTCCAGCATCAGCACAGGTCCCTCAACCCACAGGTGCCAAAAGTCAGTGAGAGAGCCTTTTCAGCTTGCCAAGAGGGGAGCAGGGTGTCTCCATAACTCAGGCCCCCTTGGGAGGCAGCAGTGGAGGCAGCAGCAGACAGGGGCTCCCAAAGCAGAAAGGAGCTTGGATCCATTGTTGAAAACCTCCATATAAACCCCCTGAGGGAACTAAGCCCCCTATGGTGGCCCTGCCCCAACCTGAGCAGCTGAACTTAATCTCACAATGAATAACAACGCCGACCCTGCCAAAAGCCCTGAGGCTGGGAAGCAGCATTTGAATCTCAGCCCCCAAGCACTAACTGGGTGGAACTGGAGGTGAGGTGGGTATGGTGAGGAAACTCAGAAGTCAAGTAACTAACTGGGAAAATGCCCAGAAAAGGGAAAAAATAAGACCATAGAAAGTTACTTTCTTGGTGAACAGATATTTCCTCCCATCCTTTCAGATGAGGAAGAACAATGCTTACCATCAGGGAAAGACATAGAAGTCAAGGCTTCTGTATCCCAAACATCCAAAATAAATATTCAATGGACTCCGGCCATGGAAGAGCTTGAAAAGGATTTTGAACATCAAGTTAGACAGGTGGAGGAAAAACTGGGAAGAGAAATGACAGAGATGCAAGAAAAGTATGAAAAGCAGGTCAACACCTTGCTAAAGGAGACCCAAAAAAATGCTGAAGAAAATAACACCTTGAAAAATAGGCTCACTCAATTCGCAAAAGAGGTTCAAAAAGCCAAGGAGGAGAAGAATGCTTTCAAAAGCAGAATTAGCCAGATGGAAAAGGAGGTTCAAAAGCTCACTGGAGAAAATAGTTCTTTCAAAATTAGAATGGAACAGATGGAGGCTAATGACTTTCTGAGAAACCAAGAAATCACAAAACAAAGCCAAAGAATGAAAAAATGGAAGAGAATGTGAAATATCTCATTGGAAAAACAACTGACCTGGAAAATAGATCCAGGAGAGACAAATTAAAAATTATGGGACTACCTGACAGTCATGATCAAAAAAAAGAGCCTAGATATCATCTTCCATGAAATTATCAAGGAAAACTACCCTGATATTCCAGAACCAGAGGGCAAAATAAGTATTCAAGTAATTCACAGATCACTGCCTGAAAGAGATTGAAAAAGAGAAACTCCTAGGAACATTGTGGCCAAATTCCAGAATTCCCAGGTCAAGGAGAAAATATCGCAAGCAGCTAGAAAGAAATAGTTCCAGTATTGTGGAAATAAAATCAGGATAACACAAGATCTAGCAGCTTCTACATTAAGGGATCGAAGGGCGTGGAATAGGATATTCCAGAAATCAAAGGATCTAGGACTCAAACCAAGAATCACCTACCCAGCAAAACTGAGTATAATACTTCAGGGGAAAAGATGGTCTTTCAATGAAATAGAGGACTTTCACGCAATCTTGATCAAAAGACCAGAGCTGAAAAGAAAATTTGACTTTCAAACACAAGAATGAAGAGAAGCATGAAAAGGTAAACAGCAAAGAGAAGTCATAAGGGACTTTCTAAAGTTGAACTGTTTACATTCCTATATGGAAAGACAATATTTGTAACTCTTGAAATTTTCATTATCTGGGTAGTTAGTGGGATTACATACACACATATGCGCGCACACACACACACACATACACACATGCACACATACACAGAAACAGAGCACAGAGTGAATTGAATAGGAATGGATCATATCTTTAAAAAAATGAAGTTAAGCATAGAGAGAGAGAAATGTATTGGGAGGAGAGAGGGAGAAATGAAATGGGGCAAATTATCTTTCACAGAAGAGGCAGGCAGGCAACTTTTTAGTGGAGGGAAAAAGAGGGAAGCTGAGAGAAAAACATGAAGTTTACTCTGATCACATTCAACTAAAGGAAGGAATAAAATGCACTCTCATTTTGGTATGAAAACCTAACTTACAATACAGGAGAGTGGGGGGAGAAGGGGATTAGCAGGGGAGGGGTGATGATGGAAGGGAGGGCAGTGGGAGGAGGGAGCAATTTAAAATCAACACTCTTAGGGAGGGACAGGTTCAAAAAAGAGAATAGAAGCAATGGGAGGCAGGATAGGATGGAGGGAAATATAATTAGTCTTACACAACACGACTATTATGGAAGTCATTTGCAAAACTACACAGATATGGCCTATAATCAATTGCCTGCCTTCCCAAAGGGAATGGTTGGGGAGGGAGGGATGGGGAGAATTTGGAACTCAAAGTTTTAGGAACAACTGCCAAGTATTGTTATTGCTACTAAGAAATTAGAAATACAGGTAATGGGGAATAGAAAGTTATCTGTCCCTACCGGACAAAAGAGAAGAAGAGGACAAGGGAAGGGAGGGATGATAGAAGAGAGGGCAGATTGGTGATAGGGGTAATTAAAGTGCTTGGTGTATTGGAGTGGGGTGATGGGAGAAATGGGGAGAAAATTTGGAGCCCAAAATTTTGTGAAAATGAATGTAAAATAGTTAAATTTAAAAATAAAATTAAAAAAATAAGAAAAAATTTAAAAAATGATTCTATATGTTTCTTTCTGTTTCAATTTTGTTTCTTACAAACATTATATTCTTGGATTGTGGTTTCAAATCCATTTTGCTATCTGCTTTGTTTTTATGTGTTATTATGATTACTGTGTATTTCCCTCTATACTAATATCCTCTGTTTCTTTCTCACTCTCTCTCATAATCTGTATCTGTGCAAATGTCTACTTTCCTTCCAACTACTGCTTCCCCAAATATGATCAACCTTTTTATCTTCTACCCTTCCTTTCTCTTATACCTTTCTTTTCCTGTTTTGCCATTGGGTAAATTACATTTCTGTATACAACTGGATGTGTACATGTGTGTTTATGCACATACACATACACATATATGCTTACACACACTCTATATATCTATGTATACGCATACTTAATGTGTGATGAAAGTGAGATTCAAGCATTACCTACCACCACTACCCCATTTCTCCCTCCCTTATAAAAACTTTTTCCTTATACACCTCTTTTATGTGAGAAAAATTTCCCCTTCCTACATCTTTCTTTTCCTTTCTCCCAGTGCACCCCTTCATTTTTTTATATAATCATAGCATAATACAATCACACCCATGCCTCCTCTCCATGTAAACTCTTTTTGACTGCCCTCATAATGATAAATTTCTTAGGAGTTATGTTTATCATCTTCCCATATAGGAATATAAGCAGTTTAACTTTATTGAATTCCTTCTGACCACTCTTTCATGTTTACTGTTTTATGCTTCTCTTAAGTCTTCTGGTTAAATATCAGTTTTTTTTTTTATTCAGATCAAGTCTTTTCATCAGGAAGTCTTAAAAGTCTTAAAGTTCTCTATTTCATTAAATATAATTTCCTCCCTACAGAGAAACATTTAGTTTTCTTGGCTATCTGATTCTTAATTGTAAGTCTAACTCTCTTGCCTTTCAGAATATCATATCCTAAGCCCTCAGCTCTTTTAATGTGAAAGCCACTAAATCTTGAGTGATCCTGTCTCTGGTTTCATAATATTTCAATTGTTTCTGGGTTCTTGAAGCATTTTCTCTTTGACTTGGGAACTCAGGAATTTGTTTATAGTATTTCTGAAATTTACACTTTAGGATCTTTCTCAGGAAATGATCAGTGGATTCCTTCTATATTTATTTTATCTAAGATATGGTAGTTTTCTTGAAAACTTCTTGAAAGATGATGTCTAGGTTCTATTTATTGTTGTTTTTTTCATCATGGCTTTCAGCCAGCCTAATAATTCTTAAATTATCTTGCCTCAACTTATTTTCCTTATCAATTTTTTTGGATGAGATATTTTACATTTATTCTATTTTTTTTGAAGTTGTGTTCCTTGATGTCTCATGGAGTCATTAACTTCTACTTGCTGAATTACAATTTTTAAGGAAATAGTTTCTTCAATGACATTTTGTATTCCTCCCCCGCCCCATTTGACCAATTCTGCTTTTTGAGGATATTCTTCAGTGAATTTTTGTGCCTCTGTTACCATTAGGTGAATTCCCTTTGTTTGTTTTTTAAGTGTTATTTTCTTTAGTAGTTCCCCTTTTCCAAGCTATTAATTCTCTTTGCATATTTTCTCTTGCAAAACTCTCAATTTTTTCTCTATTTTTTTCTCTGCCACTCTTATGACTTTTTTCAGTTCTTCTAGGAGTTCTTGCTGGCCTTGGTTCCTATTAGCACTTTTCTTTAAGGTTTTTTCTGTACCTATTTGCACATTGTTGTCTTCTTTTGAGTTTATATTTTGATCTTCCTATTCACTGTAATAACGTTTCTTGGACAAATTCTTTTGTTTTTGTTGTCATTTGCTCATTTTATAGCCTTTTTACTTCAAACTGTATTTTAAATTTGGGCTTTGCTCACCGGGGGGTGAGGAGGCTCTTCTCAAACTTTAGACTTTTTCATTTTGCTGTTTTGTCAGAACTAGCTTTGGGGGCCTAGAAATTTTTGATGCTTCTAAAATGGTATGATCCTGGGAAAAGCAATGGCTACTACTTTCCTGATCTGCGTTCTGGTCCTTAACCAGCAAGGATCCCTCTTCCCCAGCAGCTACACAGACTTGCACGTCTTTCTGCTTTAGAACTGTGGTCAGAGCCTTTCCTCTTTTGTGAACAACCCCCAAACCTCTTTTTATTCTTTTCTACTCTGACAATATGACCCCAAATTTCATATGGACAAGAGGTGCCATTAAGTAGAACTTGCATCCAGTGTCAGCAAAGGGTATCCTGTAATCTCTTTCTGACCAGTTGTAAGACTCCCTTTCTGTCTCTTGGTTGAGAACTTCCAGTTACTGCTACGGCTGCTATTACAGTCTCCGTTGACATTGCTTCGTATGGTCTCTGAACAGACTTTCACCCAGAGAAATCACAAACTTCTTTTATCAACCTCTTGCATTTTCTTAAACCAGAAAAATGTCTTGCCCTGACTTTTTGTGGGTTCTCCAAAATTCGTTGGCTGCTCCAAAATTTGACTCCAGGTGTTATTTTAAAATTGTTTGGAACAAAATGTTGGGAGAGTTCAGCTGGTTTGCTACCCTTAATCAACCATTCTGGCTCTGTCTATTAAATACTTTCAAATAAACAATCTCTACACAATATAGTATTGAAAAAATAGAAGTTAACCTTATATAGTTACTACAACTCACAGAAAGTAGTATTTTACATTATTGTTTGCAATTTACTGTCATAAAAAGTGTCCTTTACCTGCCATTAAGAACCAACAATCATACCTTTCATCTTTTGAATTTGGATGCCTTTTTAGCATTGTCTTTATATTGTTTCAGCACCTGTGCATATTATTCTTTCAATTGTTTTCATCAGTTTTTATCATTGTATATATTTTTTTCCATATTAGTCTGAATGTTGTTTATTTCTCATACATTTTTAATATTTCATGGAATTCATGGACAATAATATGTTAAACATTCTCCAATTAGTGGGCATATGATAATTTCTACTTTTGGTACTACAAATATTGCAACTATTACTACTTTGGTACATAAGAATCCTTCATCTCTGTCATTAGGTTCAATGGCTTACCGGGATTATTGTACCAAACTATTTAGTATTTAGATTTCTTTAACTTTATTAAAGTCTTAATTTGGATTGAAACATTTTTGGATTTTAAAGAAATTATTAGAATTATTTTCTAGTCCTAAGCATAAATATTTCTGTAACTGTTGACTCAATTAAAATATGAAGTGTATGCAAAGTAGAAATAAATCTCATTTATTTTGCTTTTTAGAATATTATATTTCAGTCTCTTCTTTCATTTTTGTGGTACATGAATAATCTTTAAAGAGTTGGACTGTTTTCCCCTTGATATATGATGTACTTGCTGGATACTTCCAAGATTCTACTTCATGTTAAAACTATAACATTTAATAATTACATTTCATGGTGGTGGGAGGGAACATGGAAGAAAGGAAACAAAATTTGGGTTAAGTAGGCATCTCTGATAAACAATAGTTGTGGTATACTGATAACATAACTTAATATCTCAATTTTCTATGCAACTTTTTAAAACTTTAAGTTGAAAGTAAGTTCTAAGCTACACTGATAGAAAGACTTTCCATTCCTACGACTTTCCCACGTTGATCTGATTTCTTAGTCCCTATTCCTATTTCTGTGCAATCTAAACTTGAGCTTCTTCTCTTACAGATCTCTGGGGACTGTATTAAGCTATATTTGACATCTTTGTCTGAAGAAGGAGATCATTAAATAATTTGCTTTCACATAATATTCAGAGTTTTTCTCCCACCATTTTTTTCTGGGATTGCCGTAACTTATAAATTGTCTTACTGTTTTTTCAAGATCAAATGCTTATAGTAACATTAAGTTTTCTTCAAATTACACTTTGAATTTAAAATTTTTATTGCATTGTTCAATTTTGAATCCTGTCTCTGACTTTCTCTTTTAGAGTGACTATTAAAATTCAGTAGTTTCTGGTAAAAATCTTGATTTTTACCATCAAAATTATCTTTCAAAGTTCTATCGTTTATCCTTGTCTCCTCCATCCATTATTAAGTAAACATCTTAAGCCACTCAAGAACCCATAGATTTTATTCTAACATAACTTTTAGTAACCCAATTACTATATTATTTACTTATTTGCCTAGCTACTTCTCCTTGCATTCTTTTGCTCTATCATATTATATTTTTGGTTTGTTTGATTTTTGTGGCTGTTTACTCATTTGTTTAGCCTCTAAATTGTTCAGTGTTTAATTGAGACAATAATAGAGTTTCCTTCTGAGCATTTCTTTCCTTTCACCTTTGTTACTATTGTTATTTTATTTTCCTTGATGCATTTATTTTTGTTTTGAGGTACTGGAGAAATGCTAGACTTAGACATGAACATTAACTGAATAAATTTGTTGAAGTTTCTAATCTTTCTAATAAAATAAATATCTCTATAAGCAAAAGAGATAGAACAGTTTTCTGCTCCACAAATCTTAATTTTTATTTCAAATTTTAATATTTCTCAGTTTCAGATGGAGATATCCCAAAGTCATGTACCCAAGGGCTTTAGGAGTAGTATTACACCCCAGACCATTGACACTGCTTCCAACCCAACTTCTGTAGACATTATTCATAGTGGGGATCCCTATTAAGAAAGAATCCACCATACCTCTCAAATACCAATAACTTTCAGGAAGATGCAAAAGGTAATCTCTCATTAATGTTAGTGCAAAAGTCCAGCACACACAGCCATTGTCAAAGGAAGAATCTCCTGCAGAAATGAGACCTGATGACTGACCCTGCAGGTCCTTGTAGCTCTAGGTTCCTCAGCAATCATAGATTCTGAAGACCCAGAAAAAAAGAGGTCTTGATTCCAAAAACATTTACATTGTGAAATGCTTCAATATATAAAATGGATTCTTTTTTCTAATTGGTGGAGGTGGTTCTAAAGAAAATGCATTAATATCTTCTTTACTATTGCATCCGAAGAAACACTGGGTCTTTCCATTCTTCTTATAGTGAATCCTTCTAGATGTGCTGTTTCTCCTTATTACAAGCTGAGCTCCTTTGGTAAGACTCTATCTTGCTTTTCTATTTATATTTCAGAACTAACTACAATGTTTACATTAGTATGTACTTAATCACTTTTTCATTCATTCAACATCCTGCACTCACTTTCCAAAATCTTTCATTCATTCAATAAATATTTCTTAGGTGGTAGTTGTTTTTGTTAGTTCCTCCTTTTCAAAGGGGACCAAAATGACATCACAGGGTAATCTCTCCACTTGTCTATGAATTGGATTTAAGTGAAGCAGAATTGCACAAAGTAGCCAACCTTACTCTCTCTTCCAGAGTCCAGTGGCAAGGCAAAAGTCACAATGAATAGCAATGGCCTAGGATGGAGGGTATGACCTTGATATCTTTGATGGCTGACTGAACTCTAAGCACTCCACAATTCCAGGGGAAGTCTCACATGCTTGGGATGGACACCCTCTTAATTCAACAATGGGTTTCTGGCTGTTAGCCTCAAACTAGCTTGTCCTATATGCCAAGATGGTTTTATCAGCATATGACCACTGACTGTGCTGTAGCTTCTTGGAGTCATACGTGAGAGTTCAATGACAGAAAGACACCAAAACTGAATGAACATGCATGGGGTATATGGAATGTTCATAGATTTATTAGGTATTTAACATACAGTACTGTGTAAGGCACTGCATGTCATATGAATGGCATCTTAACACTCAACACTCACGTATCATTTCCCTTCCTAAAAGAAATTGACTATATGTGCCAGAAATAAGAACTGTTCATTGGAATACTCAGAATCCAAGGGCTACAGAGGATTATTCCTCACCCCATAGGGTTAAAATAAGATTGGAAAAGATAAACTATAATTTAATGCTATACACAGAAGAAAAAGATAATAGATAAGGTTCAGCATAATAAGCTAGCAGAATGGGAAAAATTAAGAATAGAGTGACTGCCAGAGAATGTATAGATTATATGATAGAGATTAATAATAATGTAGAAGAAATTAACTTTTTATATCTGACTTTTTTGTTTCTTTGGGTAGCATGTTTTGATAGGAAAAAGCTTGCATGCAGAAGATAGAGGGTTATTTTTCTCTGTTATCTCGGCTCTTTTGGTTTAGAAGTAACCTAAAGAGAAAATGACTACAAAATATCAATAGACTATATTGAGACTGGGGAATTGTGTCTGAATATCTGTACACAATTCATCCTGAGAGATAGCAGTATATGCAGTGTAATACCCTGGAAGAATAAGGCTAGATTAGGAGATTGATGAAACTGCCCATGCATTTTTATTTTCTTTATTACCACTGCTCATTTGTGATAATTTTAATAATGCACAATGCACTTTTAAATCAGTTGGAGGATGGATGAATTGTGCTTGAAATATGCCCTCTGTTCCTTTCTTCCAAAGAAGATAAAAGAGTGATAATATAGATTACTGAATTTCTGGATAGCAGATAAATTCTAAATACAGCAATATTCCTGTTTCTGTTATTTTCAACATAAGTTATAGCTCTAATATAAAAATACATTTTGTACTTCTTTTTAATAAAACTTTAATGAAATTGCATTGCAACCTTGATGTCATTGCTGTATAGGGAGAGTTTTGAATACTGGGTAGAGTGGTGGCCTTAAATCAGGAAGATCTAGGTTCAAATGTGACCTCTGACAGTTATTAGTTGTATGAATGTTGAAGAACAATTTATCCATTGTAAGCATCAGTTTCAATTATTTATAACATGGAAATAAAACTTAAGTATTATTATTATTAATATCATAGATGTTGCCTCTAAGTAAGAAGTTGTGCTAATACGTTAGCCATGTGACATTGGGAAGGCTTAATTGATAAACATCTAAATAATTTTCAATTCTTTGTCACCACAAAAGTGCTGTTATATGTATTATTCTTTAGATGGACTCTTTCTATCAATACCCTCCTTGTATATACTCTATTTTTTTCAATTTCTCTTATTTACTTATCATCTAATTTTAATTATATTTATGCATATTACTTATTAGCCCTACTGGATAATAATCTCCTTGCAGGAAGGGACTGACATACCATTTTTCTTTGTCCTTTCCAATAGATAGCATATATTTTATCACCCAGAATGTATACTGAATATTTGTCTTGACTTTCTGAATGAAGGGATCAGATAATTATAGGTTGACTTCAATTACTCCTTACCTCAATTACTAGACTTGGTAAAATTAATGGACTGGAAAGATAATGAATGACTCCCCTGCACATTTTGGGGACACTATTCTTACAAAATATTTTAATATAAAAGTGAATCCAATATATTGCATAAATACATCAATATTTCTTTTGGTAGGTAGGTTAATATCGCAGTATATTCAGGAAGAAATCACTTTCCTAAAGGTTTGTGTGATGTTTCATGTGCCTACATAAGATTTGGCTTGATAGACAGAGAGTAGGCCTTCGAGTCAGGAAAAATTGGGTTCAAGTGCTTCTCATGCCTTATGTTAGCTGTGGGATTGTCCCAAGAAACTCTCTAAGAATCTAATGTGCTGAGCATTTTCTGACTCATAATAGTAGTAGGTGGTCTCTTCACTAGGGATGTCCTAAACCAATAAATTCACAAGTACAGCTCAAACAAAACCAAATCCTCAAAAAAGAGAATTTATTCAAGTTCCAGAAAACAACCTGCAGTATAGATAGGTATGTTGCCATGACACTGCATAACTAGCTGAGTCAGTTACGTCATTCTAAATTAAATATCAGACATTTCCCTGAGATTCAGCTGGATTTGCCTTTTGAACCCCAATGGATTTCAAGAGTTGCATAGATAATAATTTTATTATTTACAATACAACTAATAGGTGTATGATTATTCAAAAGTCATTTAACTTATCTGAGCCTTCCCCCCAATTTTCTCATAATAAAATAAGAAATTTGGATCAAATTATCTTAATGGTATATGTGAACTCAAATTTGTCTTCTTTTAAAGATATATAGCTATTTTTTAAAGTGGCTAAATATCAACTTTTTCTAGCACAAACATATTTAACTAAAACAAGTTTTATGAATATAAATATGAATATCCGATGGGATGTTAGAGTTTAGTGTCTTTCTCCCTAATTGTTTTCATCGTTGATTCGAATATTCCTTTGCAGACCAACCTGCTTCTCTTAACTTGAAGAATACATTTCCTCCAGAGATATGTCCATGGCTTTGTGTTCCAGATCAGCTTATTATTAAAAAATATTTCCAGATGATCCTCAGCATTCAATAGATACTGGTTCTTAAGTTTGGGAATCATTTATTTGGTTGCCACATTTACTACCTTGCTTCTAAAATAATCATTCCACCCCCGACTCCTGATTTAAAAATCCTTCTCTCAAAGGTATTTTTCCTTCAAAAGGGAGGAGAGAAGTAAAATCAGCTTTGGAGTCTGTCTTCTAGAAAAGGAAAAGTTATTTTCTGGATTTCTCTAATTCTGATAGCATTTGTGATTGTCATACATGGGACTTATTTGAGTACAAGTTCTGTCTGCATTTGGAATCTAATGCCATAGTCCATGGTATGCTCTAAAAAAAACAGTAGACTTGGCACTGTAGAAAAGAAAATGACAAGAATTACCAGGTCAGCTCGTGAATGCATAAAGGAGATCAGGCCTGGCATTATACAGTGCTACTGACAATGAGGAAGAAATTAAAGATATTCAAAATAGGAGACATATTGAATAAAAAGAGGATTTTCTTAATAAATCATAAGCCTGCCTATATTAAATGCTTATATACCTACATTTATATTATACTAATACTTATATTACTTATATTTAATACCTAAATTAATAAACCTACTTATATTCACAAAATCATCATATGAATAATTGACATTTGTCAGAAGCATCTTTGATGAAAAATATGAAATACCAATAAACTTGCTGTTTCAAAGTATTTTCTCCAGAAGCCATATAATTCTATTCAATCAACAAATGTTTATAAAGTGTCTGCTATATACCATGCACTTTACTAAACATTATGGATATCAAGAAAAGTAAAAAAGAAAACGAAACTTGTCCAAACATCATTTTTATTCCTCCTCTTCTTTCCACTCATACTGCTACTACCCTGTTTTAGTACCCCATGAACTCCTGCCTGAACTACTATAATAGCATTTTAAATGGTCTTCCTCCCTCCCATAACTTCCCTCTACAATTCCCTCTTTACAAAACTATTAAAATAATTTTGCTTAACTCCAAGTATGACTCATGCTCAGAAATATCCAATGACTCCACTCCCCTAGTATCTTAAGCCAAATGAAAATCTCTAGCCTAGAACTTAAAGCCTACCACATTTTGTTTCAAAATTATGCCCTTTTATACACTGTTTTCCAGCTACATGGGATTATATGCTGCCTCTTAAACTATGAATTCTGTAAGTCTGATTAAATCATTTAACCTCCTAGCCCTCTAGGCAACTATCTCTAAGACTACAAAATATGGAAAAGTATTGATATGAATTTACAGAGGAAGTTACCTATATCAACAAAATCCAGGATTAGGATAAGATCAGTCTCTATCATATCTCTCCTCCATTTTTGCAACACCTTGAGCATCCTTAACTCTGCTATTCAAAATCCTCATCTTCTATAAAGTTTCAGCTCATATGCTCTCCCTTCCTGGATGCCCTTCTTATATCCATTGCCACCTTGTCAAATATAAGCTCTTTAAGGGCAGGTACATTTTTTTCTGCTTCCCTGAAACAGTGCCATGAATATAGCAATCATTTGATAGATGTTTATTATGTGAATGCTTAATAATTGTGCCTCTAATATGCTTTAAACATGGTTAAATTTGGTCATATTCTACTGAAAGACTTTCAGTCAGTGGTTCCCTATTGCTTATCTAGCTAAGTTCGAATGTCTTTCTGCTTTTAAAGCTTTCTGAAATTATCACCTCCACTCTCCAATTTCAAACCTTATCTCATTTTCCTCCTCTGCATACAATCTATTTTCTGATAAGATTGTGTGGTAATGAAATTTGGGTAAATATAGGCACATTTGTCACATGGTAATCATTTTTAATGACTTAATGAGACTTTGGAGCATCCTTTTACACAGTAAAAAGCTCATTTATAAAGCAACAATTTCCTCTCTCAACTTATCTTTTAAAAATAAAGTCAGTAATTTCATATGTTGGGTTTACTTGAAGAAGAACCTTTCTGGAACTGGAACTATCTAATGGAGAAATAATGAAAAGCTTGAAGGAGATAGATTAATCCTTGAATTAAGGTGTGAAATCTAAGGCACTATATATAAGAAGTTAAACATGTCTTGAATTAGAAAGTTACGAAACATCAAGATGAGATTTTAGTTTCAATATCTGGAAACTTGGATACCTTCTCCTATTTATCTTTATCATCCATTTTCTGATAACATTCTGCTCCAGATAGGCCCCAGGACCCTAGAGGAATATTTTTTTTTTCAGGAGAGGTTTCCTGTGCTAAGACAGATCAATCTTATTGCAATGTGTGTGACTTTTGCATTTCTGTATACTGCCTGCTGATCTGAACTACTTAAATCCTCTCTAGAATGATAAACAAGGCACCTGTTCATTCATCTACCACTCAAAAAGTATAGTGATCTCATGCTCCTGGTGGGTCTTTTGATAATCTATATGACTGAACTTTTTCCAAATCATTTCTGCTTATCTCTGTAATAGGCATCCAATGATATCCCATCTTTCAAATTCTGAACATTTAGATAATTTATAACTTAGAAGGAAAATGCCCCCCTCGGGCAACATAATAGCATCTCTCTCATTCTGGTTATTCATTTGCCAGGCTCATGTCCTGATCACAGAGTTTAATGAAGTATCATTTCGCATCAACATCTGTAGGATAATAGCAAATTATTCTCTATTCCACAGTACTTCCTCTCTGCCTTCTACTCCCCCAAAGGAATTAAACAAGGTTAAGGGCAAAGCTTTAAACTTCACAGGGGGGAAAATCAAATTATACAAGAGAATCCAAGGCAAATTAATGTTTATGTATATTTCAATGAAGAAATGCAACAATAACACTTCTAATTTAAACCAGAGCTAACATAAATAGCAAGGCCAAAGGTGTTCTTACGTTCTCATATCTCAAAGAATAACAGAGATGGAAGGTAGCTCAAAAAACCTTGAAGTGCAATTTCATGGATTCAAATATATTTTATCTCCCCCTCTAAATGTTCTGCTAAAGAATTAGAATTCCAGTTCAAGAAATCCTCAAGCAGTAATATCAGCTCAAGTCAAGTGAGATACAACAGTATAGTACAAACCAGTATTCTGGAACATGAGTATGCTATTGTTTAGAAATTTTGAAGTCAGATCCAGTGGGGCAGCAAGGAATATTCTCAACTCCCAAAAAGGAAATGTTACAATAATACCTACTTTTAACACTTTCATATAAATGAATGCAAATTAGCAAGTACTTCCTTGCCAACGTCCTTTTGGTCTCCTAACATAGATACAAGAAGGAACGTGATGAGCTGGCCGGAAAACCAGAGATCAAGTTCTAACTTATGTATATATTAGCCCTTTGTGCTTGTTCCTATGCTTTTTAGCATGATGTTTTCAGCCATGTTGCCAAATGCTTTCAATGAGGATGAACATGGCATCAAGGTCAACTACCAAACTCATGGCAAGTTCTTCAATTTGCAAAGGCTACAAGCCAAGATCAAAGTGGAGGGAGTGTTGGTATATGATTTTCTGTTTGCAGATGATTGTTCAGTCAGTGCAGCCTCTGAAGCTGAGAAACAAAGTATGGATCAAGTCTCTGTTGCCTGTGTTGATTTTGGCCTAATAATTAACACCAAGAAAACAAACACAGGTGCTCCATCAGCCACCACCACACCATCCATACATTGAGTACAACAAATGGAGACGTTTCGAATGCTGTGGATAAGTTAAGTGGTGTACTTTCCAGAGATGTACATATTGACAGTAAGGCTGATGTAAGCATTGCCAGAACAAGCTCAGTGTTTGGGACGTGCCAAAGAAAAGTTGGGGAGAGTAGAGGTATTAGACCGACTAAGAAATTGAAGGTCTACAGAGCCTTTCTATTGACCTCATTGTTATATGCCTGTGAAACATGGACAGTCTACCAAAGCCATGACAGGAAACTGAATCGCTATGAACTGTCTTAGGAAGATTCTGAGGGTCATCTGGCATATTAAGTTACCAGACACTGAAGTCCTTGCTTGAGCTGAACAGACAAACATTCAAACTATGCTTCAGAGAGCATAACTCTGATGCACTGACCACATAGTTCAAATGCCAAATGTATGCTTTCCAAAAAGGCTATTTTATGGAGAACTCACACTGGGCAGGTGATCACATGGTGGCCAGAAGAAGCAATGCAAGGTCACTCTCAAGGTGTCTCTCAAGAACTTTGGATTTGACTGTGCAATATGGAGGACACTGACACAGGACCACTCTCAGCATGGCATGCCCACATCAGAAAGGGTGCTGTGCTCTTTGAGCAAAGCAGAATTGAGACAGCACAAAGTAAACACAGGATATGCAAATTTGAAGTATCCACCCCCAAAATTCATATGGACTATCTGTGCCCAACCTGTGGTAGAGCATTCTGAGATTGTATTGGTCTAATCAGCCATAGTCGGACATACTAAAACTTCACTTTATCATAGTGATGTCACTTTGGTCCTCTTCGAAAATGAAGGACAACATCCAACCAACCAACCATATTAGCCTTTTGAACATGGGCAAGTCACTTAAACTATTGGAGCCAAAGGAAGTTCTCTAAGACTACAAATTAGATAAATTGCAGGTCTACATTGGTGGTCCTTCCTCATCCAGAGTTCCACAGACAAATGAAATTACAGAACATTCACCACCACCCCCCAAATAAACAAGCAACCAAAAAACATATATGCAGGTCCATGTTTATCCAATTGTATTGTTCACAAAGATTTCAAAATACTGATTTTCAAAATAAAAATATGTTCTGAAGTCACACTCTGCCTGATGGTAAGAAATCAAATACTAAGGTTGTCATAGCCCCATCTATTCACTCATTGAACATGTTTCCTGAAATGTCTATATTCACATACTACTGTAGCAGACTCCTGTCCTATAGGCTATCCCCTGCATTGCCTCACTATATTGCCCTTAACTTCAGCAGTCCACAATATTGGTAATTATTTGAACTCTCTCCATTATCCTGCATCTTCTCAATCAGAATCATAACACTTTTGAGTTACAAGGATCTTGAACACAGCTTATTTCAACACCTTCTTTTGCTACATGATTATCTACCTCTAAGGCAGTCCAAGTTCTATGTGTAAGTTACATTTTATTGATTTATTTTTCAGTGTTATTTTAGTTACTCAGGTAACTCAAACCTGACACAAAATTCCATTTCCTGTAAGACCCCACATTTATCTAACATTCTATCCCTTAGCATCCCACTTTGCTGAGACAATATGTAAGATCTCTAATCCGAATTCCAGCTCACTCATTACTTCAGTGTTGGATCTGCTCTCTCCTACTTCTCAGTTCACAGAAGTTAGACCTGCTTTTCATCAATTCTAATTCCTCTACCCATCCTTTTGATCCCAGTCAATTAAATCAAGCAACAAGTATTGATTTATTGCCGTAATATACTACTTACTATCTGTGTCTAGGTACTCCACCTCTTCTTTTGGATTATGGTCCAACAATCATCCCCTTTTTCTCATGAACCCTCTATTTCCTACTCACCACTGGCTCCTTTTTATCTCCCAACACACAAGTTCAAGTCTTCCCATTCTTTTAAAAAAAATCCTTTTACTTCACATTTCCATTCCATCTAGGAAACTCCTTCAGTGATTGAAAAGCCAAAGTGTCTACACCTGATGTCTGCACTTCAGTGACTACTCTTTCTTCAATCTTTTACAGAACGGCTTCTGCCCCTACAATTCTGTTGAAATGGCCCTCTCAAAGAACACCAATTATTTCCTAATCATTAAATCCAAGGGTCTTTGTTTGAGCACTATATTTTTCACACTCTGCAGCTTTTGACATTTTTGACCATCCCCTCACAGCATGTTTTTTTTTATCTTTCAGCTTCAAAGAGGTCACATTCAACTGCTTTCCTCCCATCTCTCTAACTATTCCTTTTCTTTCACCGTCTCCTTTTGGGCCTCTCAACCTCTTCATCACCTTTCTTCTATTTTCTCTTTACACTTTGTCATCGTCATTACTCTCATAGCTTTGACTACACCCCTCTATGCTAATGATTACCAAATTTACATTTCAAGTTCTTGATCATTCCTCTGAGTTTCATCATGACATCTCCAATTGCTTATAGGACAGCTCCACCAGCTGATAACAATTGTACTTCCATCTCAATAAGCCTAATGCATTATATATCCTCTTAAATCCTCCTGATCACTCCATTCCTATCTTCTTTCTATAATGTTGGATTTATGTTTGACTCATCCTCCATCACTTCCTGTTTCTAATTAGTTCTATCAGTTTTGGGGTTTCACCTCTTCAGCTTCTCACATCCTTTCTATCATCACTATCATCATCCTAGTAAAAGCCCTGTTTATCCTTTGCTTGGATTATTTCAAGAGCTTGCTTACAGAGACCCCTACTTTCACTGTTTCCCCAGCTCTTATTCACCCTTTACACCAAAGTTAAAAAAGTCTTTCATATTGCTCTATTTGGTCATACCATTCTACTCGAAAACTTTCAGTCAGTGGCTCCCTATATTTTACCTATCAAAGTTCAAATGTCTGTCTGATTTTAAAGCTTTCTAAAATTGTCACCCCTCCCACTTTCTACTTTCAAACCTTATCTCATTTTCCTTTCTTTCATACAATCCATGGTCCATCTAAATTAGACTGCTTTCTGCCACCCAAACACATTATGTATTTTTCCTTGAACTGTTCCCTATACCTAGAATGCCTTCTCTACCCTTTTTGCTTGTTTAATTCCATATATTTCAAAGGTTGAAACCAAGGGACATGCTATGCCTAATGTTTGTAGTGGGGCCTAAAAAGAGGTCACCTGAATTAAGGTGAAACCTCACAATGGTTTTTGGTATTAGATCACACACATTACCTGTGAGAAAAAACACAGCAGAGAGATAGAGAGAACTCCATTCATAATGGTCACATACCCTCTATCTGTTAAAGACATATCACATAAAAAAAAATAATGATCTGAGTTGAAGCTTCCTATACCTTATTGCAAGAGGCAGAAAAGTGGCTTAGTGAACAGAGTGCTGGGCCTAGAGTCAGGAAGATCTGAGTTCAAATTCAGACTCAGACGTTTAATAGCTATGTGACCCTTGACGATTCACTTAACCTGTTTGCCTTAATCCAGTGGAGCAAGAAATGACAAACCATTCTAGTATCTTTGCCAAGAAAACACCATGGACCACATTGTCCCTGGGTTCAAGAAGTATCGGACATGAGTGAACCACAAATAGTTCATTGTAAGAGTCTTAGGGAAGCGGACTCTATCTTGTAAAATTTTGTCTTTATATTGCCCACCTAGCACCTAGGATACTATAATCATCACTTAATAAATGTCTGGGTTTCTTTTAGTGGTCTCTTAAATTAAACCGAACAATGTTACATTACTTTAAAAATAACAACTGAATAACTTCTGGGAACCAATCTCATTACTTTATTTTAATAATTTGTATGTGCCAATGCATTTGAGTGCATCTTCACACATGAGTGGTACATATATGATATGGATCTATGATTTCATTCATGTAGCTAACTGTGGGTGAGAAAAAACCCTCAACAGATGAAACCCCATCAATACAAACAATCCATTTTCTATATGTAATTTATATAGTTCTCTGGTACGCTTTGAGCATAAGTGATCTGCCCATAGTCATAGCAGTGTGCATATGCATACATATATGTATAAATATATAACATGTAAGTGTACACATATACATATACATAGATGTGTTTATGTATGTGTATGTATATGTTATATATGTATATATGTATACATATGTGTATATCTTATATCTATATATACATTCATAATCCTGACTCTGAGACCAGTTCAGTATCTATCATATCATGGTGCCTCTGAATATGAAAATACTATCTTCTACAATACATGGGAGTGAAATCAAAGCTATTTGTTCACTTGTACCTGAATTGGCCTCTTTTGTCTCCTCACAAGACTGTAAAAGCCTTCACTACAGGAAAGGATGTAATTGGGATTCTAAAACTTCATAGTATCTACTGTGCTGCTATGAAGCTTTTGGAATGTTTATTGTTGCAGATAATGGTGCAGATAAATAAAACAGATGATAATTAGAAACCTGATTCTATAGGAAGAATAGGAAATGGATCCCTCAAATATTAAGTCAGATTTTCCCATATTTCTTAGTCGTACATTCGGCATGCTTTCAAGTTGCACTCACTCATGGGAGACACTCATGGGAGGAAACAATATTTCTATGTTTAGATTTAGAGTTTTGTGCAAACATGCTATACGTAGTTAAACACTGAAATTTTCAGACTACTTACTAAAAAATGACAAAAATATAATATGGCAATGAATGTCTGCAGTATTTCCATTGAATTTAAACCCATGTGAACAATGTCAAAAGAGATCATTTTCTGACAGCCATTGAGTCATTTCCATGACTGATAGAACACATATAAATGACTGTGATATTAATTTCATTTTATTTTGCATTTGTTGACAGTTAGGAATGTGTTTTCTTTATTTCTCTTAAAATAATTTATTTTTAAACAATGTAAAGAGAGCAATTAAACTTTTTTCAACTATTTACTCTTACAATAAATGAATTTTGACTCAAAATTCTTTGATAACTTTCCAATTATTTTGTCCAAGTCTCACTTAGGAGCCTTTCTTTGTTCATTCATTTCCATTCATTTTTTCCTTTTTCCAGGGTCATAGGTGGGGTGATCTCTTTTCTCCTGATTCAGTTTTATTCATTTTGAATTTTATCACAAAGGGTTGTCATTTGTATATGTAGTGTTATCTATCAGGAAAGATGGAAACTGAGTTGAGCACCACCAGGGTAAATGTTGTTTCTTTTTAGTATTTCACTTTTAATAGTTAGCATCAATCCTATTTATTTTTATAATCTTACTCAGACATCTCTATTTATTTGGGAACTAAGTTCAAAGTACTCATTTTTATTTTTAACGTATTTTAGCTCATTAAATATTTCCCAATTTCATGAAGCAAATAACATTTTTTTTTAATTTGAGTTCCAAATTTTTTCTCTCCTTCCAATCCCTCACCTCACCTCAAGGCAATTGATTTGATATTGCTTACATGTGAAGTCATGTAAAACATATTTCTATACTATCTTTGTGGTTAAGGAAAACATAAAATAAAACAATAAAAATAAAGTTAAAAAAAAAACTTGTATGCTTCAATCTACATTCAGAGTTAATCATTTCTCTCTCTGGATATTGATAGCATTTTTCATCATGGGTCCTTTAGAAGGGTGTTGGGTCATTAATGTGATCAGAGAAGCTAAGTCTTTCACAGTTGAACATCTTTGTTGTTATGTATGCAAACCATTCTCCTGCTTATGCTCAGTTGATTTTGAATGAGTTCAACCTTCCCAGGTTTTTCTGAAATCATCCTGCTTGTCATTTCTTATATTGCAATAATATATTATCACAATCCTGTACCACAACCTGTCCTGCCATTTTGCAATTGATGGGCATGGCACAATGGTTAAAGTGCTGGGTCTGGAGTTAGGAACAACTGATTTAAAATCTAGCTTCAGACACTTACTAGTAGTCCTGGGTAATGCACTTAATCACCCTTTGCTTAAGTTTCCTTAAGCTATAAAATAAAGATAACAATAGCACCTACTTTGCAGGATTGTTGTGAGATTCAAATGAGACAATGTTTGTAAAGTGCTTAACACAGTGACTGGATCATAATAGGTACTTTCCATTACATTAGGTATAAGTCCTATATCTGATAACCATATAATAATCTAAAAAAGATACTACCTTTTCTAGAAGGGAACGATTACTTCTGAGAAAATCTTATATATAAGCTGTGACATCTTTGGTTCAGGTCAATAACCCCAAATCTCAGGATGAATCCTAGTTCCTATGAGTCTAGAGTCCCTTGTAGGAGGGGCAAAGGGAAAGGAGAGCCCCAATTGGCTGGGAGATGTACTCTCCAGATTTCTCAGAGGAAAGAAGTAAGGACTTCAATGGCTCTTATATCACTAACGTCTACTCTCTGTCCTCCAAACTCTCCATATCTCTCATCACCCTAACCATTCATGGTCCATCACTGATTTAAAAACACTGCTTTTCAGAAATCATGATCAGTTGTCCAGACTTACTGTTTTGGTTTCAATCACTCTCTATCAATTCTCTATAATTTCTCTATTAATAAAAACCACAATTCCTGTCATTTCTTTCTTTTAGTTCTTGTAACACTTTACTGCTATCCAGCATTTGAGTTTAAAGTCCTTGAGTAGCAATTTGAAGGAAACTGCTATACCAAATCAAGCACCCTACATCATATGCCCTTTTATCTTCTTAAATATATCCTTTTAAAAATAGTACACATTGCTTGCCTGTATATTCTTCCATAAGCATTATTATTGGTATAGTTGACTTCACTGATATCCCCTAACTTTGAGCCATACTAGGTTGGTGAGTTTGGCAAGTCCCTTAACCTCTCCACATCCTAGGCAACTTTAAAAACTGTAGTTTCATTGTAGCTGTTGATCTGCCCTGGCAGAAGTTTTTCCATAAAGGAAATTCTCTGCACCAGAAACATCACTGACCATGATCTTCAGCCCCTTCCCTCTTTGACCCCAATCAAAATAATAACAGTTTTATGTAGTTAGCATTTGAATTTTCAAAAAGTTTTCAAAGTATTGCTATTTTGTGTTCCCTTTGAAAAATACCCTAATTTAAATAAAATCTTTGCTAAAACAAAATATTACTGTCTGCGTGAAGCTGGCCAAATATGAACTAAAATTATGTTGGCTTTAGCTACTAACCTATAATAATCCCAAAATATTAATAGTGGTCTAGTTTTCACTGCAAATTTTATTTTTGCAGGTGCTAGAATAAAGATAATATACACAGGCACTTATTTCACCTTGGCTAGCCTTACATGCTGAACTTCAACAGATAAAAGGCTGCTGAAGCATTAATACAAACTAAAACTAGCATATACTAGCAACACTATGGAGAATACAATTAAAATAATTGATTTATGAGGTTATAAGTAAAACAATTTATCATCTGACATCTCTAGACCCAGATTTAATGTCTGTTCTATCACGAGCACACAGCAACAACGAAAAGAATTAAAGGTCTGTTCTAGAAACATGAACTATTTCAACATGGGATGCTCCTTTCCCAGATACAGAAATAAAAAAATCATAATAAGCTTCATCTGAACAGAAAATATTAAATAGGATGTAAGGTGAGGATATCTTGTCCCAGACAAATATGCTAAATTTACAGCAACTACTGGTGTGAAGAATACCCTTGCCAATTGCCTGAGTGAGAAATTGACTGAGATTAGGATGGTTAAGAATCTCCACCCCCTCTCATTTTCCCTTCATAGTTATTCCATATTAACTAGTGAATGACATTGTTAGTTATTACAGAGATGATACTTGGCAATTTTAACTCATATGTTCTTTCTGCTAAGAAAATGTACCAGAATAAATGGTTGTAAAGAAGAATAAAAGTTGATGCTAGATTGAGACAGAAAGGATCATTGTACATTCCTGTTCCAAACTAGAAATTGTGAGCTGTTAAGAAATGAAAAAAAAACATAAGCAGGCATAGTCTATGCTGAGTAAAGTTTAGAGTTCATTCAGGAAACAGTTAATAACATTCTTAGTGCTATAAAGATGTGATTTTCTAATGCATGGTTGTAAAGTAATGATTTTATTTTCCCAAGTGAAAATTACAAAATAAATAACCAAGTATGTTTTTTTTCTTGGAGAAGACATTTACTTTGCATCACTTTCAATTTCCACCTCTACAAAATAGGAATACAAATAACATCAACCAAAGGGTTGTTGTAAGCACCAGATGAATCATGTATAAAGCACTTTGCTAAACTCAAAATGTTATGTAAATACTAGTAATAATAATTGTAATAAGCCTTTTCATATTTCTTAATAATATTGATAACTATTGATTATATCATCATCATCATCATCATCATCATCATCCAAAGTAGTAATCTGGACTAAAAATGCCCTATTGTTGTTCAAATATGATACTTTTATCATTCAGATATCCTTAGGATTCCTCTTTGAGAATGACCTTCACATCTCATTTTTAATATTGTAAGAAATTATGGGAGGCAGCTCCAGTCCCAGCTTCAGCCTCAAGGTGACTACAGGCACTGCTGAAATAGAAGCTGCTTCTGGAGCCCTCTACTTAACAATGCTCAAAATACAAGCAATTGACTAGGGAAATATGCAAACAGGGGAAAAAGAAACAGACTATAGATTCTTACTTTCTTGGTGAAGAGGTATCCTCTTATGTCATTGGTGATGAGGAAAATCAAAATATACAGTCAGAAGAAGACAACAAACCAATGTTCCTTTACCCAAAACCTCTAAGAAAAATATGAATTGGTCTCCGGCCATGGAGGAGCTCAAAAAATATTTTGAAAATCAAGTAAGAGAAATACAGGAAAAATTCAGAAGAGAAATGAAAGTGGTGCAAGAAAATCATAAAAAAATTCAACAGCTTGCTAAAGGAAACCCCCGAAAGTGCTGAAGAAAAGAATACTTTTAAAATTAGACTAACCAAAATGCCAAAAGAGGTCCAAAAAGTCAATAAGGAAAACACTGCCTTAAAAAGTAGAATGTGCCAAATGGAAAAAGAGGCCCAAAGCTTACTGAAGAAAATAATTCTTTAAAAATTAGAATGGAGCAAATGGATCTAATGACTTTGTGAGAAATCAAGAAATTAAAAAACAGAATTAAAATAATGAAAAATAGAAGACAATGTGGAATATTACATTGGAAAAACAACTGACCTGGAAAATGGATCCAGGGGAGACAATTTAAAAATTATTGGACTACCCGAAAGCTATGATCAAAAAAATGAGCAAAGACATCATCTTCCAAGAGATTATCAAGGAAAACTGCCCTAATATTCTAGAACCAGAGGGTAAAATAGAAATGGAAAGAGTCTACTGATCACCTCCTGAAAGTGATCCCCAAAGGAAAAATCCTAGGAATAGTGTAGCCAAATTTCAGAGTTCCCAGGTCAAGGAGAAAATATTACAATCAGCCAGGAATAAACAATTCAAGTGCTGTGGAAACACAATAAGGATAACACAGGACGTAGCAACTTCTACATTAAGGAACTGGAGGAGTTGGAATATCGTATTTCAGAGGTCAAAGAAGATAGGATGAAAATCAAGAATCACCTGTCCACCAAAACTGAGTATCATACTTCAGGGGAGGGCAGCTAAGTGGTACAGTGGATGGAGCACTACTGCAGGAGTCAAGAGGACATGAGTTCAAATCTCCCCTCAGACACTTGACACTCATTAGCTGTGTAACCTTGGGCAAGTCACTTAACCCCAATTGCCTCATCCTGGGTCACCCTCAGTCATCTTGATAAATATGTGGTCACTGAATTCAGATGACTCTGGAGGAGAAGTGAGGCTGGTGACCTGCACAGCCCTCCCTCACTCACAACAAAGTCAAATGCAAGTCATGTCATAATTTCTCTGATGTCATAGTCTTCTTTGGCAATGAAGGATGAACACACCATTTGGAAGGTGTGTGTGTGTGTGTGTTTATGTCTATGTGTGTGTATGTATATGTATATATGGAGAGAGACAGAGACATAGAGGCACAGAGTGAGCTGAATATGAGGGGATGATATTTAAAAAAGAATGTTACAAGTTAAGAGGAATGTACTAGGAGAAAGAGAAAGGGAGAGGTAGAATGTAGTAAATTATCTCACATAAAAGAGTCAAGACAAAGGTTTTACAATGGAGGGGAAGAAGGGGAAGATGAGAGGGAATAAGTGAGCCTTCCTTTCATCATACTTGGCTTCAGGAGGGAATGACATACACACTCAAATGGGTATGGAAGTTTATCTTACCCTGCAGGAAAGCAGGGGGGAAGGGGATAAGAGAGGGGGAATAATAGAAGGGAGGGCAGATCTGAGGAAAGGGTAATCAGAAGCAAACACTTTGGTAGAGGGACAAGTCAAAGGAGAGAACTGAATAAATGAAGGGAAGAACAGGATAGAGGGAAATATACTTAGTCTTTCACAACATCACTGTTATGGAGGTATTTTGTATAAAGACATGTACAACCTTTATCAAATTGCTTGCCTTCTCAATAAGGATGGGTGGGGGAAGGGAAAGGAGAGACTTTAAAAGTGAGTGATTAAGTGTTAAAGGTTGTTTTTTACATGGAAGTAGGAAATAAGATGCATATATACACACACACACACACACACAATATATATATACATATAGATATATAGATATATAGATATATCTATATCTATATAGGTCAAGGGGTATCTACCCTACAGGAAAATAGAAGGGAAGGGGATAAAGGAGGAGGATGACAGAAGAGAGTGCAGATTGGAGGAAAGGGCAATACATGCTGTTCCATGGTGGGGATAGGGGAGAGATGGGGAGAATTCTGAAATTCAAATTTTTGTGGAAGTGAATGTTGAAAACTGAAAATAAATAAATTTATATTAGAAAAAGAAAAGAAAAAAGTACCTTAGAAAAAGAAATTGTGGTTGCTTTATAATCACATCTCCTTGTTTAGCAAAATTGATATTATTCAAATTGATATCAAAATTGATATTATCCTGCTCTAGATTTCAGAAACTGCCATTAGTAAGTATGTACCCCTCATCAAGTAACTTCAGGGGCATGCTAATGTTTAATAATCAGCTCTCCAAATATATACGTATATTACATATACGTATATATTTGCACATGTATATATGTATAAGCGTGTCTATGTCTACACATAGATACACACAGAAGATAGAATTTTAAATTCTATCTTCATCAACATTTTCTTCATTGCTTCCTTAATTCTAGACAATCAAGCGAAGAACAACTCATGCACTAATTGGTAGCATTTTTCACAACTGAAGCCTAAATGTTACATTGAAATTTTAGTAATTCGCTCTTGAGAGCAAGTTTGCTTTAGCACACTCCTGAATCTCTTTGGGACTCTTTCTTTATCTGTAGAATGAAAGGATTGTAAGAATTCTAAAGGACATAGAGAATATTTGTAGAAAGATAAATTTAACTAATCTTTAAGGTTCCTTCCAACTGTGTAATCTATGTATAATCTATATTACAACACTGTATAATCTATGATTCACCAAACTTGACTGTAAATTAATTCTGGCTGCTTTCAAAAATCAAGTTCAATTGCTCACAAAAAATGGAGATTGGTCACTGCTAAGGATATTCAGAGGAATGCACTGTAAGATGACAATTATAAGTGGATAATTCTCAAAATATTGGTTAATGATAGCATCACTGGAATGAGTGTGATCCTTCCAAAATTGGTACATCACTTAAAGTTTGTTTATTTAAATCTATGTCATTATTTTTTGCAGACAGAGGTCAAGAAATACAGTTTGAAATGTGTGCTAAATTGTTACAACCACTCAAGTTCCCACTCCAATAGCATGATCCTATAATCTTATAGGATCCTAGCAAGTCTTCACTGATGTGTCAATATCTAGTGCAGTTCAGCTCTAGTCAACATTTAGCATATTTTTTCTCACATAAAAGTAGAAACATGTTTACTATAAGTGAGCTAAGTTTTGGAACATTTTAAAAATAAGGCAATAGGGATACATGCATAGAGAGAAGAAATTTGGCTGAATCATCTATATTTAAGATAAAAATAGTTTGGTATGAATTAGCCTCGTAATTTTCTCAATTTTCTAATCCAGTTGGCATGACATGACTTTTATACTATGGGACTTAACCTGCCCTTTCTGAATGCAAAGAATTATATTTTTATTCTGATATTTTATGATAAATAATTATTTCCTTGTATTTGCTGAAAGATTAAGGATACTTAAGAGAACAATAACATAATTAGAACAAAGTCTACATGTAGATAGAGTAACTGATCATTCATTAGTCATGATTTGAGGTATGTAATTAGGGCCTTACCTACATAGAAAGGTAATATTATTTAGCTGTATTTGATCTCTAGATTTTCCACCATTAGACTGATTGACTTTGGATTGAAATATCAACTTTCAATCATAGAGATAGTAAGGTCAAGAAAAGATTTTTAGGCAATAGATAAGATATGGACATGTTTTTAGACAGCAGAGAAGAAGTCATCAAAAATGAGGAATATTGAATATAAGTGAGAGCATGGGGATGATTGTGGAGGCCATCTTCTGGAGAAGGTGGGAAAGGATATTGCTGATTTGATATGAGACTGAATCAATCTCAGTCAGGTTCTTATTGCCATGAGGTCATCCTTTTCCTCTTTAATCAATTCTCTATTCTACTTTACACTGTGGTTACTCAAAACCATATCATACACTCTTAAATTTTCCAGTTGTGGTCTCACTACTGGCCATTCTATCTACACTCTTAGCAGAGGATCTTGTTTGCTTCTTTCTCTCCAAGTTGGCATAATTTCCAGGAGTTTCCTTTTTTCCCCTTTCTTTCTCATTTAACACTATTCAAACATCTTCCCTTGTTTCCTTTTTCACCCCAATCTCTAATGAGAAGTGATAGCCTATCCAATGCCAGCTCTTGTACATGCACTGTTCATCTCCTTTTTTCCCACCTCCTCCAGAAGATTGCCTCCACAATCATCTCCATTCTCTCACTAATATTCAATATTTTTACTTTCTTTTCCAAGCTGTTGACCCTTGCCCCATCACATTTTCCTGCATGTCTCATTTCTTTTCACAATTTTTCACCTACCTCTCTTACTTGATTTTAAGGGATCTTTGAACTCATACAAAAAAGACTTTTTGTGCTTGAGACCAATCCATAATCCCCTTTGAAGTTTCACATGTAATATTTTGACATTGTCCTCTCCTGAGTTTCTATTTTGTAGAAACTGTAGTTATAGTAGTTATATGTAGTCATAGTAGTTATTTATTTTATATAAATATTATATATTTCCTGTAGTTATAGTAGCTTTCTATGGTTAGGGAGCTCTTCTATTTCTTCCTCATTTTTTCAGCCAATTTCATGACTTTTAAAGTTGATCTCTGCTCCTGAGGTACAGGAACACTATCCCAAGTTTCTGATGTTGGATGTATAAGGCCTGGTCTGTGACATTCCATACCTGGGACTTCAGTTGCTTACAGCTTGCCCAGTGCACTGTGGGTGACTTGCCCTAATCTGTTGTGCCTGTTCTGCCAGGGCTCCAAGGCTTGCAATTTGTCTTCTGCACTTAGGCTGGTGGTCTCACTACTGGCCTGCTGAGCCATGATGACTGAGGACTCTCGGCTGTTTGTACTGTGGCTAAAAGACTCCCAATACCTTGCCTGGACACTTTCTGCATTGGGCTGTGATTCCTTCTTACCCAAGTGAGATAGACCTTC